>OY992770.1:22541665-22911485 GCA_963921325.1 Logfia minima
TCGAAAATATAACCCGAGAAATTGTAGGGTTTGTTGTAGACCAATGCCAGCATGGCTGATGCAGTAGAATGGCTGATGCCATCGAAACCAGCCTTATGCCCAGATAGGCACACAATCATGATATGCATAAGATACCGCCAGACCTTTGTGAGAAAAGCCTTGCGATATTGATCGCGTGGGACACCTGGATATCCCATCCTAATCATGCCGCCAGCAATAAAGGCGTTGGCAAAAGTCACCCGGCATGTCAGAGTCATCGGGAAACTGAAAGAACTCCCGAATGAGCTGCTCAGATAAAATGATTTCACGATCATGAACCCTGGAAATAAGCCTTGTATACGGGAGATCCGAATTGATAGTCGCATTTGTCCAGAAAGCCGTAACATGATCACGGTAAATAGTTGTGGTGGCCGTGATTGCATTATGTATTCTTGAACGGCGAAGAAATTCGATCATCGGGCGATACGGTGCCGCCGATTCTTTCTCGTCATCAAGAAAAGTCGTGACATTATGTCTTGGTTCCCAAAAATAAGCGTTTACATTTATATTTGCCATAGCTGTAAGAGCAAAGTAAACTTGGAAGCCGTTAGATTTAAACAATTTAAACAATTGACATTTTTCAAATTAAAATGTCATGCGACACAAGGCTTGTGTCGCATATCACAGGTGCGACATAACGAGTTATGTCGCAATTTAGCAATATAATCAAATTAATGATTAACAAGCGACATAAGGATTGTGTCGCAACATAACATGGCGACATAAGGGAGCGACATAGTAATTGTGTCGCACAACATGTCAGCGACATAAAACGGCGACATAACAGTTGTGTCGCATACTGTCAGCGACATAAACACTGGAACATCCTGCGACACAACAGTTGTGTCGCAGGTTATGTCGCAAAGATGAACACATCAGAAACCCAGATTTTTCAGAGATAAAATTTTGGGGTTTGTGATGTTTAAAGGTTGCCAAAGGTACACAAGTATATAAGGAACATTATTCAATGATTATTACACGCATTTAAACAGTTTTAGTCGATTAATTTTGCAAATGAACGAAGCCCTAACAAACCGTAACTTTAAATGCAAATGTAATAACGAATACGTAATAATAAGTGTTAAATCTTGTACCTATTGATGCGTGTGAGTGAGGAGAACGAGAAACAAACGAGTAATCGACCAGAAAACAGCTAGAAGTCACAAAAAGGTCGAAAAAATGCGTCGGAGGTCTTGTGTCGCAGGATCCAGTTGTGTCGCAGGTTTGTGTCGCAGTAAGTAAAACTAATTACAACGACACGAGGGTATTTATACCCGGGTCACAATGAGCGACACAATGAGTGACACAAGTTTGCGACACAAGTCATGTGTCGCTGGATGATCAGCACAATATGCGACACAAGCCTTGTGTCGCCGTGTTGGCAACACAATTATGCGACACAAGTATTGTGTCGCTGTGTTAGCAACACAAGTTTGCGACACAAGTCTTGTGTCGCTGAAGTCAATCAAGGGTTAAATTTTTATTTTTATTTGTGACACTTAGAAAAGAAATTTAACAGGAACAGATATATATAATAATAAAATAACATAAAAGAACGTTTTGAGAGTTGTCTATTTAGGGATCATATTAGAAAGACAGACTCGCAAGACAATGTCAAATTTTAATTCGATTATCAGTATACTTGTCCAAATTTAAATTTATCAAGCAAAGTTAACAAGCCTGAGAAGCAATCTGTAACAAGACGATTATCGGTATTGTTTGTCCACTTAAACATGTAACACACTCAACTTCAAGCTTTAGCAGTTATTGTAAGAGTGAGTATGTCTTCGTGAATCCCACACAGATATACTCCTAGTATCAAGACATGCCCAAGACTTCGATTGTTTAGAGAAAGTATTTGAATTCAACATTTTTAAGAATCAAGCCAGCGGTGACAGATCTATATTGATGTACAACAAAGCGACTTAACTTGATTCAGGTTTAAGCAAAACCAGACTTGGTCAAACCGTTTGGCGACCTTGTGAGGTATCTTTGATTTTATAAGACTTTAAAGTGCTTTGACTTTTGTTTGCTTGGTTTTTGAAAGTATACTGACGGAGACCAGGTCTGTACGGGCGTACAACAAAGGAAACAGACAGCATAAATCCCCAAATGTTGTCAGATGCAGGCTCAGGTTAATAAAAGCATGGCAAGTTGATACATAGGAATTAAGACACATTGTCATACATCATATGTTGGTCATCACAAAAGAATAAACACAGATTAAAAGACTTCTTAGTTGCTCAAAGAAGAGTATGAAAATGCCTACCAATACATCGTGCAATGATTCAGGTGTTTATAAGGACATGTATAACATATACGAGATAAACCTACTGATACATCGAGGATAAAACTTAAAATTGACGTTTGAGGTGTGTCTCCTAATGTACTATCATTTCCCTAGTTGTTTACAGACACAACTGAACGTCTTTTGCATATGTTGCAACGTTGCTTTTCTTTAATGCTAGTAAGCACAAAGAATGGCTATTGCAAAACTTACCCTTGCAACGTTGCTTTTTTTTTTTTTTTTAATAATACTAAGGACATAACAGAATAAGGTCACAAATATTACTTTTGAATGGGAAAGAAACGTAACCCTATCATGTTGACTAGCTCATCGAAACGAGCACGGGAAAAGGTTTTGGTGAACAGGTCGGCATTCTGCTTAAGGGTATCCATTTGGACCAGATCAATTAGGTGTTTCTCATAGCAATCACGAATGAAATGAAACCTAATTTCTATGTGTTTGGTCTTAGAATGTTGGACAGGATTACGTGTAATACATATAGCAGCAGTATTATCTATATGAATGGGAGTCATAGTTAAGAGTAAACCGTAATCGCGCAACTGGTGTTGTATCCAAAGAACCTGGGAACAGCAACTGGCAGCAGCAATGTATTCAGCCTCTGCGGTTGAGGTAGAAACAGTCGTTTGCTTTTTGCACTGCCATGATACGAGCCGTGGTCCAAGAAACTGACATCCACCAGAAGTAGACTTCTTATCCATATTGCATCCCCCATAATCCGAGTCCGAGTAAGCAGTGAGCGCGAAGGTTTTCTCATTAGAATACCATAGACCAAGAGTTGGTCTACATTTGAGATAACCGAAGATTCGCGTAACTGCCTTCATGTGAGACACCTTCGGTTTAGCCTGATACCTGGAACAGAGAGAGACTGCGAAGACAATGTCCGGACGCGATGCAGTGAGATACATCAGAGAACCAATCATAGATCGGTAATCCTTTTCCGGACAGTCCTCATCATCTTCCGCTGGACCAAGGTGATGATTCAGCTCTAAAGGCGTCCCATAGGATTTACAGTCAGTCAAGTTATACCGCGTAAGCATATCATTGACGTACTTGGACTGATGAATGTAAATCCCTTTAGCAGATTGTTCGACTTGTACGCCCAAGAAAAAATTCAGCTCCCCCATTGCACTCATTTCAAATTCTGACTTCATGATCCGCTCGAAGTCGCGACACAGCTCATCCTTGGTAGAACCAAAGATGATGTCATCCACATAAACCTATACTAATAACAAGTCCTCCCCTGCATGCTTGATGAAGAGAGTATTGTCGATCATTCCTCGTACAAAACCATTCTTCAGAAGATGAGTCGCAAGCCGCTCATACCAAGCTCTAGGAGCTTGATGAAGACCATACAATGCCTTGTCCAGCTTGCAGACGTAGTTCGGATGAACATAGTCTTCAAAACCAGGCGGCTGTTTGACATAGACCTCTTCAACCACTTGACCATACAGAAATGCACTCTTAACGTCAAGCTGGTAAACCCGAAATCCTTTGAAAGAAGCGTACGCCAGGAAAATGCGGATGGATTCCAAACGAGCAACCAGGGCAAATACTTCATCGTAGTCCAAACCTTCAATTTGAGTGAAGCCCTGGACCACTAGACGTGCTTTGTTGCGAATTACCACGCCCCGATCATCCTTCTTCACACGATATACCCAACGAGTGCCAATAGGATGAACACCCTTGGGTAAAGGCACCAAAGTCCATACTTGCAGCTTTTTGAATTGTTGAAGCTCTTCCTGCATAGCCTCAACCCAGTATGGATCCTTTAACGCATCAGCTGTCTTTTTCGGTTCTACTTGTGAGAGAAAGCATTCTTCAATTTCCGAAGCAAGACAAACAGGATCAGTGTCGGTAACAGGAGACGTTGTCAACACAGATTGTTCAGCAGCAGCAATCTGTCGTCTCGTTAAAATACCTTTATTTAAATCACCAAGAATGGCATCAACTGGATGTGACACATTGATCCGAGAACTCGGAATTGCAGCCGGAACGATGATAGAATCAAGGTTTGTAGAGTCAGCTTCAAGTTCGAGTTGAAGTGCAGGTAAATCTTCAAGGTCAGATGCAGGTGATTGAACGGAATCCTCAAACATTTGTTCCTCATCATTTGTAGGATCAGGAACATTCTCAGTAACGAGTGGAGGTGGAGTGTCACAAGTAGCAGCAGGAGCAGTTGCTGGTGTTGCTGTAGGTGGTGGAGGAACAGAGATGGGTGGTGTTTCATAAGCGATGTCCAGCCCGTGAAGTAGTGTCACTATATCCTCTTCTTCATTCACCTCAGGAATATTAAAAGAATCAAACAGTGTTTGATAGTCAAACAAATATTCGGGTCCCTTTCCCTGAGGGTTGTCAGTGTAATGGAAAAAGGTGACTTCAAAATGTTCTTCCACACGCTTGGACACTAGATTATACACACGTTTGTTTGGTGAGTTATTAGAGAATCCTAGAAAAACACCTTCACAAGATTTCTCACCAAACTTAGCAATTCGTTCCTTGGTGTGCATAATAGTGCATAGGCAGCCGAATGGTTCAAGAAACTGTAGATTAGGCTTTCTGTTGTTGAACAATTCATAGGACGTCTTGTTCTTCTTCTTAACCATTAACACCCGATTCAGAACGTAGCAGGCCGTATTCACAGCTTCGGCCCAAAATGTGATTGGAAGCTTAGAGTCAGATAGCATTGTACGTGCAGCCTCAATCAAAGTCCTATTTTTACGTTCTGCAACCCCATTCTGCTGTGGAGTCCTTGCGGCACTAAATTGGTGTTCAATACCATTGCTCAAATAGTACAGCTCCATAATCGAGTTCTTAAACTCTGTACCGTTATCACTCCTTATCTTCTTGATTCTCAACTCACAAAGATTTTGCAGTTTGTCGAATCGATAGATGAGAATCTCAGGCACTTAATCCTTGGTCTTCAGAAAATAAACCCAAGAAAACCGCGAATAATCATCCGTCACAACTAGGCAATACGAAGCTCCTCCCAAACTCTTCTTTCTGACTGGCCCGAATAGATCCATGTGAAACAGCTCCAAGGGCTTTTCAGTTGAATTAGCCAGCTTCGGTCTGTGAGACTTCTTGTGTTGCTTTCCTTTCTGACAAGGGACGCAATGATCATTCAGTCCAAAGGATTGCTTAGGGACACCTCGCACTAGCTCATTCTTGATCAGGTAGTTCATCTTGCGAAAGTGCAAGTGTCCCATATGCCTGTGCCATAATAACGATTCCTTCTCAAGAGCTTTAGATAGAAGACATGTGAGTTGTGTAGTTTCCACAGTACTCATGTCAAGAATATAAGTGTCTCACTCCCGAGGTGCCCTCAGTAGCACCCATTCTTCAGGGATTACAAATCCCGGCTTCAATATGCAACACTCAGTATCTGTGAAAATAGTAGTGTACTTTTTATCGCACACTTGAGAGACACTGAGAAGATTGTGTTGCAATTGTTCTACAAAATTCACCTTCTCAAAGCTTACCATTCCATTAGTAAGCGTACCCTGACTAGAAATAACTCCCCCTTTATCACCAGCGAAGGCCACATAACCTCCGATAAAAGGGAAACATCACCGGTCATGTGCCAAGAACAACCGCTGTCGATATACCATTTACTATTCTTTACAGATTCAGGTTGCTGCGGCACCACAAACAAGGTAAATTAGTTAGAAATGGAGACCCAAGCCTTTATAGTCTTGGGTACTCCAGTAACATCATCAACAATGACCACATCAGTCGAAACTTTGTTTTCAAAAAGTTTAGAATGTTTGACTGATGAGGTATTGTCGGATGTAGAATCTTTGCAAGATTCTTTAATCTTCCAAACCTGCATTGGTTTGGATGCTTGCGAGTCAACAACTTTGAGCTTCAAGTTTTGCAAAGTATTTTGCTCAACTTTGTTGACTTTGACAACTGGGACAGGAGTCTTTAAACTTTTCATTGAAATAGACTTCTTTGAAGGATTCTTAAATTTTGAGACTCGCGAAACCTGTTTCCCATACTGTTTCTTCGCAAGGACGGGACAAACATTTATCAAATGACCTTGCTTCTTGCAGTAGAAGCAGGATCGATGCTCAACACTTGATTGAGATTGAGGAATAAACCGATGAGCTCGACCAAAAGAAGCATGTGTTGAACAGTCGCATTTATGTGAGCATTCAACAAGAGATGCTTTAGAAGAGTTTTTAGAAGATTTATTTAATATAGTTGGTTTAGAAACAATCTTCTTTTGAGGTTCAGCCATAGCTTTACCTTTTCCTTTTGTTATAGCCTGTTCATTTCGTTCGATAGTAATTATATGATTTTCAGGCTTGACATTTTTCTTTATTGGTCTAAACTCTTGATCAGTTATGTCCTCAATTTCAATTTCCTCTTTAGTAATATGAGGAAGCACAGAAAGAGCCTTTCATAACTTAGGCTCAACTATATTCTCAGACTTAATTATCTCAGTCTGATGAATCTCAGCCTTAACAAGCTTAACTTTCTCAACCTTTTGAGTTTTACTTGTTTCAGACTCACTAGTATTAGCCCTAACTAGCTCGAGCCTACTAGTTTCAGGTTGTTTTGATGCAGTGATGACAGTTTCAGCCTTAACTAGCTCAGGCTTACTTATCTTGATGCTAACAGCAGGTTTGACAGGTTTGACATCTATCTTCGTAAAGATAGGCATCAGGTCATTAACATTATCCCTAACAGGCATGGGAAGATAATCCTTAGGAGGTGGGACTTGATGAAAACCAAGTCCTGCCTTACTTTTGGTATCGGTCCTCTGTGCCTGTAGGATTTCATCAAAGACTAGAGAGGAGACCGAAAAGTTTAAAAGCTTTTTCTTTAAATTTAGAACCTCAATTTGAGATTCAACAAGTTCTCTTTTAACAGATGATAGTACATCAACATAGCTACCAATTTCATCTTGTTGTTCAAAAATTTTAGCTTTCAATTCCTTTTTCTCTTCTAAAATAGCTTTTAACTTTAAGCCACTTGCCTTATCACTGTTTCTTAACATGTCATTTGTTTCATTTAAATTTTCAATAACAATGTTAAGGCGTTTGGTATCCTCTCTATACCTATTTAGTTGGTTAGTCAATTTAATGCACGAAACACATGATAAAGGTTCATCATCTACCTCATGCACCTCAGCCATCAGTGCCTTTTCTGCATCATCCTCATCTGGATCAGACCATTCCCAAGCATTGTTAGAAAGCAACAGTGCAGCGGAAACCATTGCCTTCTCATCATTTTTGGTCTTATCAGTTGAGTTGTACTGAGAAGGTTTAGATAGGCCAGAAGGTGGGTTCTTCTTGCGGTCACATTCACGAGCAAAGTGTCCATAGTTATGACACTGGTAGCATTTCACCTTGCTCTTGTTAAAACCCAGACCCTTCTCTTCCGAATCAGTGACATTCTTCCTTCCAGTTTTCTTCAAGAAGTTCTTGACTCTTCTTGTGAGCATAGCCATGCTCCACTTCAAGTCCATACGCTCAAGCTCTTCTTGATCAATTTGACTGAAATCTTCTTCAGTCAGATCCACAGTGCTGTTCTTGTTGGATAGGAAGTCATCATAAGCCGACAAGAAAGCTATAAAGACAGCTGCATGTTCTTCAGCAACTGCAGGAGATGCACCTTTGAAGTTTGAATAAGCACCACTCCCACTTGAAGAGTTGATGGAAGGATATCCAAATCCACCAGATGTACTTGGGGCACCAGAACTACCAGAACCTCCAGAGAAAAATGCAGAACTAGCAGCTTGAGTTACTGCAGCAGGAACATCCACACCATATAACTTCGGGTTCTGAAGGTGTGCAGTAGCTTTGGTTTCCTTTTTCTGCATATCTAAGAGATCAGCAGCAATCTGTCCAACCAAATCATCTAGCTCCATGTCCATAATGTCTTCATCTTTTTCCATCAGCAGCACTCGTGTATTCCACTTTTTAGGTAAGGAACCCAAAAGCTTCTTGTTAACATCAGTTTTGTCGAGATTTACACCTCCCTCGACTAATTCACTAACAAGCTGTGAATATCTACTGCACATATCTTCAAGAGATTCAGTAGGCAGCATGTCAAAGACTTCAAACTGTTTCTTGACTAGATCCAGTTTGTTCCGTTTGTACTGATCACTGCCACCACATTTCTTTTCAAAAGCAATCCATAAATCATACGCAGTTTTGTGGTGGCGAAGTTGTCGGAGAATCTGTTGAGGTAAAGCCATGGTAATAGCAGAGTAAGTCTTCTTTTCAGTGTCAAAAGCCTTACGTTCCTCAGGAGTCATAGACTTAATGGATTTTTCAAGAATAGATCCATCAAAGGTACCGGTCCTCCCGGGGCGTTCATAACTTTCTTCCATATAAATTAGCATTTCAGGATCGTTGAAAGATACAAATGCTTCAAATCTCTGACGCCAATCCGAGTAATTCATTCCATTTGTATACATAGATGGTTTATTTGTTGAACCCACCTCACTATTATGTTTTAACAAAGCCCCAACTTGTTGAATAGATGCTGATACAGAAGACGTCATCGTAACGGGCTCGAAAGACTTTTCAAAAAGTTGCTAAAAACTGGAGTTAGCGACACAACTGTTGTGTCGCAGCTTGTGTCGCAGAAGATCTTACAGCGACACAAATATTGTGTCGCAAGATATCTGTGGCGCAAACCTTGTGTCGCAAAACAAGTGTGTCGCAACTTTATGTCGCAAATGTTAAGGTCGCTAAAACCCTATTAGCGGCACAAATTTATGTCGCAGACTTGTGTCGTAAAACGGCACTGTCAGACCCCAGAAAACTCAAAAACGAAAAATTTCGAAACCTAATAATTTTTTAATGAAAAACTTTGTAAAAGCTTAGTTTTTTAGGCTTAAAAACTCCAAGTTTCAGCTTCAAAACACTTTATAATGAAGATCAAACACCAAAAAAATGTTAAATAATCAAAATAAGTATTAAAAACTTACCAAAACGATTTGATACCACCAAAATCAATGATTATGGCTCTGATACCAATTGTAGATCCCTTAGGATGGACCTTTTAATCAAATCGAATGGTGGAGACAAACACAAACACAAAGAATATAAAGCTTAAGACAATGAAGTGCAAATCAATAATAATACTTTATATTTCTTTCTCAATAAATAAGCAGCCAAAAACAGAGAATAAGTGTGTGTGAAAATCCCCAAAAAGTCTCTTTCTAAAACCCTAACATTTGGGTATTTATACTAAACAAACTGGCCGGATTATGCGACACAAGCCTTGTGTCGCATAGATCACTATTGCGACATAAGCACTGTGTCGCAACTACAACTAATGCGACACAGGCCTTGTGTCGCATAACACAAAAAATGTAATTCTAACTAGCTCAATTACATTAACAAACACATTACAGACTAGACTAACTGACAGACACACTAAGATGCATCAACAACAATATCAAAATGTATTACTATTTCCATAAGCTCATGAATTGCAACGTTAACAAGTGTTGCCTCGCAAGTGTCCTATTCAAAACACTCGTAGTTTTCAAATGATTATGCGTCCGTTTGACGAGTTGGTGCGACCAACCCAGACGGGGGTGTCAACCCAATAGATCTATTCACAATATTCGCACTTCGGTCCATAACTAACAATTCATGATAAAGGCCCATATAAGATGAATAGTATAAACTTACGCAATACGTAGTAGTTTATAAGTACTTGTAACCACCAAAGAAAAGCATGTATTCTCACCCCAAAACAATTTCCCAAACAAGTAAAAATAGGGGATATGAAACTCACATTAAGGTTTGAACGTTTTAGTTCAGATGTGTTCCGCGTCATACGAGCACGAGGGTTCTAATTAATTTCTCGGCTAATTCAATTAGTTAGAATTGCTTAGCTAGTTAATTAAATTACAAAGTGCCAATACAAGTTGAATTTCCCATGAATTTTGTTAATGTTTAATATTTGAATTATAAACTAGATAATGAAAGCATATGAAAACGATATCCAAAAATTACCAAACTTTGCATACATAGTATAATATAGGTAACAAATTTTCTGTGAAAATTTAAGAATTTTTAGATTTATAGATTATTTATAATTGATTTATGTCTAATATATGTTGGAAATTCGAAAAATAAAGTAAATAATTATGAAAAATTCTGAAATTTTTACTAGGTCAGTTTCTAACGATATAAAGTTTGTGTAAAATTTTCAAGCCATTTAGAGCTCTGGAACTTTGGTTCCCAATAAATCATGATTAACAATTCGCAAACCGAAAGATTTATCAAAAATCACCTAAATGATTTAAAATTTGGAGTGTGGTGTCATTTTATGGGTACAATGATATAGAAAAATTTCCATAATTATTTGGGCTTTAAAACTATTTTTCATGATTAATTTTCTTGTTATAACCATAGTTTGTATCATTATAAAGAAAATACTTATATTTTTCCAAAAAATCTAAATTTAATTCCCAAGATTTTCCATAAATGATGGTTACTAAGAAAAATAGTGTCCATATTTTTAACATGAGTTTTGATCCATTTTTGGATTTCTGTAATACCATTAACACTCATTATTCACATTTCAAAGAATTTTTCATTTGGTATATTCATGAATTATCTAAACATAAAAGCTTAAGAGTAGAAATACGTTTTTGCATGGTGTTGAAATACATCCATGATGCCTTAGAACTGGTTTTTAACATAGCAATACTATTTTCACAAACTAATAACATAAAGAACACAATTTTTGCAAGATTAAGAGTAGAAATACGTCTTTTGGCCTTGATTTCGGTTTAATCATGGATCATCCTTTCTTTTAAACATATAGAAGAAATATGAAAAGAGTGATCTACAAACATCAAGCATATTATAAAGGATATCTAACCATAATTGGCATAGAATCTACTTTTTGAAAGAAAAACATGAATTTTAAAGCTAAAAATGAAAGAAAAGAGGTTAGAGATGTTGTTTTTACCTTAGTGTTCTTGAAAATACTCCAAGAACTCTTCAAAAATTCTGGAAATCAAGTGGTTTAGGCTGATTTTAGAGAGAGTTTCAAGAGAATATGTGTGTGTGCGTTCTGTTGAGAGATAAAGAGTGTGTTTAAAAGAGTGTGAAATGAGTTGTGTAAGTGAAAAGTGGAGTTTGTATAGAGAGTGGGGGGTGTGTGAAGAATTTTGGAGGAGTTTAGGAGGCACCAATTTAATTTTTCTTGTTAAATATAAAGCTTAATGTTGTATTATGTATGTAATGTTGTATTATGTATGTTGGGTCAGAGACCCCACTAATGTGATTTATAGATGACAAATTTACGTAAGTATCCTTATCATTCGCTGCATTTGTTAGCAGCGAACAATAGAGTAGACAGCAGAGATACTCACTGATCAGTGAGCTAATCTATACTTAGAACATTTCACTAGTCTATTCTAGTCACTGCATATGTTAGCAGTGACTTTCCTCTTGTAACTTAGAACTTAAATGAAGTGATCATTATTCACTGATGTACACTTAGTCTCTAGAATTTACACTAGCTAACGCTGTCAAGAACATGAAGCATTTATTGAATCGAAGACTAAAGACAAAGACATAGAGCAGTTCACTGATATGAAAATCAACTCTGCTCTATTAACCAGCGGTTCATGCCTTTACCCAAGAAAGTACATTAGGTTTGACAAATACCTAATGTACAATTGAAGTTCAACTTATGCAGTACACAAGAAAGCGTGCATATCTTCTCAAAGATATGTGCGTTCACTTATTGTACAAATGCATTTAATTCTTTGTACCTTTTCTGTAACCTAGGAATAAAGTAAAATATAAACTTTATTCCTAGTATGTAATGTCACATCCAAAACTTGGAAGTTGCATTACTTTTCCAACCAATATGGTGTTGACACATGTATGATTTATATCTCATTGTGTGAGACTATAAATACCACACTCAACTACCATATTAAATGTCCAGAATTTTGTATTCGCGATCAACCTGTGATTTAAGCACGTTTATGTTTACCAGCGAACCAAGTGCCTTCACTTATCTGTTAAGTGTTGATCACTGAGAATCATCAGCGAGCTATTCGCTGATGATATGTTGAGACCAAATTTGACGCAAGTTAGTTTACTTAGACTTGTTTGTCTTGTTTATTTCCACAAGTAACTTTGTAAAGTATTTAATTGATTCATATAAATAAAAGAAAACTTTAAACTTGAATTTGTTATCTATATACATTTGTTGTTAGTAGTTAATACTTATATTTGACAAACCGGGACCAACAATGTATTTGTATTAAAAATGTATCAATTTTGTATAATGTAAGACTTTAAATTGTGATGTTTTAGTGATTAATAATTGAGTTATAAAAATTGATATTCTTAAATTATAGAATACTTCAAATTTTATTTGGATTTGTTTAATTAAGATGTTCGAGTATTAATTTGTTGGTTTCGAGCTTCGTTTACGTAGTTACAGGATTTTAATTAATCCCGATTTAGCGATAGGATTGAATTTTTAGATAAGTCAAGAGGCTTAATTTTTTTTGTTTTCCTTGGCACTTTATAACCTAATTGAATAGTCCTTATAGACCTAGGGTTCGCTAATCAATTTCTAAAGTGTTTTGGCAGTTTCGGTATGCTTAAGGAGTCGTAACCTAGAATTACCGATAGAATTTTGAGGAAGCTGTAAAGGTAATTGAGATTCTAGAATTTAAGTGCGGTAATGACCTAAGATTTTGACGGTTGTCACAGTTTTATGGCCAAAGATGATTTTGTAGATGACAAGAAAGGTAGTACATTTCTTGATGATATAAGGGAAGCGGATACCAAGATGAAATCAGATGATTAGAAAACTACAATGTTGTATAAGGTAGAAAACTTTCTTGATATACTAATGATGAAAAAGCAAAAATGTTTGACTATCTTAGAATTGATCTCAATATGGCTTGCAAGGGGGAAGATGAATTCAAGATAACAATTGAGAATTTATAATCACAAATAAATATTTTGGAAAACGAAAAAAGTGTGTTAAAAATGATAAACTTGAACTTGAGTTAAACTTTTATGCTTCCCAAGTTTATTTGCATGAGTCAGCAGACACCAAAAACCATTTAACTAATCTTAAGAAACTTTTATGCTTCCCAAGTTTGAACTTGAGTTAAACTTTTATGCTTCCTGGTGTCACTATACTCAAAGAAATGCTCAATATGTTCAAGAACAAGTGCCACATAAGGTCATGGAAATTCTAAATGGTGATTGTGAATCTACTGATGCCATAACAGAGATGGGTCCAGTGCTTGAACCACCAGACATCTTACCAGAAACATTTGCTAAAGTGGTTGCTGGCAAGAAAGTTTTATCAAACAAATTTGTTAAACCAACTGTTCATATTGAATCTATGGTCAAGATCATTGAGGAGACCAAAGATGAAGGGTCTAGTAATTCAAGCATCGAATCCATCAACCCTCCAGCATCTGTGCGTGTTTTTGATAACCCTCTATATATGAAATCAAAGGTAAAGTTACCTAAGGTTTCAAAAGCTGGTAATATTACAAATTTCAATGCTGGTAGTATCATTAAACCCTATGGACTAGCCAACACAAGGCAAGGCTAAAAACCAAGAGCTGGCTTAACTTAAACTCAAGTTTGACTAGTAAGCTTGACTAGCTCACAAATCAAGTTCAACAATTGTTTGCCTATAGCACTCCGCAGTTAAGCCAGAGTAATACCCAACGGTTAAAGGTGATTCAACCCACATCTAAAAGACAAAAAAATAGGAAATGCTACTACTATGGTGAGAGATCACATATGTCTCACCAATGTAATGCAAAATATTTTATGGTTCCCAGAGTGCTATTAAGTCAATGGGCAGCACTACTAGCACAGAGCATTCTTAATGCTCCAAATGCTCAAATGAGCAGAAGGAATGGAAGAAGGACACCAAAACTAAATACCGGTCCTTATGAACCCATCTCTGGATGGGTTACCAAACTAAATTAATCTTTTGTGTTTGTGTAGGGCATTCAAAAGAAGCAAATCTGGTACTTGGATAGTGGATGTTCAAGGCATATGACCGCATGTAAGTCCCTACTACTGGACTATAAGGAGAAAGATGGTCCAGCTGTAACATTTGGAGATAATTGAAAGGGGTATACCAAAGCATCTGACACTTTAAGCAATGGGAATGTCACCTTCAAGAATGTTGCTTATGTGGTTTGACTAAAATGATTGGTCCCAAAACTAACAATAGATATTGTAGAGGGGGGGGGGTGAATACAACTCTTTTGATTTCTAACTTAAAGTGAATTGTGTAATATAATTGATTGTAAAACAGTAATGAGAACATATGGTAATTTTTCAATTTAATTCTTTTATATGAATAAATAAAGAATTACAAGTTAGATACGGAATGTCTAACTTTATTAAGTACATATATTAACACTCTTATTAGCTGAGAACAGACTCAAAGCTGGTTACAAGTAATGTTATTTCTGCTAACACAAATTGTTCTTTAAATTCACTATAAAATTTACTTAGGATTCACACACATAGACTTCATATCTCAAGTCAGGTATTTATAGTGGAGCTTGTGTATTACTTGTAACTTGATCAACCAATCAGAATCTTCCATATGTCTTCATCTTCATTGGACGATTTCAGACATGCTTACTTGTGTGTTCTAATGAACTCTGCATGACCAGGTCTACAGTCTGTTAGAAAGTACATTGTATAATTTGTCTTGTTGGCTGTCTTTGATAAGGAGACATTATGTGCATATAAAACCTAACTGAACATGTATGTACAATGTATACAACCTCTGAAGACGCCATTTTATCATACACATAAGTCTCAAAGTTTTGGTTAATGCATTTACTTGAATCCGCAACAAGTAAAGCATTCTTCAATCTCTGTGTTGGGTGAACTCAACATCATTTTCTATGTTGAGTCTTCAGTTCTTTAATCACCACTCTTTCTTCACAATGTTAAAGTGTCTTAAGTAAATGATTGATCACTACAAAGATTGATGTGTGATTATTCAAGTGATCAATCTTCTCTATGCTGGCTATACTGTCAAATCCTGTATGCTGGGTGAGCTATCAGTATTATGTCTGCTGGGTGAACTAGCATAACAAATTCTTTGCAACCAGCATATAGATGACTTAGCACTAAATTGAATGATCTTAATACTGGATGGACACACCATATACATAATGTAAAATACATGTTGTTGTCATCATAAAATCATTATAGAAAAGATCATGACTTAACAATCTCTCCCTATTTGATTATGACAAAACTTTAACATATGCTAGTATACAAAAGACTTATAATTCTTCAAATTTTTATGAAGGTAAAAACTGAATACGTACATGTCCCTTGATAGTTTTTATGGGATCTTTCCAGAGTAATCTATATCACATTCTAACATGTAAACATCAACTCTTATAATCATGTATCTTGAAATATTATGAAGTTAAAGAGTTGATTACATAATGAAAGAAGTTTAACATAGTGCATCACAATCACACAAACTAGACAAACACAATGTCTTCATTCTTCTTCTTCTTTCACAGTCTTCAACATGTTTGGACTATCAGGGTCTAAACCTCTTCTAATCATCTCTACAACAATTTTCCTTGAATATATACCAGCACCAGTAGCTAGTAATGCCATTGATCTCAGATTGATTAAGTGTTGTACACTGACTAAACCCATTTATGAGGTTCTCTGAAACTTCAGTAACTCACCATCTCTATAGTAAAATGCCATGAATAGGGTATTCAATGGAAAAACCATGATATCCATGTAATCCAATTTGGGATCAATGTTGCCTAGAATGAAGTAATTCAAATGAGGAAATCCTTCTTTAACAATAGGTGCAGCAGTCACATTCATTAGTTGGCCAATGCTGATCTTTCTCTTGGATTGACCTTGAGCTCCAAAATGAATGGGTTAGACTGAGCTATCTTTAACATTTCTAACCTTCTTCTATTTAGATTTCAAGTCAGGTTTAAATACATCTCTTTTTGGTGTGCCTTCCAATCTTGATGCTTTTTTTAATAACTCTTGCAATCTTTTCATGACTGCATCCCTGGTGACTGCACTTTTGTGCTGGTAATACTCTTGAATCTCTAACCACTCAGAAAATCCAAAGTTGTACCGGTTGAGTAATCTCACATTCTCCACAGTGCCATCTGATTGCATGATGTTGATCACTTCATCATTGCACCTTTTTACCTTTACAATCTTGGTTGGATGTTTCCTTCTTTTAGCACAGTCTTTGTATCTTTCCAATTTTCTGCGTAGATAAAAGCTATCAACGATGTTTGTTGACCTTGGTTGATATTCATGAGTTGTATCCTCTCTTCTCCTTTCTCTTCATCTGTTTTCTTGGCTTCAGTAATCAACTTAGCTCTTTCATAGCCCTAACATTTTCTGCTTTGGTTAGTTTCTTTGCAGCACTCTCATTTTTCTTGATTGCGTTTTCCTCTTCTATCTCAGTAGTTAGATCAATTAAATAAGCCTCGACAGATTCAAATCCAAAACTCTTAGCTTTTGCAAGTAGAGCTTCTTCCTCTATTTGTTCAACTTCAATGCCAGCAATAGATCTGTACTCCTCCAAAGTCATGTTCAACTTCCATGCTGAAATGGAGTCTTCCTGATCTTCTGGTATGATGTTGTCTCTAACATACTGAGAATAAACATCAAGCTTGAGTTGATTTACAGTGCTAAGCTCTTCAATGATAATACCCAAATGTACTGCTTCTCTAAATAAGGCTCTATCTTCATCTAGCATGCCTTCTGGAGCTGGTTCAGTTGTGGAGTCCATCTTTCCTGCTTCAACATTCAATTCAACATTATCATCATCATCATCACTCCTCATCTTAAGGGCAGAGCCAATGCCAATCATATACTCTTCATCTTCATAATCCACAACAAATTTTGATTTCTTTGTGATAGGTCTTTTTGCCATAGACTTGACTCTTGTTGACCTCTTCTTTATTGGGATTGCTGCTTGTTGAGTTTTAACTTGCTCCCCCTCAGATTGTGATGAGGATGAGCTTGTCTTGACACCAGAAGCTCCACTAGCTTCTTTTTGTTTCATCTTCTCACTCCTGATTTCATACCTTATTTTCTTTGATTCTTCAAGCTTCTTCTCAAAAGCTTGATCTCTTTTTCTTTTCTTTGCTTCATACCTTTCTCTCTTTCTTTCTAAAATAGACTCAATGGTCTGAGATCTATTTGAATCATCATCCTTCTTCTGCTCTGGTTGCTCCCCCTTAGATGTAGCTTTATCATGTGTCTCCCCCTTTTTGTCATCAGCAACAGGGGTAGAGGCAGCAGTAGGAGCAGGTGGTTGTGTATCCAATGGAGTTGGATAATGAGAAAGAATTTGCTTTAGTAGTTTCTCTTGATTCTGGAAATTAGCCTCTCTAACAAAGTTCTGAACAGTTAAAGATTGGGTGAACTTGTCAAATGCTACAACATTACTGGCTTGAGCTTGATGGAGTTGTTTAAGCTCGGAGAAGATCTTGGATTTTTCTTCTGGTTGAATAGAATGAGCTTTGAGAGATTCATTTTCCTGCTTCAATGCATCATTCTCTTTCTTCAAAGTGCTCAATTGATGCAACAAGTCCTCATGATCTTGATAATATCATGGTGTGATCAAATTGGTTGGACTTTTGCTTAAGTTCATCCATTTCCTTCTTCAATCTTTCAAGAAACTTCAATAGCTTCATCTGGTGATCAGCAGAGAAGGCCTCTTTCTTTAAATCTTCTAAAGCATTGGCAAAGTGAGTGTGAGCTTGTTCATCAGCATGAATAATCTTTGTGAATCTGGAAACAAGTTGCGGTATAGCAACAGTGTAATTAGTAACCATGGTGTCAATATTGGACATGGATACAGAAGTGGCTTTGAATCCAACTTCAAGAACTAGCTGAATTGCTGCAATGACATGACTAACAATGTCATTCATAAAAGATATAACAGGTGTAGATTGACCCATAGTAGCTGTTGGGTGAGCAGTACTGGGTGTGTCTGCTGGGTGTGCATGATTAAGAGAATCTGAGATGTCAATAGTTGATTCTGTTGCTTGATTGACATCGAGGATAGCTTCATATTCTTCATCCTCAAGAGCCAAGTTCTAAACATCTTCATCATCTGATGGAACATTGAGCTTTTCAGCAAAGAGGGAAGCCATTGTTTTCTTGAGAATCTCTGCTGCTTCAGCATGAATGATGGTGATGAGTGGAACACATGATGATGGTAGTTGAGTTTCTGGGACAAATGCATCATAACTAGAAGTTTCTAGTTCAACATTTGTATCGGGAATTGGTCCCTCAAATGGAGCCTTTGTTGTGGCTACATCATCATTGGAAACGAAATGAATGCCTGTAAGTTAAGTTGTGTATTTGCTGACTCATTGACAACATGTGAAGACTGAGTGGGGATATTTGTGAGTGTGACAACCCTCGAAAAGCGGTACTTTCCGTACACTTTAAAATCATGCATTCTTACGCTAATTCCCTTTAATGAAATCAAACGTGTTTTAAACTGAGATAAGTCTAGCACACGCCCACGTTGCACGTTTTGGTTCACACTACTTTAATGCTTGATGCATTTCGTTTAAGTAATTATTGAGAATTTCACAATATAAATCGGATGATTTCCGATAAACACGAACATTGGTGATAACTTTTTCCCGAACGGTATAAAACTATTGAATATAATTAGTAGTTAACTACTTATATTGTTATGCCACTTAAACTAATCATTTAGAAGCTTAAACATGTCAAAATAATTCCAAGCAAGCTAGCACATAGCTCTAATTTAACCAAGCAAGCTAGCACATAGCTTTAATTAAATCCAAGCAACCTAGCTAGCATGTCACTTAATTCAAATGCAGATTCCTTTTCTACGTGATCTCACTTCGCAAGCTCCTTTCTCAACCATATGTTTTCTCCTACTTGGTTACTTGCTTAATTTCACACTCACATGTTTACTTGCTTGCTTATAATCCAACGCCACTTGCTCCCTTGATTTGATTGAAAGACTAAGCACCTCCCATCACCACCTCCTCTTGCTTCACATTTAAGAAAGGCATTAAACAAGAGAAAACATTACGTACACACACTTCACAATTTCACTTCAAAAATTCTGCACATTTCTCTCTCTCATTTTCCCTCTCATTTCACCACTTTCACCACCTCCTTCAAGAACAACCACCACAAACCACCATGAACCACCACCTTTTATACCTCATTTTTCACCTCCTTTCAAGCTCTTGATCATCATTAAGTATTTAAAAAAAAAAGGAGATTTGGGTTGAAGATTTCAAGTTCTCTTCTTTTTACCATTTCATCCTAGAGCATTGTAAGGAAACTCTCCCTTTTGATCTCTTATTTTCTTTCATTTTAAATACCTACATGCTAGATGTTCACTCGTACGTTAAAATCAACTAATATATATTATCTATGTGTTATTAATGGTGAAAACTCGTTAAAAATAACTAGAGAAATTCAAAACTCAAAGAAACTTACTGGACAGAAACTTTGGACGAATTTGGAAGACCATAACTCGGTCATAAAATAACCAAATCTAGTGATTCTTGAGCCTAACATTAAGTTTAAGAAGTTAGGTTTCCAACCCAAGTGGTCTCATGTAATTTGGACAAGTTTTGATACCTCAAAACGATTTTATAAGAACATGTATCTAATCTGTCTTCAGGAGACGAAATATGACTCTACTTTACGAGACCCCAACTTTTTATCCACATATCCAAAAGAGATGAATCTTTTTCCTAACGGTCACATTTTGTCTTATCTTTAAAAGTAGTATGATCACGTTTTGTGAAAATGAGTCTAGCTCTGTGAACAAGTGATTTTCCTATCAACTGTCCAGAAACGTAGTTGTTGTACCTTTGTGTACAAATAAATAGTTTTGAACCCCTTATAGTTGTTCAAAAATTATGAATCTTACTTTTCTGTAAACCTAAGACATAGGGGAACATATGATAAAAATTTTATAAGAAAATAAGTTCGTTTGACCAGTCAAAATGATACCACAAGAAGGGTAAAAAAAATGGGCAGAATCTGTTAAAAATGTAAACAGCACTAACTGTGGTCAAACAGTGTTAACTTTGGTCAAACAGTGTTAACTTTGGTCAAACAGTGTTAACTTTGGTCAAACAGTGTTAACTTTGGTCAAACAGCACTAACTGTGACTTAACAGCACTAACTGTGGTCAAACAGTGTTAACTTTGGTCAAACAGTGTTAACTTTGGTCTAACAGTGTTAACTTTGGTCAAACAGCACTAACTGTGACTTAACAGCACTAACTGTGGTCAAACAGTGTTAACTTTGGTCAAACAGTGTTAACTTTGGTCTAACAGTGTTAACTTTGGTCAAACAGTGTTAACTTTGGTCAAACAGTGTTAACTTTGGTCAAACAGTGTTAACTTTGGTCTAACAGTGTTAACTTTGGTCAAACAGTGTTAACTTTGGTCAAACAGCACTAACAACACTAACAGCACTAACTTAACAGCACTAACGACACTAACAACACTAACTTAACATCATTAACGACACTAACAGCACTTACTTAACAGCACTAACGACACTAACTTTGGCGTAACATCACTAATAATGAAAACAACATTACAAAAACAACACTAAGCCCAGTAAACCCAATATTTTCCAATCTTGAACAAATAGATAAATGTATTTAAACGTCACGTTTTGAACCAATGACAATGAAAATTTTTAATCGATTTAAGAATCGCGTTTTCACTAACGATATATATTTTAGGTTTAAAAACCTTAAATGTACACTGTAATAGCAAAGTAATTATGTTTTCGAGAAACATACAAGTATGCATACGAAACTATCAGCAACGAGTCGTACATACGTTTAAATGGCAAGTAATACTCCTACTAGTTGAGTGAACAACTAGCATAGACAGGCCATTAGAGCCGTCTACTTATATAATTGACCTCATGCGTATAGAGCGTTAGGAGGCTATTTCTATTTGGGCAAAAGATACATTTTGAAACGCTAGCACTCTTGCTCACCAGGTGAGTTCGCAGCCCCTCTTTTACTGTTTTTACTGCTTTATAAATTGGGGTGAAAAACATATGAACTGTCTTGTAAAACATGACAATGAATCTTGTGCGACCCTAAGTTAACATGATGTAGTGCATTGAAGTCCTCTTGCTTACACAATATGACCATTAGCTAGATGACGCTAGCCACGTGGATATACGGATAGTACTATCGGGGTGACTACCCGCCATAATTGTTATCGGTTAGTCGCGCTAACTGTCGACGTTGTATCGAAATAAGGATCGTATATCTAGTTTGTTGAGAGGCACAAGCAAGTAATGCGAGTCGTGGATTGGTTATAGACATAGGTGTTGTCACATTAACTCGTATGACCTAGCTAGTCTATGGGGGATCACAGTCATGGCTTTGTTTAAATGAATATGTTATTTATCTTATAATGTTGCAAAGGTTTATGCTTGCAAACAATTGATTTATACAAGTAAAGGTTTAATGATAGAGTCTTAAACCTGTGGATTCACTCAACAATTTTGTTGACGATTTATAAATATGTTTTTCAGGGAATTAGCAGCGATGTAAGATTTTGCATGCATATTTTGGGACCCTTGCTCATCACGATGAATAGGATGCCATACTTTTGATAAATATTGAAATTATGATTTGTGATTAAAATGTTAATCATATTGTTTTGCTAAACATCTATTGTTTTGTAAACACGACGAACATGTAACCGTGTTATTTAAACTATTTATGGTATTCTAATTATATGTTTGCGATAATCATACGCTTATTGATCGTTCTCGTCACGCCCCCGAGCTTCCGCACTTGTTACTCGTGAAACAATTTTATCGGGGTGTGACAGTGAGACTCTTTCGAACCTGGGTCGGGTTCTCAATGTCTAACTCCTGGGAGCTGAAATTGGTACATGTGGTTTCCCTTTGTAAGATGTCAACATTTCGGGATGTTGACAAATGTTCAAGTTGAATGGGTTGACTCACTGATTCAGTATGAGGTGAGATGTCGCTCTTACTTTCAATGGACTTCACCTTTCGAGAGGTTGGTCAAGATAACGGCTTATCTCTTTTCAACAATGTATCTTTTCTAGAAGATGCATCTGAGCTGGCTACAGGGTTGTCAAGTGCATGGATTGACTCCACACGAATAGAAGTCAAACCATTCTTGTGCGCTTTGAACATTGCCTTTTTGGCATATGCCCTTGGTAGCTAAGTGTCAGCTTTCACCTTTATGTGCTTTTCAAATATTTTGGTGGGAGATTGATCACCCTATGCTGGCTGTGAAGCCTGCACAGTGTTGGTTGCAGATTGATATTTTGAAGTCTTGGTGGTGGATGTTGGGATAGAAGAAGTGGGTTTACTTAACTTCTTGGCATCCATTTTAGAAATTAGGGAGCAAGAAATTTGTTGAGTATCCATACCTGTGATCTTGATTGACTTAGTCTTCAGTATAGGTTTTGATGTTTTCTTCTGTGCTGGTTAGCTTGATGTCTTTTTCTGTGCTGGTTAGTCATCAGATGGATCCTGTGCTGATTGGTCGTCATCATCATCTGAACTTGATGATCAGTCAGGAGGTTGAGTTGCAGTAGCAGCAACATCTGGATCAGCATCCAGGATCACATCTGGAGGTATGGCAGCCAACATAGAGGGTGATAAACCTTGATGAGGTTTTTCAATCACTTTGTGAAACATTTTGTCTCCCAAAAAGACATCACCAGCATCTAAATTCTTCTAAATCTTTGTAATCATCACCAAGAATACCTTTAAAAATCAAACTCAAAAATCGAGGAAATGGAACATTCATTTCCTTCTTCTTTCTTTCAATCTTTTCTCTCAATTCAGTGTAAATGAGAGCAGCAAAATCAATCTTTCTTCCAAAAATGAGAGCATGACCCAACTGTAATTCAAAATTATTACATTGGTCTTTAGTTCCAAACTTACGGCCCATGCACCAGATAATAACCCCAAAGAAATAGCTCCAAAAACTATTCATTTTTACACGTTTAGGGCTATTATCAAAACTTTCAGGGTATCTAATGAAGCTTAACACTTCATGTCGACAATCAGTAGGTGATGGAAAATCAACAAATGGTTCTTCTTGTAGTTTGAGGTATCTACGAATATGCTCTGTTGAGATAACTATGGATTTGCCATTTCCAACAGTTGCACTGATATAGGTTGTACCTAGATGAGTTTTGGTTATGACACACGTATACCAGAATTATGTAAGTGTTTGTGGGAATGTTTGACAAGGTGTTGTGGTTAGTGGATAGAAAATTGGTGAATTTTTTAAATAAAGCACCATATTCCGTATAGGATTGATCACCACTCTTTCTTTACAATGTTAGAGTGTCTTCAGTACATGATTGATCATTACAAAGAATGATGTGTGATTATTCAAGGGATCAATCTTCTCTGTGTTAGCTATACTATCAAATCCTGTGTATTGGGTGAACTGTCAGTATTATGTCTGTTGGGTGAACTAGCATAGCGAATTCTTTGCAACCAACATATAAATGAGTTAGCACCAAATTGAATGATCCCCATACTGGATGGACACACCATATACATAATGTTAAATACATGTTGTTGTCATCATAAAATCATTATAGAAAGATTGGAAGCTATCAAAATATTTCTAGCTTATGGAGAGACTTTTGTCCCTGTTACAAGATTGGAAGCTATGAGAATATTTCTAGCTTATGCAGCATTCATAGACTTTAAAGTACTTTAGATGGATGTGAAGTCAACATTTCTAAATGGAAAGTTGCAAGATACGTCAAGCAACCTCCAAGTTTTAAATGTAGTAAATTATCTTACTTTGTCTATAAGTTAGACAAAGCTTTATAGGGCCTTAAACAAGCTTCACAACTTTCTAATTCAATGCAAATTTAAAGTTGGCAAAATTGATGCCACACTTTTCATAAAAGAAATAGATGTGATATCATATTGGTGCAAATTTATGTGGATGATATCATTTTTGGATCAACTGATAAAAACATTGTCAAGATTTTCCTAAACTCATTTCAGACAAATATGAAATGAGTTTAATAGGAGAATTAACTTTCTTTCTCGGTTTACAAATTAAACAACTTAATGATGACATTTTCGTAAGTCGGAGAACTCCAATGCAGTCATCTATCAAAATTGATGTTGACACTCATAGTAAATCCATTGATCTCGCATTATATAGATGCATGATTGGATCTCTTCTATATCTTACAGCCAGCAGACCCAATATTAGTTTGCCACATGTTTATGTGTAAGATATCAAGTTGATCCAAAAGAATCACATTTACAATTTGTCAAAAGGATTTTTAGGTACCTCAAAGCTAGTCCAAACCTTCGTCTTAGGTATCCCAAAGACTATGGTTTTGATCTAGTTAGTTATTCAGATGTAGATATTGTAGGATGTAAGATTGACATGAAAAGCATTACTTGTGGTTATCAACTGCTGGGTAGCAAGTTGGTCAGCTGGACATCCAAGAAACACAATTCTATAGCAACATCTATTGCCGAAGCAGAGTATGTCTCTGCTGGTAGTTGTTGTGTTCAACTTCTATGGATGCAGAATCAGCTCAAGGACTATGGAATGGAGTTCACATAAACCAAAATCTATTGCGACAATACAAGTGCCATTGCCATTACTAACAATCATGTCATGCATTCAAGGACCCAACACATTGATATAAGGTTCCATTTCATAAGAGATCATGTTATGAAAGAGGATGTAGAGTCACACTTTATCTCTACTGAGCAACACTTAGCAAATTTTTTACCAAGCCTTAGATGAAAAACGATTTAATTATCTCTTCTCTAAGTTGGGTGATATAGTGTAAAAAGTCACGTTTTTACATACGATATTTTGTTCCATTTTACCAAAGAATCAACTAAATTATCCAAAAAAATGCGTTTATTTTCCTTACTTTGTTTATTAAGTAATTACGAAGACAAAGAAAAAAGAATCGCTAAAAACGGACAAATAATGAAGATTGTAGAGCAAAAAAGAAGAACCAAGAATTAACGACCTAGTGCACAAGAGTTATGGTCGCGCTCAAGATACAAGACGACCCACACACATGATTGTTGCAGCTAAGAACGACCATGACATGCCCAAGTACGACCATGCACCAACCAATCCAGCATGCCAAGAACGGTTGCACAACCAAGTACGGCCATGCACCAACCAATTAAGCATGCCAATAATGGCCATGTAACGCCCGTGCACGGCCATGCAACGCCTAGGTTACTATAAAGGGGATGCTTTTTAACGAGCATGCAAGAGCGGTTGGTTTTTGTACACTTCAAGAACAGGAAAATGGACAAGAACGGGCTTTCCAGCTGGTCTATAAATACAAAGCTCCATCAACCTTCATCATCATCCTTTTCATTCCATTTAATCCCATTTCTCTCTCTAAATAGTTCTTCCAATCTATCTTCAAGAAATCTCTGAAAATCTCGGACTGTTCAATCGTCATAGATTTCATAAGATTCTATCAATCAATCTTTATAATTTCTCTTTCAATCTCACATTACTTTTTTTATCAATTAATCTTTGAACTTTCTATTTTTCTTCATTTCAAACTCTTTTTCTATCTTCAAGAACATCAATGTCTTCAAACACAAAATCGTTTCACTACCTCATTTCTTTTCACTATCTTCCTTAACCATTAAGAAATCATAAATTATTTCTCCCCCTCATGATGATTATGATTCAGCGTGAACATCATGAATATACTAGGTGTTTGAAGAATAGTTGAGGCTAACAAACTTCTCGGATTGACATTCGCTACATAACCATCTAACATCCACGAAAATTATTTTGAATGTTGAATCTCCAATAAGCGTCATATGTACAAAACTAAGCCTTGCTGAGAATACTATCAAATCAATTATCTCAGGATAATGATGAGGAAAATGATGGTAAACTCCAAGTAAAGCATCAATTACGTAACCATTAGGTAAGACAACAGTTCACTTGAGTAAATTAGGGTAAAGTTGGTTTTATTTTCAGAAAACATTCTAACAACTGGATCACATAGATTACCAGTGTTGGCATTAAATGAATCAATTAAAACACCTACTTCCAGTGTTGGCATAGATGTTAGCACTAGTAAGATTTTCCTTCAATCATCGTGAAATACCATTATTTAAGTATCACTATTATAATGTCACAAAGGCATGTAGTCTAAGAATACACTTGTGTCCTTGAAGTGTTGAATTTTTGGCACTAGACTTAAATAAATGAGAAAATTAAGTCGGGGGCTTGAGCGGAATGTCCTCCTATTTCAATATCCACAATCTTTTAATGAGATGTAGATAGATTATGTGCTAAATCTCCATGATGTCTCTTCGATACCATAAATTAACGAAGGAAATTCCGATAGTAGATGTGGCAACTTGGCATTTTAGGCAGTTTAGGAAGGGTTTTACTTTTCTTTTAACCCTGTCACACACTCCTTACTCAACCTTTCAAATTTGTCAACTCCTCCATCTTCTAAATTCTTATGACAAACGATGTTGACATATTTGAAAGTATACTGATCCACAACCTAATCTCCACAATTTCTCTCACTAAGACCTAGTAGACCCTTGCGTTCTAAATTTATGGAAGGTGATTCACGAGGTAGATCCATCCGGCTCTGGTGGATTGTAGGAGTAATTTTATTCTATAACACTTTGTGCAAATAATCAAGAGTTTCCATATCAAGAATTTTTGATGTATTCGTTCCATTGAATCCTTCGATTAGATTCCTTCATGGTGCTGAGAACCAAAATTATTTGAAAAGCTTCCAAAGTGTTTACATATAGCAAAAATTTGAACACTTGGAAGTTTTATTCTGAACAACACCCCCCCCCCCTTAATATATCCATAAATTTTTTGAAATATAACATATGAAGGTGAGTTTGACTTGTCTTTTGATATTGTGCGAGCTCCCTCTCAAATATATCACACTCTTCTCAAAAGGAGTTATGCTAGAAGCTCGATCTCAAACAGTTAAGACTTTTCCACGAATTGACACGCTGACTTGAAAGTTGACTTCCACCCTGAGAAGAAGAAGCTTCTCCAACCCTAGCAATATACCTGTGACATATAAAAGTTAGATAGCATGTGTATTAATGTCTGTAGTAGATGATACATGATAGGGCACCACAATACCTTTTTTTGAATTCGTTTATTTCCTAAATATCATAATCAATCCATAACTTGCTACTGAACAAAGCATTTTGAAAGGTAGGGGTCCCTGCATTTAAATATAAAAACTTTAAAGCTATATAAAAAAACATATACGACATAAATGAACTTTTGATTTTGAGTAACTACCTTTCCAATTACGGATCCGTCTAAATTGGAGGATGACAACAACATGTTGTTGTATCTTGCTACTAACAATGTATTCATGGAACTGTAATGCAAAATCATCCCAAAGCGTACACTTCACCTTCAAACCACTACAACAACAATGGAACTTTTGTTAAAAACTTACTATATCTATTGTTGAAAATGAGTAAAAAAAATACAACATACTCCAAATCTTCCAACTCCAAATGCATCTGTTTCCCTTCCTTTCCAGAACCTTTATCATACAACTCCATATTACCACATTCAACTACACTCCCAATAAAATCTACAAAAAACCATGAAAAAAGCAAGATTATGTTTTGGGTTTAACTTTTATAAATTGAAATTTTCAGGAAATCCACCATTTACAAAATGACTGACCAATAGGAAGATCATGATCATCAGTGTGGTTCAAAATATCAGCAAATGGAAATAACTCGAACCCATGAACGGAACCATCAAACTTACACATCTTTTGACGGATGTAGAGCGGTAGAAGTTGATCTTGTATTGATGCTTCCACATAGGATACTTACCATTATTTTCTCCAACACCAAATTTACCTAAGAAAACAACAATTCCCTCTTCAAGAACATGTTCAAAAACTGGAAATAGAGACTTCTTGACGGTGGCTTGAATCTTTCAGACTACATAAAGATGGATGGAAATATCATTAAGGCTAATGGAAAACAAACAATCATAAAGGTGAAGTATTTTTTTTTCTATTAGTTCTACTCGGCTCCTACTTTTTTTTCTATTATTATTTTTTTTTCTTATCATTTTTAGTACTTCACTAATTACGTGTAATCTAATTACTGTTCACATGTTTAGTTATATGGACTATGAATTAGTAGGGTTATTAAATTGAAAAAATAAAATAAGAAGAGATCAGAAGACAAAAAAACAGGACAGAAAATACGTGTAATCTAATTATTGTTCACGTGTAATCTAACTACCATTTGCAAGAACATAAAATACTACCAATACCAATCGTCAGTCATACTTGCAAATTAGAACTAAGACAGAGTATCAATACATAAACCATGGATGGAAATATCATTAAGGCTAATGGAAAATAAACAATCGTAAAGGTGAAGTATTTATGAAAAACTACAAATCATACCCTTTCGTCCATGAGTATCATGTCAAGACTAAATGTCGTTTTCCACAGCCGAACAATCTTAACCTAGGTATGTGTATCTTTCACAGTGTCTACATCTCTGATGAAATTGTATGACTCCATAGTAGTTGTTAATAGGTAATCAAGAAAAATTGAGGAGAGGAATAATGGTGTTAGAGGTGAGATTTCCCAAATAACCACACCACAACCATTTAAAGACAGAAGTAGGCTATTCGAATTCTCCACATATTGAAATTTTGAAAAAGGAGACGAACAATGGCGGGTGTTTTTTTCCAAACGATTCAGTTTCTCTTTATCTTGTGAAATACGCTCCAACATGTTTCTGGGAAATACACAGAGTTTTTGATGATGGCCGTTTACTTAAATTGGGCCAATTGGCCCATTGGTAATTAAAGTGATTTGTCTGGAAAGTAGGCTCCAGGATGATATTAGCAATTAAAAGAAAATTTAAAAAATAAATCAAATTAATCATGTCATCCATTTTTATAATTTATGCTTAAGATGATGACAAATCAGTTTAATAATGTCATCTGAATCCCCCATTTAATAGATAGTATAGATATTTTTATTCATACAATCTACGTGTCAATGAGAATATATTTGGTTTATGTAACAAAAGGCACTTAAAATCAAAGAACAACAAATCACAAATGTTTATGACATTTTAGCAAATTAAGCATTCTGAGAGACATCAAAAAGTTGTTAAGAAGTTCACATTAAGAGCAATTAATTGAAACCAACCAGAGCTTAGCAATTAGTCAATTATACACAAGGATACGCATATACAAATTCAAATCTTGAAGAATTTTTGAAAATGAAATGCATGAATCCGTGAATCCCACAAGCAAAAGAGTAGTTGGATTTTGAGTTTGGGATCACACCAAAGTCTACATTAACCATTAATCTTGCTGTTTTACTCCTTTTGATTGGGGAGAAGGGCGACCATTAAAAGAGAAAAAATGGCCCATTCTTGCTTTATTTCACCAAATCCAATGGAATTGGGAATTGAATGGTATCTCTAGCGACTAAATCTGAATCCCTTATTGGTTAGACTTTCATTTAACAGTCAAAAGTCGTATTATTGCTAATAAAATGCTAACAAAAAAAGTATCATCCGAGTTCATTTTAGCAATCGAGACTAGCCCTAACAAAATAAATATAAATTTAATTTAAATAAAACTGAACTTGATCATACATATTGAGGTGGTGCGAAAGTAAACAAACAACCAAAAACCAAATTTGGGATCCATACTATTTGAAGTTGGGGCATAACAGTTTATCACTTGCTTCAACTTTGATACGGATCTGATTAATGAGTTAGCCCACTCGTTTAACGACTAATATATGGAAGAAAGAGTAATGTGTGAAAAAACGTACTCAAATTTATACTCAGTTTCCTAGTTAATACATCCATTTAAATTTTGACGGTCGTTTTCCATGAACCTGTCAGCTAACTCATTAAACAACTCCACATTAGAAAACGTATATCGCTCAGTTAAGCAACCGTTTGCCAAGACAATATATATCACTACCTCATACCTAGCTAGCCATTGTTTCATACTTGATCATATACACCTTTAAGGTGGTTAAGTTTTACCACCTTTTCGCTTACTAAAACTATAAGTTATATTAACCATTAAGACTTGTTCAAGATAATTAATATTTATTTATTTAGTTAATAGTAGTACTTTTGTCTATTGTTTGATGAACCAATTAACAATGAAAAAGTAAAACATAGGTACCAAGTGATATAAATTTTTTACCTCTACAATATGACTTATTGTTCTAACAATAGAATTTTACCTTACTTCAATATCCATTCATGTGAATTAGTTTTTATCCCTCATTGAAAGATGGAAAAAGAAATAAATTGCCCTCGAGTCAATCCAAGAAGAACCCATATTATAACTTTGCCTGAAATAAGCCGAACTTGCAATAAATCCACCACCACCACCACTTTACCACTCCAACCCTAACATGCCTTCCCTTTAATTTCAATAGCACCCTATTTATTCTTCTCTGCAACACCAACCTTTTTGCCTTACAATTTGTCCCAAACAAACTAAAATGATTAACTCTTTAATTACCATTACCATAATTATATATCCATCTCTCTTTGTCTCACAAATAAATCCCTTAATTAAAAGAGGAAAAACAACCTCAGAAGATAGAAGGTGATTAATAAACTCTATACTTGCAAACCCTTGAGTCTCTTGCAGTAAAAGCTTTAAAAAAGATTAAACCCTGTTTATTGAATATATAATTCTATGGTGTGTAACATGATATATCCATAATTTTGATTTGTTTTAGTGCTTGCTAAGCTCTTATTTTTATGTGTTATTTTATTATTATATTATATAAAGTAAAGTAATAGTAAGGTAATTAAGGTTGATGCCTTGATGGGTTGTTTTTCGATTTATGAACGACATAATTTTATTTGTTTATATTCATTAAGTATATTTATTAATTGTAACTGAACTGAAATTCATGAGTAGGTGAGAAGTCTATGGCTATAAGAAGAGATGTTATGTTTGTCTAGACTTTTCATTCTCCTTCAATAAACCAAAAAAACATCCAAAACACAAACAAGGAATAGGAGATAACTTTTTTGTCTCTGACTTTGAGTGTGTGACAAGAAGTTCATTCATTCAGCATATATCAATCATCATATCACACACATTCATAGTTAAGTTAGCAATTTAAGATGGCTTCATCAAATAGACACTGGCCTAGTATGTTCAAATCCAAGCCCACTTACACCACTCATCAAGATCACCAATGGCAGTCCCATGGCTCCAACCATCACATCACCTCTTCTGCCACCCACAGATCGTCTCTTTACACTTCTGGTAAAATACTCAATTATCCTCATCTTACTTCTTTATCCTTTCTTTCATATTTTTGTGTAACACATTATTTTTTAGTTAATTTTAGTAATTATCATTTGTGTGATGATGTGATGATTTAAGGCTTCGTTTTTTCTTTTTATTATTTTTTTTATCTACTTGTTAGATGTTAGATTATAAATCTATGAATGAGGTTTTGTGGTTGTAATAATTGTGAGAGTGATGTATGTGTTTAATTTTCCTGAAGATTTTGAAACGGTTCCTGATAATCTTGAAATGATGATGAAATATATGTAAGTTAGTGTTTTCATTTTGATATGCATACATCCGGAAAATAAGTTAAGGATGTTGCATACGTTACAAAAATGCAAGATCTTTTATATTTTTATTATCATAGGAACTAATTAAGGTGTTGAAAAATGGCAGGATGTGATGAAAGAACCCCGGAACCAAAGCCTAGATGGAACCCTAAACCCGAACAAATCCGGATCCTTGAATCCATTTTCAATTCAGGGTTAGTGAATCCTCCAAGAGATGAAATCAAACGAATCCGAGCTCGACTACAGGAGTACGGTCAAGTTGGTGATGCCAACGTTTTTTACTGGTTCCAAAACCGGAAATCTAGGAGTAAACATAAAAACCGCCACCTCGCAAAAACACAAAACAACCAAACTCAGCCGGTTTATGTCGCTGCTACCAAGGCGACAACCACCTCTTCGTCGTCCTCTTCAGACAAGTCGTCCGCTAAGTCAATTGACTTCCTTCTGAACTCCCCTACTATTTCGGTTAACCAACAATTACCGCAAACGTATTTAGGTGGTGGGACCAGTGCTAGTCACCAGCACCACAGGGAGTTCGTTCAAGAACCTTTCTATTTTCCGGTGGTACAACAAACACCCTCTACTACAAGTTTCACACAAGGGTTTTGCTTTTCGGAACTTGGTAGTATGATTAATCAAGAAAATCAAACGGTTGTGAGTAGCAGCTCTGGGATGCTGCTTACCGATTTGATGGTGAATCATCAATATGGAATACCAACTAATAAGTGTTCCAAAAGCAAAGACATTTTGGAAGAAGATAATATCATGAAAATGTTGAGTCATAATACTACACCACCATCACTTGCTACTACTTCCTTCGCACCACCACCAGCACTAACAACTTCTACCACCACCATTGTTTCATCAAGTATCAATGATATTCAAGGTGTCTCTCCAAACCTTTATGTTGTTTTTAGTTAATAAAACACTTTTTTGTTTGCATAGGTGAAGTGAAATAGTAATATATAGTTTTGTGTGTCGTAATAATATAATGTAGGTCATGTGGAGGAAAGTGGAACGGGGAAATTGATAGTGTTTATAAATGATGTGCCGTTTGAGGTGGCGGTTGGACCGTTCAATGTGAAGGAGGCGTTTGGTGGTGATGCGGTGATGATTGATTCAACCGGGCAGACTGTGGTGACAAATGAGTGGGGGGGTACAGTTGAGTCTCTTGAGCATGGTGCCTTTTATTACTTGGTGCGGTCATCTTTCACTTATGATCATGCTGCAGGCACTGTTGATTTGGTACGTTTTCCATTCCTTTGATTCATATTATTAATTATTAATTATTAATTATTCTTATCGATTATGAATGAATTTGATCAGGATCAGCGATTGACAAAGTGATTTTTAATTAATAACCGGAAGAACAATAGAAAAGTTACATCTCATTATTTTCAATAAATGTGTAAAAGTCAAACTTAATTATTGTGTGACACTTGTAAAATGTAAGAGTGTCTAAGTTTATATCATCTAAAATTAATCAAAGGAGATATAACGAAATTCGCACTAGAAAGAATTGAGATAATTATAAGCATAGAAATTTAGTTAATTTTACCTAATATGGATATATGTTCATATTTGTAAGTGATAAGATCATATGTAGTCTACTCCTAAGATATCATACCCGTCACATTAGTACGATTAAAAATTCACACTAGAAAGAATTGATATAATTATAAGAATAGAAATTTAGTTATTTTTTATTAATATGGATATATGTTCATATTTGTAAGTGATAAGATCATACGCAGTCTAATACTCCATCATGAGATATCGTACGCGTCACATTAATACGATTAAGTATCGTCTCATGACTAACAACAGTGCAAGCTCACGATATCTAACGACTAAAATCTGGAACTTATTATTTTATTTATTTTTCATTTATTTTTAAAAATGCGATTACTTTTTAGTAAATAAAACACTAAGTTAATTTAAAAAGTACTTAGTTAATAAAATAAAAACATTACCAAACTAAAAAAATATATTAATTAAAATTAAAAATACACTATACCAATGATTAAAAACCCAATCTTAAAAACTATTCTTCTCCGAGGTCCATGAATTCCACATATTCGAATAAACTTTTCATGTTCTTAATTTGCCTTTTGTCCTTTGACTTGAACCTCTCGGTAGGTTTTTATAGAAACTTCAATGATTCAATTGTTAGATTAGACATGATTTTCTTAAAAATTATAGTGTTTGTATAAATGAATTGATTTATTTTTTGTTGTATTAAAAAAATATATAGTTGTTGTGTTTTTATACGAGTAAAATAATTTTTAAAAATTACAAAATTTTCTAACTATTAAGACCACAAACAGTCACAAGATTTTACTTTTTAGATTATTTTTTTAAATGATCGATTACTTCTGGCTTTTTTTTATTTTAAATGAAAATCAAAAAATAAAATAATAAACTGTTCAACTGGCCCACACGTAATCGTCTTGCTTTTGTGCTCCGGTTGACGACGAATCACCCGATGCCATTGTAGCCGTCCTGAGCGCTTGGTGCACTGAGGCACCACGAGCCCCGTTGTCGGGAGTCTAAGTGTCAACTATACTTGTTTCCCTGTTTTATGATACAAAATATAATAACATATATTATTGAGGTTAATATATGACAGTCTACAGTTTTCTATTAGTCGGTCTTATTGATTTACATATTAGGCCTTCGACACCCGTACAATAGGAATTACATCTGGTTTTTACTAGTCAGGTCGATCAAGCTTTGATTTGTTATATTATTAAATTATTATTTTAATATATTCCGTACTTTCTGTTGTGTAAAATCAAATATCACCCTACTAATTCATATGATACAACAACATCGTAATACATTACAATAGAATAACATCTGAACTGATTAGTAATAAATTTGAAGTTTTTGATAAATAAACACAAACTGTTTGGTACAAAATTAATAGTAACTTCTTTTGGCGATCTTGCAGATTTAGAAGAAAAATGAAGACAGGAGAAATTATCTTTCAATCCGGCCTTCGATATCGTAGGATTTTAAAATTTTCTTATTATTGTTGCTCTCTATTTCTCTTAATTGCTTAAGTTTGCTTAACTTGTAGTAGTATGATATCATGAATTGTCAACCTTAATTTAGCTAAAAAAATTATAAGCACTTTTACGTATATTTTCTGTGTCTAGCGATAGTCAAACGTACCGGAGGCCTGGCAATTTGTTGTTAACTAATCATCGAGCCCCTGTTACGGATCATACTTGCATAATATAGAATGGACAATTTCAAGTTTAGCTAGCTTAAGATATATTGTAATGATATTGGTATGCCATGAATGAGGTAACCCACATGAAAATGCTTTTATAGTTAATATTATATAGCGAGATCGAGATTGAATTGATATCATCACATATATATAGACGATGATTCATGATGTGTGGTCGACAACAGCTGTTAATACATGAAGATTTGGATGATATCAGCTTCTTCATAATTTCTGCCACTTCTTTAGGGTTTATGTTACAGAAATTAAGCAAAATATCATTAGTACGTACGTATGTACGTACCCTTAACGTGTTCTTATTTACATTGTATGAAATGGTTGAAGGGGCAGCTACCCCCTAGTTGTTGGCAAAATACAGTGATACGTGCAATTATAGTACACCGTCTATTTAACAAATGGATGCATGAAAAAATACGAAACTTAAATAATGAGTTCATGTCGCTTCTGGACTGCGTAAAATGTCAATGTTTTATTTACAAGAGATTAGCAATGTAGTTTTTATGTTATTAGATACGGGTAAAGGGGATTACCCCTATAACTTTTATAAATCAAAGATGAATGTTACATGTACAAAGATGTGGAAATCCACACGTAACTTAATCTAACATTAGTACATGAAAGATCAAGAAACAATGACCAAAACACCATATCACAAGATCCGGCCATGAGTATAATGATCCCACCAGGATGAGTGCTTAGCCAGCCAAAACGATCCCGCGGGAAGTGTATGATCCCACTGGGATCTGTAGAGCAGTAGCTGAAAACGAAATCAGGGACCTAAAAGCCGATAACCAAGCATCCAAAAGCCAAAAGCCAAGCAATAATCCTTTGTAATCTCATTGAAAACTATAGAATAAGCCGCCCTCAGTCACCCAAGACTTCTTTGGCAACTTCCATTTCTCCATCATCCGTTGAGCACGATCCGTTGGCTTATATCTAAACGAATAAAGCGAAGAGGAACCATATCAATAATAGCCTCAAAAACCTTCTCAATCAATTTTGTACCTTTCTTGAAAAGCTGAGAATTTCATTCTTGCCAAATTAGATAAGTCGTTGCATCAAGAAAAAGCTTAAATACCACACTAGTAACTGTTTTCTGATGGGCAATTGACTTCAACCAAGAGATCAATTCCTCCAAACAATTTGAAGCAAGATGCCAACCCGAAAAGTGCTTCACCTTGGACTACACCTGCTAGGAAACAGAACACCCGAAAATTAGCTGAGTGTCTTTTTTTCTTTCTTTTTTGTTGTTGTTATTGTGTTATTAGATAATAACCTACATAGTTTGTTTTTATTTTGTTTTACATTTGGCTTGTTAAAAGATGACTTTGAGATATAAATCTAACAGTTTTACATAAAAAGGTAATTTCATTTTTGACATACAGTTAACAGAATGATTCAGTCGGTACATAAAAATGTTCCTCATGATAGTAAGTACAAATGAAATATGTTCTTTAAAAAAAGTTTATAAAAATAAAGCCCAAAGTTTCTTTAAATAAGCGTTCATGTTTTTAAACTGAAGGGATTTTTTGTCGCACGCCCAATAGGGTTAAAGTTTTAATTAACTCTTCAAGTTGGGCCTTTTTGTGGCCCAAGATGAAATGCTGCCTTCGAGCCCAATCAAGAGATGGAGAAACCTTGACGAGTTGTCGTGGTGTTTTAACCCTTAGAATTTTATCATTTTGAATCAAATTATCAATTTAACTCTTAATTTTTCCAATAATTTTTTTTCTCTTACTTTTATAAAACTTCTTCACCAATTCATTTATTAATTGATATTATTAAATGTAAAATACCTAAGTGTATACTATTTATTAAAATTATTTTGTGTAACACCCATATATATATGTTTGTTATTAGTCTTTTTTTTTTTTTTTTTTTTTTTAACTTGAATAACACTTTTCATATATTAACATAAACGTTTCATTGTTTACAAACTTTACAAACAGAAAGTTTCTCTGACAAATTACCCCTTTATAATATCTGAGCATGATTCATGAGAGTAAACACTTACTACCAACGGTAGCAAATACACCACTACTCGCGCTGCGGCTCTTTCCCAAAACCTTCCTTCCCCTTACTCGACTCACCTGTATTATCAGCAATAACAGAAATGGGTAAGCACATTGGCTTAGTAAGTAACAGATTCATAACAACAATGTAAGATATAAATCTTATAACCATCGTAATTACATACACCACTTTGTTCGTTTAGTACTCACAATCATGTCGCTGGGTCTCTTATGATCACTCAGCATAAGATTAACCAGTAATAACACTATTAACCCATTTATGACCACTCAGCATAAAGGGGGCTCACATTCACACTATTACGCCATTTATGACCACTCAGCATAAAGGCTAATATCCACATCACTAAGCCATTTATGAACACTCAGCATAAAGGCTAATATCCACATCACTAAGCCATTTATGATCACTCAGCATAAAGGCTACATTCATAACACAGCTATCAATATGATACACTCAAGTATTCTTGCTAAAAACACAGTACACTCAAATACCTCTGCTGATTTTGATATTCTTATTCACTCAATTAATATCCTTCTATTACTTACCTCGATGTGCGTGCAATTCAGTAAACCTTTGATCCCGTGTAGCGGAGTACTGGTCTGTAATAATTCAATGTTTAATACTCATATAAATAGTCACACATATATATATATCATCATGTATATAGTATTCGCAATGACCCACTCGGAATCGACTAAACAGCGAGGGTTTTAGAGGTAATACGACCGACGGGGTCCAAGGGGCTGGCCCCTGGCTGCGGTCCCAATATCGCCAAATTAAACGCGACATTACTAGCGATATTAATAGCGACATTAGCCGCGATATTACTAGCGATATTACCAATATCGCCAAATTAAACGCGACATTACTAGCGATATTAATAGCGACATTAGCCGCGATATTACTAGCGATATTACCAATATCGCCAAATTAAACGCGACATTACTAGCGATATTAATAGCGACATTAGCCGCGATATTACTAGCGATATTACCAATATCGCCAAATTAAACGCGACATTACTAGCGATATTAATAGCGACATTAGCCGCGATATTACTAGCGATATTACCAATATCGCCAAATTAAACGCGACATTACTAGCGATATTAATAGCGACATTAGCCGCGATATTACTAGCGATATTACCAATATCGCCAAATTAAACGCAACATTACTAGCGATATTAATAGCGACATTAGCCGCGATATTACTAGCGATATTACCAATATCGCCAAATTAAACGCGACATTACTAGCGATATTAATAGCGACATTAGCCGCGATATTACTATCGATATTACCAATATCGCCAAATTAAACGCGACATTACTAGCGATATTAATAGCGACATTAGCCGCGATATTACTAGCGATATTACCAATATCGCACCAAAAATCCTGCGACATTGGCACAATGTCGCCATGACGAACAGATCAGACCCCAATTTCAAAATTCTTGAATTCGAACGTGCAATACGCAATTTAACTCGTTCCAATCCGTTCAAAACACTTAATAACACATAATAATTCAAGTCTTACCTCGAATTCACAGTTCAATTGCTCAAACTTTTGATTCCCAAGTTGATTTCTCACTTTCTCTTTCTAATTCTTTGTTTCTCTCACTAAAACGTGATTTGTGAACGTGGTTTCTGTTTCTGGAAGTAATTAGGTGATAAAAGTGTAATAATATCTCACAATTACACTCAAGCTCCTCAATTAAGTCGACCAAATTCGTTTGTGCGATATTATATGCGACATTGCCAATGTCGCATAACACAATCCTGCGACATTAACCCAATTCGCCTAATAACATACTGCGACATTACCAATATTGCCTAAATCAAATTTTTCAACTTTTCTTTAAGTTTTGGGATGTTACAACTCTCCCCCACTTGTTTGGGATTGTGTCCTCACAATCCATTCTTGGTATAAAGCTGGATAATATAGAATGATTTCATTTTCCGGTTCCCATGTAAATTCTGAGCCCTTTCGATGTCTCCACTGGATTTTTAACATCTTTATCTCTTTATTTCTCAGCTTTTTCAATTTTTCATCTAAGACATTAATTGGCTCTTCAACATAATTTAACTGTTCATTTACCTCGATCTCTCCCAACGGAACATAAGTCGCTTCGTCTGCTAAACACTTTCTTAAATGAGACACATGGAAAGTATTATGAATTCTCTCCAACTCTCTTGGCAGTTCAAGTCGATAGGACACTTTCCCTACCCTTGCTAATACTTTAAATGGTCCAATAAATCGTGGACCTAACTTCCCACGTTTTCTAAATCGTATAATGCCTTTCCAAGGTGAAAATTTTAACATCACTTTATCACCTTCTTGGAACTCTATTGGACGCCGTCTATTATCAGCATAAGACTTTTGTCTGTCTTGGGCAGCTTTTAATTTTTCCCTGATTTGACCAATTTTATCTGTTGTCCTTTGAACAACATCAGTACTGGCCAATTCTCTTTGACCAATCTCGTCCCAACAAATTGGAGTCCTACACTTCCTTCCATACAACATTTCATAGGGTGGCATCCCTATGCTCGTATGATAACTGTTATTGTACGAAAATTCAACCAATGGTAGATGTACATCCCAACTACCACCAAAATCAATTACACATGCCCTCAACATGTCCTCTAATGTTTGAATCGTCCTTTCACTCTGACCGTCAGTTTGTGGGTGATAAGCCGTACTCATATTAAGGCGAGTACCCATTTCCTCTTGAAATTTCGCCCAAAATCTTGAAGTAAATCGGCTATCTCTATCTGAGACAATGGTTACTGGCACCCCGTGCCTTGCCACTACCTCTCTGACGTATAAGTCAGCTAACACTTCTGAAGATAATGTTTCTCTTATTGGCAAAAATAATGCACTTTTAGTTAATCGATCAACTATCACCCAGATCGCATCATAGTGACGCGGTGTTTTAGGTAGCTTTGTAATAAGATCCATAGTTATATGCTCCCATTTCCAAACGGGAATTTCTAACGATTGAATCTTTCCATATGGCTTTTGGTGTTCCGCTTTTACTTGCAAACATGTCAAACACTTTTCCACATATTTGACAATCTCTCTTTTCATCCCCGGCCACCAATAATCCCTCTTTAAATCATGATACATCTTCGTAGCACCAGGGTGGATAGAATACTTTGATTTATGTGCCTCGTTTAATAACATCTCTTTCAATTCATTAGAGCAAGGAATCCAAATCCTTCCAAATCGTGTTTTTAAACCCCTTGAATCATTCGCAATACTTTGCTCTTGCCCTTTAATACGTTCCCCTTTTAAGTCACCTTTTTGCCAGGCTTGACACTGAGCCTCTTTAATCAATTCATGTAGTTTTGGCAAAACTGTCATTCATAGGGACTTAATGGTTAAAGAATAGTGCGTCGCTTTTCGGCTAAGCGCATCCGCTACTACATTTGCTTTTCCCGGGTGATACAATATTTCACAATCGTAGTCCTTTACTAAATCAAGCCATCTCCTCTGCCGCATATTCAATTCCTTCTGATCGAAGAAATATTTCAAACTTTTATGATCTGTATAGATCTTACACTTCTCTCCATACAAATAATGCCTCCAGATCTTTAAGGCAAACACCACTGCCGCCAATTCTAAATCATGAGTCGGGTACTTCTTTTCATGCTCTTTCAATTGTCTTGATGCATAAGCAATAACTTTACCACGTTGCATTAGCACACAACCCAATCCATTTCGAGAAGCATCACAATAAACCACCATATCCTCTATGCCTTTAGGTAACACTAAAACGGGGGCCTGACTCAATTTCTCTTTTAGAGTTTGAAACGCTTGATCTTGTGCTGCATTCCATTCAAACTTAACATTTTTCTGGGTAAGCTTCGTCAATGGCGTTGCAATCTTCGAAAAATGCTGAATAAACCGTCTATAATACCCCGCTAAGCCCAGAAAACTTCTTACTTCGGTGGGATTCGTTGGAGGATCCCACTTCATTACTGCCTCAATTTTGGCTGGATCCACTTTGATCCCCTCAGAATTTATCACATGTCCCAAAAATTGGACTTCTCGCAACCAAAATTCACATTTTGAGAACTTAGCATAAAGCTTTTCAGCTCTTAATGTACACAGTATCTGTCTTAGGTGTGATTCATGATCTCTCTCAGACTTCGAATACACCAGAATGTCGTCAATAAATACAATCACCGATTTATCAAGCATCGGTCGGCACACTCTATTCATAAGATCCATAAAAATAGCTGGTGCATTAGTCATTCCAAAAGGCATGACCACAAACTCAAAATGACCATAACGGGTTCTAAAAGCAGTCTTTGACACATCTTCTTCTCGAACCTTCACTTGGTGATATCCGGATCTTAAATCAATCTTTGAGAAATAACTTGCCCCTTGGAGTTGATCAAATAAATCATCAATTCTAGGCAAGGGATACCTATTCTTAACGGTAACCTTATTCAATTCTCTATAATCAATGCACATACGCATGCTTCCATCTTTCTTTTTCACAAATAATATCGGAGCGCCCCAGGGTGAACTACTAGGGCGAATAAATCCCTTATCAAGCAACTCTTGGAGTTGACTCATTAACTCTTGCATCTCCGATGGAGCGAGTCTATAAGGAGTCCTTGCAATTGGGGTGGCTCCAGGTATAAGATCGACTCGAAATTCCACTTGTCTCTCGGGTGGAATACTCGGTAATTCATCAGGAAACACATCAGGAAATTCCCTTACGACAGGGATATCGGCTATTCTCACTTCACGTTTCTGTAAATCATAAGCATATGCCAAAAACATTTGGCAACCATGCCCCACATACCTCTTAACTCGAGCATACGTACAAATAGATAATGATGATTTAGGTTTCTCTCCATAGATCTCAATCATTTCTCCACTCACGGTGGTAACTCTAATAATTTTTTTTTCACATTGGATAATGGCTCCATGACTTCCACGCCAATCCATACCCACTACTACATCAAACTCCCCCATTCTCAAAGGGATTAAATCAATCACAAAATCTTTACCACAAATTTCGAATTTGCAGTCACAATACACTTGATTTACACGAATAACCCGATTATCAGCCACCTCAACATCTAAGGGGGCATCAAGCTTACACAATGGGATTTTAAAACTTTGGCTAAAGGTTTCAGATACAAAAGACCGGGATGCTCTTGAGTCGAATAAAACATATGCGGGTATTAAATTTACAAGAAAGGTACCCGTGAATACATCTGGAGCATTTCTAGCCTCCTCTGCTGTCATCTGAAAGGACCGACCTCTAGGTCTCATCTGATCACTCGGTCCTCTTTTTACAGGCTGCCCCCGGGCAATAGGTACAGGCTGAGCTTTCAGCTTTGGACATTCAGACTTTATGTGTCCCGGTTCATAGCAATTAAAACATACCCGAATCGACTCGGGGCACTCTTTTCCGAAATGGCCTTCTTTCCCACATTTAAAACATACTTTCTTTCCAGCCCAACATTCTCCAAAATGCCTCTTGTGACAATTCTTGCATTCTGGCACCTCACGTTTCTCCTCTCTTCTAACAACTTCTGGTCTGAATCTTTTGGAAGAGCCTCCAAACTGTTCGACTTTTCGTTTTGACGATCCATCATTGTCTCTATTGATCTCAATTTCTCTCTTCCTGGCTTCATTTACGAAGTCCTCAAAATTACCCCAACGATCCGGATCAACAAACTGCCGGATACTTTTCTTCAACACCTCATGAAATTGATTCATCAGCCTCCGCTGATCTTCCATAAATTCAGGGCAAAAACGTGCCCTATCTGTCACACCCCGCTAAAGCGGAAACACGAGATGTAACAGTACAATGATTTCATAATCGAAAATTACGAAAGATCACCGTTCAACGGTCTACAATTAATACATTACATAAAGTCTTACAAGCGTTTACAGCACAAAAGTAAATAATCTAAACATGCGATTACATCCAAAAGAGACAAAATTCCGTAACGCTACAGCAGCATAGATCATATAATGGGTTCAGCTTCAATAGACAAGTTGTGACTAATTCCTGAAAAGCATGTAAAATAACAGGTCAACTATGAAACATAGTTGGTGAGTACACAGGTTTTGTGAAATGAAGACCCTTTCCAAGAGTTTACAAATCTAGTTTAAAAGTTCCACGTTACTACGTGATTAGTTTGCAAAAGTTTAGTGTCGAGGCTCATACAAAGACGATAATCATCCGATAAGTTCTTAAAATCAATTTTTAGGATAATCAAATGCTATTGCGCGAATAATTATGAAGTAATTCATTATAACTAGGCTCATTTAAGAGCGAAACTCATTTGATAGTTAAATTCATTTGAGATTCGATGTTTTGTTCGCAAAAGAGGTTTAGTTAAGTACGAGATTCATTAAGGAGCGATTCCCTTTTTGTACTCAATTAAAAGTCGTGATTCATTTATAACGCCGCGCTCATTTTTTCAAAGGAGTGTTTAATTCACGTTTATAAAGCTCAAGATATAGTGTGTAATAAGTTCAAGTTATGTTTATAAAACTCATATTGTAGTATTTAATAAGTTCAGGTTACGTTTATCAAGTCAATGGATCATCAAATCAATATCAAAACGTTTATAATCTCAACGGATTATTATGTCGAAGTTCATAAGAATGCGAGGCGTTATTATGAAATCACGTTTATCATTAACCAAAACCACAATGATTTATAGTATGAAACTCGGGTTATAAAATTTATGGTTTTAAAGAAATATCGTTTCAAATGACAAAGTCATTGTAAAGCTCGGGTCGTAAGTTTTATAGTTTCAAAGAAATATCGTTCAAATGACAAAGTCATTGTAAAGCTCGGGTCGTAAGTTTTATAGTTTCAAAGAAATATCGTTTCAAATTTCAAAACGTCATACGTTTATAGTCGTTTATGAATTTCTATGCTATCACGTTATATTGTCTATAGTCACAATGATTTATTATGCTTGAGTCCACAACCAAACCTACAACCGATAAACCTTTGCCCCAAAAGAGAGATGCCCTATCGTTGGCATTTAGGATGATGGGATGCACTCACGTGGCCGCGTGAGTGGGGAGGTGGTCTCGCTCCCAAATAGTACTATTCATATGCATCATTTGGCTCATATAGAGTTAATGGTCGTGTAGATATACCGGGGACTTTAGATACGATAGAAAAAAAACAAGCATATAATCATGTTCGTATAAACTTCAAACATTAAAGAGGTTATTCGTAATCAATACGACATTTTAACCATGTCAAGTATTCGAAAGTAAGCATAGCATATACCATAGCATAGCATTTGTAAATCAAGGATAACATAAGAATAACATTTGTAATCCAAATATAGTAATTAAATCATATAACATGCTTTTCACCCCAAAACATTTAAGTAAAACGTTAAACAGAGGGGCTGTGTAAACTCACAATCGTTAATGAGCGTACGGAATGGATGTAATGCGCGTTTCGACCGAGTGTGACTCCTATCCAAGACCTACGAATACAAGGTTCCTAATTAGATTCTCGTCTAATATGGTTTGTTAAGATTGCTTAGCTAGTCAAATACGTTACAAAGTGCCGTTAGAGTTTGATTTGTCGTTTAATTAACGTTGTCGGTAATCATTCGGGTTGCGAATAAAATAATGGAAACACATGAAAACAGACTCCAAAAATTATCAAATTTAGTATACAATATACAATATGATTTACAAATTTTCTGTGAAAATTTGGGGATTTTTAGACTTACAGTTTATTTTTAATCAAATAGTGTCTAAAAGGTGTGATAAATATGGGAAAAATAGTAATTATTCATGAAAAATTCTGGAATGTTTACTAGATCCTTTTTAAGTCATTTTTGGGTTTGTGTAAAATTTTCAGCTCGTTTTGAGCACTGGAACTTTGGTTTCCAACTTTATGTGTTTTAACGAGACGTAAATCGGAAAACATATCAAAACACTTCCAAGGAGTGTTAAATTTTGAGTATAGTGTCATTTTCTGTGTAAAATGACACAGGAATTTTCCCATATTTATTTGATGTCAAAAAGTATTTTTCATGAATATTTTTATTTTTGTAGTCTTTATTTGTATTAATCTAGGAAAAATTACTTGTGTTTATCCAAAAATTCTCATTTTTATTTTCAAGATTCTTTTCAAGATATAGTTACTGAGAAAAATCATCCCCAAATTTTTAACACTTTTTATCTAATATTTTTGTATTTTTGCTTCATCACAACACAATTATTTACATTTTACAAGGCTAGAATAATGCATGATGTTCATGCATTTTCTAAAAATAGTAAATCACCAAGATAAATTCCTATCTTTTTATACTACTGAGATACACATGTTAGGAGTCTAAAAATAATTTTTCTTAGATTTATAAAACACCTTAAGACCCATGAACAAGTATCACAACAAGGTGCTCACAGAAAAGTTACTGTTTGCGCATCAGTTTTGTGTGATATATTTGGAGGTCGTAAACTCAATGGATTTGAGTGAGACCAGTGGGGTTTTAAAGGTAAGACATTAAGCTAAATTCTAGAAGAAAAATCAAGATTTTTGGACCATTATTCACTGAGTTATGGTCGTTTCAAGTAGGGTCAAAATCTGGACAGATTGCATGCATGACAAAGTGATCTTTTTTTGTGTGATTTCACTACCAAACGATTTTTAGACCTCATCCAAAGATTGAAGTCTTGTCTTTTATGCATGAACATGTGTTTTACAGAAACATAAACATATTTTAACATTTTAACCATTTATTCTAGCAAGAACATGTAAATAAACTCTATAACATCAAAAAGTCGACTTTTCGGTTTGATTTTCGGTTTGATCATAGGTTGCCCTTTTGTTTTAACACTTAAACAAGTGTAAGGGAACCTACAAACCATCAAACCTTGTATGAGATTTTTATCCATGGTAAAAGGCATAAAAAATCATGTTTTTACAAGATTCAAAGTATGAAAATGCAAGAATGGAAGTTAAAGATGGTGTTCATACCTTGGAATGTTGGTTTAGGTGTATGAACACCTTCCAAGAGATGATTTAAGGATGATAAGTTGCTGGAGTTTAGTGTGTGTTTAGAGAGAATTGTGTGTGTTTTTGAAAGTGGAAATGAGAGAAATGATGAAAGTGGAAGAGTGTGTAAGTGTAGAAGGCTTTTTGCATGGAATCTTGATATGTGAGTGGTGGTTTTGAGTGGTCAAAGGGGGAGGCCGGTTTTTAGGCATCAAAATGAGTTATTATTTTCATTTTTTTGTTAAAATATCATATATATTATTTTTGATATTTATTTGTATTAAAATCTCACAAGTCTTGCACATTTGAAAGCTTTAAATTGTGTTGTTTTTATGCTTAATATAAGGGTTATAAAAATTGATGTTCTAAATTTCTAAAATACTTCAAATTGTATTTTAGATTGTTTATAATGGATATTCAAGTATTAGTTTGTCGGATTCGAGTTTCGTTTATTCAATTCGGGTCGCGTTTGCCGAGCTACGAAATTTCGGTTAATTTCTGATTTTCGTGATTTTTTTTGTTGGTTAAAGTGTGAGTCATAACACTTTATTTTATAAGTTTATAGCATTCATCAAAATGTATTTGATTCGATCACGATTGACATTCGCGAGTTAATAAACCGATTTCCAGTCGTGTTTACCGAGCTACGGAATTTTCGGTTAAATTCCGATTTTTGAGATAGATGAATATTTTGTGATGGCTTATGAAATTTAATTCCATTTGTTTTCTTTGGCACTTTGTAACCTAATTTAAGGTTCCTCACGGTCTTATAGTCTGCTAAGCAATCTTCAAAGACGTCACGTGATTTCGGTAACTTACGGTTTCGGTACTTAAGGAGTCGAACCTAGCCTTTTCACTAGGATTTTAGAGTGCTATAAACGTAATTAAAAGTACTAGGGATTCTAGTGCGATGTTGACCTGAGATTTTTTTGACGGTTGTCACACTATCCAGAAACTTTGCTGCTATTTCGTTCACCGTCTCTGTAGTTTGCTTCATGTACAAAAACTCTCTCCGAATCTTTATCAATTCAGCACTTGGTGAGAAGATCGTTTCAAATATCTTCTTAAACTCTTCCCAATTCATGTTATTAATAACATCCGTCCCTTTCGTCTGACGTTGCACGTCCCACCACTCTTTTGCTCGGCCTTTCAGCAGGCTCGATCCAAACTTTACCTTCAAACGATTCGGACATTCCGAAATATCAAAAGCACTTTCCACTTCTGATACCCACCTATGACACTTGATGGGATCAGTTTCCCCCAAATACTCAGGCGGATTACACGCCAAGAACTCTTTGTAGCTGAATCTTTTTCTTTCCTCTTTTTCTTCCTCTTTCTCTATCATTTTATTTTTAATCTCTTCTGCCACAACCTCTTTAATAGTAGCAGTAATATGGCTCAACAGAAAAGCAAGAGACTTCTCATGAGCTTTCGCTACTTCCTCCGCAATAACATTTCTTATCTCTTCTGTTAACATCTCTTCTACATTCACTTGAGGGCTCTGTTTACCCGAGCCTTCTCCCACATTTACTTCTTGATCACTAGACATCTTTATTCTTTTCTCTTTTACTGAAATTTTCACATAACTTAGTCAATTTAATTTCAGTAAAATTTCACTGCTAAACAGCACTTTATCTCATGTAACATTTATTTAACACTCCCACTTCAACCAAGTCCCCTCGACACCCGGTGACTTCTGTAGATTCATACAAGTCACGTGATAACTATTACGTTGGCCAGACGTACGAGTTGTCACATCACATTGTATATTTCTACAGTCATAACCTGACGTCTCGGTTTCCAATTCACATAACACATATCTCATACATATAACTCTTTACATTGCCCACCGCCATAAACACAATAATGGTCTAAGTCCGAGTACGCACTAGTGGTGAATACTCGAATCCCTCAAACCAATGCTCTGATACCAACATGTAACACCCATATATATATATATATGTTTGTTATTAGTTTTTTTTTTTTTTTTTTTTTTTTTAACTTGAATAACACTTTTCATATATTAACATAAACGTTTCATTGTTTACAAACTTTACAAACGGAAAGTTTCTCTGACAAATTACCCCTTTATAATATCTGAGCATGATTGATGGGAGTAAACACTTACTACCAACGGTAGCAAATACACCACTACTCGCGCTGCGGCTCTTTCCCAAAACCTTCCTTCCCCTTACTCGACTCACCTGTATTATCAGCAATAACAGAAATGGGTAAGCACATTGGCTTAGTAAGTAACAGATTCATAACAACAATGTAAGATATAAATCTTATAACCATCGTAATTACATACACCACTTTGTTCGTTTAGTACTCACAATCATGTCGCTGGGTCTCTTATGATCACTCAGCATAAGATTAACCAGTAATAACACTATTAACCCATTTATGACCACTCAGCATAAAGGGGGCTCACATTCACACTATTACGCCATTTATGACCACTCAGCATAAAGGCTAATATCCACATCACTAAGCCATTTATGATCACTCAGCATAAAGGCTACATTCATAACACAGCTATCAATATGATACACTCAAGTATTCTTGCTAAAAACACAGTACACTCAAATACCTCTGCTGATTTTGATATTCTTATTCACTCAATTAATATCCTTCTATTACTTACCTCGACGTGCGTGCAATTCAGTAAACCTTTGATCCCGTGTAGCGGAGTACTGGTCTGTAATAATTCAATGTTTAATACTCATATAAATAGTCACACATATATATATATCATCATATATATAGTATTCGCAATGACCCACTCGGAATCGACTAAACAGTGAGGGTTTTAGAGGTAATACGACCGACGGGGTCCAAGGGGCTGGCCCCTGGCTGCGGTCCCAATATCGCCAAATTAAACGCGACATTACTAGCGATATTAATAGCGACATTAGCCGCGATATTACTAGCGATATTACCAATATCGCCAAATTAAACGCGACATTACTAGCGATATTAATAGCGACATTAGCCGCGATATTACTAGCGATATTACCAATATCGCCAAATTAAACGCGACATTACTAGCGATATTAATAGCGACATTAGCCGCGATATTACTATCGATATTACCAATATCGCCAAATTAAACGCGACATTACTAGCGATATTAATAGCGACATTAGCCGCGATATTACTAGCGATATTACCAATATCGCACCAAAAATCCTGCGACATTGGCACAATGTCGCCATGACGAACAGATTAGACCCCAATTTCAAAATTCTTGAATTCGAACGTGCAATACGCAATTTAACTCGTTCCAATCCGTTCAAAACACTTAATAACACATAATAATTCAAGTCTTACCTCGAATTCACAGTTCAATTGCTCAAACTTTTGATTCCCAAGTTGATTTCTCACTTTCTCTTTCTAATTCTTTGTTTCTCTCACTAAAATGTGATTTGTGAACGTGGTTTATGTGACATTAACCCAATGTCGCCTAATAACATACTGCGACATTACCAATATCGCCTAAATCAAATTTTTCAACTTTTCTTTAAGTTTTGGGATGTTACATTTTGAAGTCTATAACAACATACTTTCAATATTTATTTACTTCTATAAATGTATTTTGTGTGTATGCTTATTGTTGTAAAATTTACAATATTGGATGACTGGTTCTCAATTATCCGCCTTTTAATATAGGATTTTTATATATATACATAAAACCCATTTATGTTTAAGCATAAAAAAATTTGTCAAAAAAAATAATATCAAATTTGCCCCGTTCGGGTGCGACTTGCTACCTAGTGATTGCGACTTGTATTCTCGAGTAAACGTGGACGGTAGCTGGGAAAAGCGTGTGATTTGTGTGCGAGTGTGCGTTCTGTTCGAACCGAGTTGGACACACCGTAATCACTTTCAATACAAAAACATCATTATTTCAATAATTGAAAACTTTGAACCTGGACAAACTCGTGACTACAACCACTTGAACCGTTGATCCTTCTTCATCCTCTTGAACTGCCACCACCGAGACCACCACCACCACTAACTTTCGCAGTCACTTGTCGTAAATAGCAAACTACAACGTCGTGTATCGCAAACCGCAATTCGAACCTCGATCTGTGTTTTCTCTCGAAAATCAAGGTTAACAATGGCTAATTAAGGGTAAATTACAGTCCCTGCCCTTGCGGTCTTTCAGATTCACACGCCTCGTCCTTCAACTTTGATTTTTTCAGTCCCTACCCCCATGGTTGCTGTTTTTGTAACAAATCAACCCTCCCTCGTTAAATCTAACGAAATCTAACAAATCAACCACCACCACATCTGAAAAACACAAATGACCACCACCACCAGATCTCTTAAATCAATTGTGTTGTCAAAAACCGACAACAGCCGATTGCTTCATCTTTACACTCCAAAGACCTATGTCAGACCACCATCGGCGACATGATATGATATGAAAAATGAGGTAGCGTCGGTGATCTACCCATTTCCCGGGCGTGGCGGCATGTTTCAGATCTGGGCATTTTGTTTGTTCTCCAGCGAATCACCACTAGTCTGAAACTCCAACGGGATTTGAATCTACGTCGTGCATTCAACCCAGATCTGAAATCTGGGGGAAGTTTGTGGTTTGGGGATCTTACCAGATTTGATCGGAATCGCGTAATCAATGAAATGGGTTTTGATTCAAACCATCGTGCAGGTTAGTTCGGATGTTGGTGATGATTCAACAAGCATTTTTATGTTTTAATTTAGTGTGTTGATTTGGAATCGCGTAATCAATGAAGTTATTTGGTTTGCTTTAAAAAGAAGTGTTTTGTGTTTTAATTTAGTGTGTTGATTTTAATTTTGTTAGTGATTGAGATGAAATGAAACTGGAACAGAGAGTGATTGAAAGGACCTTTTTGTAATTGATATTATTGTTTGATGAAATGAAATTGCCATTTTAGTGTGAACAAGACAAGTGACCAACTATCAAGAAATCTTGACTGCTTAATTTTGTTTCAAAAATAAAACTTTATGTGTGGGTTTGTAAGATTTGGAGCGTTTACTTCTTGATTACCTTGTGTGGGTTTCAAAATTTTCCACCAAAAAAATTAAAATTAATAAGAAAAACAAGTTTCAAGAAAATGTTTTGCCTTTTGGGGCAAAAGCTGAGTGCTTTTTTCTAGGTTTTGTGATTTTGCTTCATATTTGAATTCATTAAACTATTGTGAAGAGATTAAAGAGAGACCCATTTGGTGACACACAAACCTTTAATTTTCATAACATTATTTGAGCTCCGTGTATGAATTTGCTTCGACTTCTAAAAATGAAACTTTCTCTCTTTTCTTTTGTTTTTGTGTGTGTTTCTCTCTCTAGAATTATGAGAGAAAGTTTTGTAGGTGCGTGGCTTTGGCCTTTCACTTTGTCTCTGCTTCTATCTTGTTGATGATTTAGTTGTTTGTGTTAGATCGAATCTGTGAGCTTGTTAGATTTGAGTCTTATTTAATTTTGTTAGATTTGGGTAATTTGTTTGATTTTGTTAGGCTTCATGAGGATGATGGATGAATATGAGGATATTTTAGTCATTTTGTGTGACTTAACAACCATTTTGTTAGATTTAACGAGGGAGGGGTTGATTTGTTACAAAAACAACAACCACGGGGGTAGGGACTGCAAAAAACAAACTTGAAGGACGAGCCATGTGAATCTGAAAGACCACAGGGACAGGGACTGTAATTTACCCCTAATTATATGTATTTGACGAAGGAGTGTTTGGCACGATTATATGAAGACGTCAATTCTAGATACTTAGAGAACATAGAGAGAATCTAAATTGATGTATATTTATAAATTAAATAAGTTTCATAAATGTTATATTGATTATGTTTTATTGTGTATAGCATATTGATGGTTGTGCGTACCTATTGTTGTGGTGGAGACGCCAGACCTGGCCGTGGCAGTCAGCTTCACCAGCCGTTGCATTGGATGATTATGCCCTTAGGTTTTATCGAGATTTTAATTGCTTTCAAGAACTATAAGGATGATATGAAGAAGTAGATATAGAAGAACAAGCAGAATGAGCAGAATAAAGGGAAGAAGAATGAGGGTGATGAGGCACATATCGAGTGCAAAGGCGACAAAGGCATGAACTATAATTATTGAATGGGATATGCAGATAGTAGTCGTGCCCCAAACCCAACATGGTGGGAGTGCGAGATAGTAAGTAAACAATATCTTTTGTTACCTAAAAATACATATAATGTTAGAAGTTTAATCAACAAATTTGTAACCATACACATGTATTGATCCTCATTCAAGTTCCGGATCTTAGTCACTGAATACTACCAGTGTTTGATCTTCGTACTTGGGATGTGTTGGGATATGATAGCCTTATAGGAGCTTTTAATCAAGATGATCAACTCCATATTGTCGAAGAGTTTGATGATTACATAATGCCTTATTTGGCCTTAGTTGACAATTGGAAAAAATATTGGCAAAAAACCGTTGGAGATTGATACCAAAGAGTTGCCATTAGAGTTGGCAGCTAATATGCCTCAGCAAAGTGGCTTGAAAGTCCCGTTTGAACGGATCCAAACGGCATTGCAACGTGTATTAGTTTGCGGAATGGTATAATACACTAAACACCAAAAAAACAAGTGAAATGCAAGTGTTTTCAATGTATATTCGTATGTATTCGAACTTAGATCAGTATATTCGAATATCACAGTTTCAAAAGCGTACAAATAAAGTTTTACAACTTGGTATTTATACACAGCTAAGTTCGTACGAACTTACCATGTTCGTACGAACATCCTAGGTTCGTACGAACATGTAGGTTCGTACTACATGTTCGTACGAACTTACATAACTACATTAAAAAGGCTTAAGTTAATAATAAGAACATATATTAACTACAAAACTAATTACAAAACTAACTATTACAAAATAAGAGCTGTTGTCACAAAACGTGCACCAACAGACTCCCCCTTGACAATAGCTCTATCTGTCTTCAGTCTTCTAGCTCTATCGAACTTGATTCTCGATCAACTCTGTCGACTCTCAGCCCATAAGCCTTTTTCAACGCACACCTTCACAACCTTCTGATATCTTCTGCCTTCATGCCTCCAACTGTCTCTGTGCAAGATCTTGTTTGCATGAAGCTTCATCAGGTCATCCTTCAACAAGTTTACCAGATGTAAACTGTCATACACTCTCAACAGCTCCTTTTCATCAGCATCTTCCATGACTGCTTCAGCTGTCTTGCTGTCAACGTACCACCACTTGAGATTTGAAAGAACGTTATGTGGCATTTTCTTCAAAGGAACCCTCTTCAAGCACTTGACCGGTCTGTAGACCATCTTCATCCACGGCTTGTTAGTAAATGGGTCAATCCTGGTCAGATCATGTACTCTCCTGCCTTCTCTTGCTTTCAGATCAACGAACTGATTTGATCTTCCTTCACGCTTAACAATCCTCTCTAAAGTCTGAGCGTAAGGATCATTTCCAATATTCACCAAGTCTAGCCAGGCTAGTTCCTTCAACTCTATCTTCAGCAGCGTGCTAAAGACCTTCAGTTTGTTCCTGAGATATTGAATCCCATTATATCTCTTGATTATGAACAGTTTAAGCTCACTGTCATAAAACCAACTGATGATGCCCTTATTCAGCTCGCCCGATCTTCTGACCCTGATATCCTTCTTATATTTGATTTTTGGTTCCTTCTCAGCTTTCCTGAACCACAGCTTTTTCAACTCTTCACGAGTAGGTTCAATCTCTTCTGAATCTGATTCAACTCCAGGAGCTACTTCGTCCTCTAAGTTTATCACTTTTTCAGCTCCAGCTTCATCTTCTATGAACACTTCAGTAATAGGCTGCTTCTCAATAACGAATTTGTCAACATCAGCATCAGCATCAGGTACGACCTCTTCGTCTGATTTCCAATCAGCAACCTCCTTACTGAGGATCTCCCCTTCCTCTAACTCTGACCAATCACTATCCGGGTCATCCAAACCAAGCAATGCCTCGATAGTTTCAGTCTCAGTTACATTTACTGGAGACTGCACAGTTTCGCTCTCGCTCTTCTTTGCACCCCATCCAGATGGTTCAACCTCTTTTTCATTCTTCTTTGCACCCCATCCAGATGGTTCAACCTCTTCTTGAGACTTTGTTGCACCTTGCTCAGTTCCACTCCCACCAACACCTTGACCAGACCTCCCTGAGCCTCTGCTGCACCTTGCTGTCTAGATGAAGAGCCAGGCAGCTCACCTTCTTTGGGTGCGCTCGGATCATTGTCACGGTTATTATCAGCTTTAAATCTCAGCTCATCCTCCCTGCACCCGGGCAACTGACTCCCCCTGACTGACTGGCGCTTCAGGAGATAAAAAGTGATCTCATTCAGCCTTACTTGCTCCTTTAACTTTGCATGGCACTCTTCTAAGCGCTCGTTGAGAGCTGTCAAATTATTGACACGTATTTCCTGGCTCGTAACAACAGCAGTCAAAGCCGTCACCATATCCATTAAGCTCGTGATCCGACCCTCAAGATAGGTAAACTTGTCCGGATCAAAAAGACTGGCGGCTGGGTTGGGAATAGATTGGGTGGATTGAGTTGTAGGTGGAGCGGTGGTTGGAGTAACGGATGGTAGAGTTGGTGGTGTTGTAGTGGAAGTAACTGGTGGCTCTGTAATAGATGGTGGTTGAACTGTGGGTAGAGTGATGGGTGGTGGTGTATAAGATATCATTTGAGGAGCCGCACCACCCTCTCTTATAACCACACTTGTTGGACGCTGGCGCTTACGAGCTCACACCATGTACTGGTTGTCCTCGGACTCATCATCTAGGCCCCCAGGAATATAGTCATCGTCCTCTTGGACCTTGCGCTTTCCTTTCTCCTTTTCCCTGGCGGCCTTGGGGTCAAGTAACACCCCCTTAGAACCCTGGAAACCGATCACAGGTCGGTCCGAATCATCATCGTCATCACCATCATCATTATCATCATCATCATCATCGGCATCAGTCTCAGTTGCCTCAGAATTGTGAGCATCAACTTTTTCAGCTTCATCAGCAGGCGGAGACCCTGCTGCAGCATCAGTGAAATAGGAGTCAATCTCCTTGATGAGTTCATTATAATCAGGCCTTGAACTGGTGGCCTCAGCACTTGGGCCTGCTCCGCCCTAAAGAACATCTCTGACCAACTCTTCAGCAACAATAGCGTCAACACGCTCTCTCTCAGAAGGGTGCTCTATTTGGTGTAGGATTTCTTCAACAACCTCCTGCGGTGGCTCAGCAGCAGCCACTTCTTCTTGAATCGGAACCTCAGCAGCTGCCTAGGGTGGAGGCACATCCAACCAACCATCATTTGGTGGTGCCTGATAAGCAGCATCAATGATTGCCCCACACAATGGTACGGTCTGAGGCCTATCAGTAACTGCTCGACGTTTGTTGTGACTGAGGCAATGGCCGAAGATCTTCTTCTCGACCGGCATCAAATGAACAACCGGGTCGATTGCCAAAAGGTTTGTAATCAATGCATTTATCACCATCATAACAAATCGGGGGTATAATATAAACTGATCCTTCACACTGCCCTTGATTTGTTGAACCATCTCGTCAAAGAAATACTGTAAGAAACAGTAGGGTTTGTTGTATATGAGGGATATCATCCCCGACTGCATCTTATGGTTCATAGTATCGAACCCTGCCTTCTTCGGCCAGAAAGATACCAGCAGTATATGCATTAAATAGCGCCACTGGCCGTACACCAAACTCTTGGTGTATTGGGTGTGGGTAACATCTCCCACATAACCTATGCGTTGAAGCGCCAGCGCGCATCTCAAGAGGAAATGTTGTTGGGCCGTCTTCCTGAACTTCAGAACCCAACTGCAAAACCTGCCTCAGAAACTTGGCAGAAAACTGAATATCGACTCCATTGACGGTATCCCTTATCACTAGTGGCTGAGGCTCACAGTCATGTACAGCCGTCGCCCAGAATTGGCTAAGGTAAGGAAACCTCAAGGTTGGTGAGTGAGTTAGCGCAAAGAACACCCGTGAGCGCATAAGAAACTCCAGCATGCCTCGAAATGGTTCTGTGGCCGGATTTGCAAGATCAAAAGAAACTGCAACGTTGTGCTTGTTGAAAAACTCGCGCACTTGATCAGCCATTTCTACAAAGATAAACACAAACACACCAAAAATAGATAATAATAATGTTAGTTATTAGACATAATTACATAATTAATTTAGAGTCCTGCAAGCAAGATTTTACGATTAAAACAAGCCTAAAATGATTATTTTAAAATTTCAAAGTTCAAACCAAAGTAGGTTCGTACGAACTTATTAGTTTATACGAACTTACTGCCCTTGTAGGTTAGTACGAACTTACTGTTTGACCAAGTCAAACTTAAGTTCGTACGAACTTACATTGGCTAGGTCATACGAACCTATAGGTTCGTATGAATATGTAAGTTCGAACGGACGAACTGAAAAAAAATAAGTTCAAAAATTTTGGCAAGTAAAACGCAATAAGACACTGGAACTTGGTGCGCCTACATGCGTATAATATTAAGCAACAAAAACACATCATTTTTAACCATTAACACATTCCAAATTTTGAATTTTAGTTAGTTTTGTAAAAACCCAAATAAAAATTCAATTTTGGTTATGAATAACGGTCCAAATCTTGTTTAAGTTACTTACAAAGGTTAGTATTATGATTGTGATGAAGACTAACGGAGTGGAATTGTTAAACTAAGTCCAGATTGTAAGGTCTCTAGATCTTGGTTAGCGATAACGGATTATCTTTTAGGTATTAAGGTGCGGAATCCCTCAATACTTAAGGTTTTAGGCTTATATAACTAATCTATCAATTAACAAGCTTCGTTTTGATATTAACTAGTGTTAAACAATCAAAACCGAGCCTATTCAATGATAGCCTTTATTTCAGCACGAATTTCGAGGAGAATAATTAAATATTTGGTGTGTGTAATTATTGCACGGATTTCTAGACATATTTTAATTTGAGCAGCATTAAAATATTTATATCTGGTTCAACTCGCAGGCCATGGGCTTTGCGAGTTGACTCAACTCGCAGGCCAAGGGCCTGCGAGTCCAAATGAACTGCGAGCCCAAATCTCAGCTCGCAAGTAAGTCCTGCGAACCCAGATCTCAGCTCGCAAGTAATTCCTGCGAACCCAAATCTCAGCTCGCTAGTCCAAGACCTGCGAGCCCAGATCAGGCTGCGAATTGAGATCTCATCTCGCAGGTTATTTGACCTGCGAGTTGACTTCTCATTTCGCGATTTTGACTTTAACTTGAAATCGATACTTGTCTAATAACATTTAACAAATAATAATAACAAGTTAAGTTCATATTTTTACGAGTCTAAACCAATTACACAAATTCGACAATAAATACACTAATCCTATTACAAGCTAGATCGGTTGTCACATTAACATGTCCCAACAGACTCCCCCTTGACAATAGCTCTAGCGTCGTTATCTTCAACTTTGTCATTGGTCTTTACTTGTAAATTCTACTGCCTATATGAATCTTCATTCTGACACAAGTCTTCACCATTAATTGATAATCTCTTGCAAGATCACCCCATGCTTCTATAGTTAAGATCCTGTTTTCATGTAATTTCAACAGATCCTTCTTCGACAGATTCATCAGGTGTCGATGGTCATAGACTGTCAGAATTACTCTCTCTCCTCCTTCAACTTCATCATCAACTTCAACCATGACAGCTTCGCCAGACTCTGAATCTACGTGCCAATTTAGAAGATTTCCCAGAATATTCTGTGGCATTGTCTTCAGCGGTATCTGCTGTACACATTTGACAGCTGGATAAGTCTTTTTCCTTAATCTTCGGCCAGTTCTCTGACTGCATTCCTTTAATTTGATTGTCTTTCCAACTCTTGGCTTAATCTTCTCAAACTTCGTTGATCTACCCTCAGTCCGAATGATTCTCTCAACATAAGTTGCATAGGGATCATTACTGGGATTTATCGGGTTTAAGCGTGCCAAGTCTTGGATCTCAAATCGAGGAAGCGAATTGAATACTTTAAGCTTTTTGTCAAAATATTGAACTCCGTCAAACCTTTTAATAGCGAAAAGTTTCAAATCAGAGTCAAAATACCATCCGATGATTCCTTTCCTTGGAGCTCTTTTTCTAGAAATGTCAACTTCAGACATCCCAGTCTTTTGCTTTTTCCTTTTCAAAGGTCTAAACATGGGATTCTTTCTGAGTCTTTCAGGAAGCTCATCTTCAGATTCAGAACTAGTTGATTCATCTAGATTTTCATCCAAATCAACAACTCTTTCTCCATCTTCGTCCTGAATGATTACTTTAGTTGTTGATGGGCTTACGATGTGTTCATCAATATCAGCATCGAGATCTACACACTCGTCTGCCCTAACTTCAAAACTGGAAGTCCAATCCTCAGGAGGAACAAACTCTCCTTCTTCAAAGTCAAAGTCAATGTCCTCATCTAATTCTTCTGGCATGTCGCCTTCAGAATCTGATAAGTTCAACATTTCAAGACCTATAGAAATACATACACAAATAGATTAAAATCATAAGTTCTTTCATTGATTTCCTTGAATCAATCTAAGATTTTTCTTATTAATCCCCTTGTGTATATAAAATGTATTATATATATATACTTATTCAAATCTTTCATCGATTATCATAATCAATCTAAAATTTGAATAAGTCTTATAATATGCGAACATCATATATTATATGATCTTATAACTCTTTTATCGATCATAGTCAATCTAGAATTACAAAAGGCTTATAATATACAAGCATTCATAATTATAACATTTTAAACATTAATGTTCAAACATTTTAATTACAGAATAATATTACAAAATAATTCAAAGTTACAATGTATTAAAAATTACAATCAGTCTATATTAATACAAGTGTCACCTTCTTCAGCTCCACCCTTATCAGTATCAGCACCAGCTCCACTACCACTTCCACTAGCTCCAGCAGACTCCCCCTGAATCGTAGTCTGCTGACCAATCGTTGAAGGACCGGCCAGCTCACTATCCTTCTGAGCTGAGGGATCATCATCTTTATCATTTCTTCTCTTTTTCGCCAGTTCATCTTCCTTGCAGGACTCCTGATATATCAATATCTCTCCTTGAGATGGCTTGTCCTTCAGAAAGCTGGTGACCAGGCGATCAAGTGTGTCAATTTGTCTCTGCTTATCAGCTACATCATCTATTAGATTACTATTTGTCTTGATGAGTAGTGAGTAAGCGTTGTTATGTTCAGTGACACTCCCAGAAATAGACAGAACTTGAGATTGTAAGAAGTCGACAGTATCCTCCAAATCTCTAACCCTGGACTCTAAGTGTGTAATGCGTTCAGCGTCAGTCTTTGGGGGACGGAGCAGCATCAGTGGTGGTTGGTGGCGTGGGAGCGGACGGTTGCATTTTCTTTGCTATCTCAGTAGCAACATTGGTCAAAAGACGAGCGGCAATCCTACTAGATTTGGTGGTTGGGTGCGAAGACGGGCGAACCAAAGCAGCAATCATTTTAGCCTCTGAGGGTGTAGAACTTGATTGTATAGGAGCTGCAGAGGTTGAAGTTGTTTGCCTGATCAGCTTGCGAGGTCGAGTAATAAGCACCTCCTCCTCTTCTTCTTTATCTTCATCTTCTTCGACAATAAAGTCGGGATCCTGATCAATGGCTTTCCTCTTTAGCTTCAGCGCCGAATCCATAATCAGTCTTGATCCCTTTCGGATCATCCCTTCTGGAATCCTAGAGACAAACCCAGGTGGTCCAGTGTCATCATCATCATCAGAATCAGATTCAGAAGCCGAAGCAGCTTCTTCATCTCTTCCTGATGGTCCAGCAGCGTCAGTTGCCTTTGTAGATGGTTCTTCAACTCTTGGTGCCTCAGCAACATACTGATCCACATCCTGCATGATAGGATCATTGGCATCATCATTGTCAGCCAGTACTTGTTGCACCACTTCAGCTGCAACATAAGCATCAACTTGTTGCTCTTGCTGATTTGCTTGAATAAGAACCTCCTCTATAAGCTCTTGTGGCTCAGGCACAGCTGCAGCCATTCCAACATCTAGCCAACCATGATTTGGTGGCGCCACATACGCAGGATCAATCAGTGAGCCGAAAAGTTCAGTCAACTGGGGCTGCATCTCAAACCTTCGTGAGGTTTGCATAAACATGGCATTATATGCGCGTAGCCCAATGGTATCCACTCGAATATCTACTTGAAAAACCGGCAGATCAGGGATATTGGCTCTGATGATCAGCATGCAGAATCTTGGGTATAACATGAATTGTGACCTGACAGCCCCCAAGATTTGGCGAACGAATTCCCCAAAGATGTAATCAGAAAAACTGTATGGTTTATTATAAACCAGTGACAGTAAAGCAGATAGGAGAAAAGAGCTCAACTCGTCATATCCTCCTTTCTTTGGTCCAAAAATAGTTACCAGGACATGCCACAAGAACCTCCATTCTCCGAAGACAAGTGCCTTCAAGAACTGACGTCCTCGCATGGGTCCAACATACCCCATGCGTGTCAGTGCACCCTCAATAAAATATGAGGAGAACTCAGTAGGTCCATCTTCCTGCTCTACGGTGGTCATTAATCCTCGTCCGGATGACCGGAGGATTCGCAGAGGTATCATATACTATATTGGCCCAGAACTGGGTGAGTATATCTCGTGATAGAGCAGGTGACTCGGTGATGGCATATCGAATTCACGATCGTGCTAGATAAGAAAGAATCCAAGCCAATCTAGATGCACCACGTGCATCGACGTCCAAATCAACCAGAACATTATGATGTCTAACAAATTGTCGAGCCATATCTGTAATACAAACATCACACAAATGTCAGACAATTAGTTTAACTAAAATTGATAAACTTATATGATCTACAACATATAATTGAACTATTAAGCCGTGAGACTTAATTATCAATTATAGTTTGTTAATCATATATAAGATCAATAAGTCGAACTGGCTAGTAAATTCTGTTAAAGGTATATAACTTATGACACAAGATCACAAGTCTTATAAAATTAATAGACGGTTTAAAGTGTTCACATTAATGTCGACACGACAAACCATATAAGATTTTAATTTATAATTCTTAATCAGGTAATTAATCGAGAATTCGTAAATTAAAATTAAAAGTAAGAAATCAAATAGTTCAAAAGTCAACTCGCAGAGTACAACTCGCAAGTCAATATGTCAACTCGCAGAGTTCAACTCGCAAGTCAACAAAAGTCAACTCGCAAGCTCAACTCGCAGAGTCAACAAAAGTCAACTCGCAAGCTCAACTCGCAAAGTGGACTCGCAGAGGTGGGCTGCAAGTTGAGTCTGGATCTCAACTCGCAGCATGAACTGCCATGATGACATCACATTTAAATTTTAATTTTAGCGAGTTATTGGGCAATCAGGTTATGCTATGATGTTCACAACACTCTAATTAACATAAACCCTAAGGTTTCTTGTTAATCTAAGCATTATTTTTAGTGATTTTTGTAATTTTAAAACCAAAACTCTCTTTTTATTAATAATGTCGATTTAGAGTTAATTACACGGTGAAATCACTTGGTTTTTACCTTAATATGTTCAGAAAGTAAAAATGTATAATTGCTACGGAGTCAAAAAGTCCAACACTCGAACAAAATTTTGAAAATGAAAATGAAGTGGAATCTCGGTTCGCAGTGTGTGTGGGTTCGCAAGGTGAAGTGGATTCGCAGAACTGTAACAAGTGAACTCGCAGAGCTCAATTCAATTCGCAGGACTATTCTGGGCTCGCAATTTATGTCTATAAAATACATTTTAATTATAAAACGTAATTTTCAAGTCCAAAAGCTAAACAAGTCTAAAATAAATATATTTTTCACTTGTTTTTCTCATGGAATAGCGCACAAGTCTAAAATAAAATATTTTTCACTTTTCTTTCTTAGAAAAACGCGCACAAGTCTAAAATCTGAGGATCTTTCACTTGTGATGCAATCATGCGACAATACGAACGATAAACACAAAATAAATATAAATGAGATTAACTTAAATAAGAAAAATACGAGTTAATGCATAAAATGAAATAAAATAAAATAAAATAAAACGATAATGATTCATAATAAACATTGGTATTAACTCCCTTGTATTAATGAAACACTTAGACTTAAAATAAAATTACAATAAAATAAAGTAAAATGAAGAAAATAAATACATCCTAATCGAGGGCGTTAAGAAATTATCGACAACGGGATCATATTAGAAGGAAACAGCTAAACCAATTGATGAGTAAAAGTTATAAGAAGATTGTTAGTATTCATACCTCATGAAATTCTGTGACAACCCTCGAAAAGCGGTACTTTCCGTGCACTTTAAAATCATGCATTCTTACGCTAGTTCCCTTTAATGAAATCAAACGTGTTTTAAAACTGAGATAAGTCTAGCACACGCCCACGTTGCACGTTTTGGTTCACACTACTTTAATGCTTGATGCATTTCGTTTAAGTAATTATTGAGAATTTCACAATATAAATCGGATGATTTCCGATAAACACGAACGTTAGTGATAACTTTTTCCCGAACGGTATAAAACTATTGAATATAATTAGTAGTTAACTACTTATATTGTTATGCCACTTAAACTAATCATTTAGAAGCTTAAACATGTCAAAATAATTCCAAGCAAGCTAGCACATAGCTCTAATTTAACCAAGCAAGCTAGCACATAGCTTTAATTAAATCCAAGCAACCTAGCTAGCATGTCACTTAATTCAAATGCAGATTCCTTTTCTACGTGATCTCACTTCGCAAGCTCCTTTCTCAACCATATGTTTTCTCCTACTTGGTTACTTGCTTAATTTCACACTCACATGTTTACTTGCTTGCTTATAATCCAACGCCACTTGCTCCCTTGATTTGATTGAAAGACTAAGCACCTCCCATCACCACCTCCTCTTGCTTCACATTTAAGAAAGGCATTAAACAAGAGAAAACATTACGTACACACACTTCACAATTTCATTTCAAAAATTCTGCACATTTCTCTCTCTCATTTTCCCTCTCATTTCACCACTTTCACCACCTCCTTCAAGAACAACCACCACAAACCACCACAAACCACCATGAACCACCACCTTTTATACCTCATTTTTCACCTCCTTTCAAGCTCTTGATCATCATTAAGTATTTTTTTAAAAAAAAAAGGAGATTTGGGTTGAAGATTTCAAGTTCTCTTCTTTTTACCATTTCATCATAGAGCATTGTAAGGAAACTCTTCTTGATCTATTCATTTCATTCATTTTAAATAATCACATGCTAGATGTTCACTCCTATGTTAAAACCAACTAATATACACATAAATATGTATTACTAATGACGAAAACTCGTTAAAAGAGAACTAAATAAACACAAAACTCAAAGAAACTTACTGGACATAAACTTTGACTGACTTTGGAAGTAAATAACTCGGTCAAAAATTAACCAAATTTATTGTTTCTGGAGTCTAAAATTAAGTTTAAAGAGTTAGGTTTCCAACCCAAGTGGTCTCATGCAATTTGGACAAGTTTTGATACCCCAAACTGATTTTACAAAAACATGTGTCTAATCTGTCTTTAGGAGACGAGATTTGGTCCTACTTTGAGAGACCATAACTTTTTATCCATAGATCCAAAAGAGATGAATCTTTTTCCTAAAGGTCACATTTTGTCTTAGCTTTAAAAGTAGTATGGGCACGTTTTGTGAAGATGAGTCTAACTTAGTAAACAAATGATTTTCTTAACAACTATCTAGAAAAATAGCTGCTGTACCTTTGCGTACTAATAAATAGTTTTGAACCCCTTATACTTGTTCAAAAATTATGAATCTTACTTTTCTGTAAACCTAAGACATAGGGGAATATATGATAAAAATTTCATAACATAATAAGTCCATTTGACTAGTCAAAACCGTAGCCAAAGAAGGGTCATAAAGGGGCAAAATCTGTTCAAAAATGAAAACAGCACTAACTGCACTAACAGTGGTAACTGCACTAACAGTAGTAACTGCACTAACAGTGGTAACTGCACTAACAGTGTTAACTGTGACTTAACAGCACTAACTGCACTAACAGTGATAACTGCACTAACAGTAGTAACTGCACTAACAGTGGTAACTGCACTAACAGTGGTAACTGTGACTTAACAGTGGTAACTGCACTAACAGTGGTAACTGCACTAACAGTGGTAACTGTGACTTAACAGTGGTAACTGCACTAACAGTGGTAACTGCACTAACAGTGGTAACTGTGACTTAACAGTGGTAACTCCACTAACAGTGGTAACTGCACTAACAGCACTAACAGACTTAACAACACTAACAGCACTAACTGTGAGTTAACAACACTAACTTTGGCCTAACAACATTAACGAAAACAACACTAAACTCTGTAAATCCAACAATTTCCAATCTTGAACAAATAGATAAATGTATTTAAACGTCACGGTTTTGAACAAATGATAATGAAAATTTTTAATCGATTTAAGAATCGCGTTTTCACTAACGATATACATTTTAGGTTTAAAAACCTTAAATGTACACTGTAATAGCAAAGTTGTTGGTGCATTTAGTGTGTCTGTCACTTGGTCTTAGTTTCGAGTTGTAATTTTTTAGGTCAACTTCTGATTCATGCGATATTGTCAATATCGCTCAAGCGATATTGTCAATATCGCTCAAGCGATATTGTCAATATCGCCTAGTTGCCTAAAATAGATAATTATATAAATAGTCGTTTAGAGTTTCAGATCTGTCGTTGCTGAAATTCGTATTTGTGCAGCCTGTGTTGTTTCTCCAGTCAATCATCTGTAAATCACAATTGGTTTGTTTGATCAAATATATTATTGTGATTACTTTGTTACTTTGTGTTATTAAACGTACTTTGATTTAGCTTTTGATTTCCGCGCTTAAGCTATTGATATTGATTCATTGTGAAAAGGCCTGTCCTTTAACGGTCCTACAATTGGTATCAGAGCCAATAATCATTGGATTAGTGGTTTATTGAATCAATATTCGTACGTTTAAAAGTCTTTTTAACTAGTTTTCCTATAAACAAATTGTTTATTATTCTTAAAAGCTATTTGATCAGTACTTTTAGTGATTTTTGGAGCTGTGTTCGTCATTTTTTAACCCTATTTTTGTTTGATTCGTAAAAAATAATTTTTTTAAGGTTTACAGCCGTTTTAGCGATATTGATAGCGATATTACTATCAATATCGCCATTAAGGTTTTCAGCGACATTGTTAATTCTGTGCTCATTAATTTGAGCGATATCACTAGCGATATTACTAGCGATATTGGTGATATCGCCTAATTAATTTTAGCGATATTGTTCTCAATATCGCCTGTGATATCGCCCTTTTCCTCTGATTTAAAAAAAAAAAAAAAAAAAAAAAAAAGGATACAAAATTTTGAATTTGTGCTTCCCTTTGCCTAATTCTTGTTTGAAAAAATTTTCATTTTACTCAACCAAAATTTTGAAATTTTTGGAGGGAAAAAAAAAAAAAAAAAAAATTCGTTCGGACAAATTTGAAATTTTTAAAAATGACTACTTTACAAGCTGTGAATGCTATGTTGAAACACAATGCTGAAGTTGGTTCTGCAAATAAACCTCCATTCTTTGCTCCGGGAATGGAGTATTCTGAATGGCGTGGGAGATTCTTATCGTTCGTTGCGTTTACCGACCCTGAAATGGAGATACCTTTAATTGAACGATACGTTAGACCGGTTGCAGGTGGAGAACATGTGGGTATACCTCCTCCAAAAACCATTCGTTCAATGACTGCTGAGGAACGTAAGGCATGGGAATGTGAACGAAAGGCTCACTCTGCTATAACCATGTCTTTACCTGCTGATGCTATGAAGATGTTCAAGCACCATGATAAAGCTTATGATCTATGGAATGGCATAGCTGAAAGATGTGGAGGTACCACTGAATACAAGCAAATTAAGCTGGAATTTGTAAAGAAACAGTATGATCTGTTTGATATTCAGAAGAACGAGACGGTTAAGGACTTGTTCTGTAGATATTCACGTCTTGTGAATGAGCTGACTGAGGGTGGACACAAATTTAGCTCTATGGAGGTCAACAAGAAACTACTAAATGCTCTACCTCCTTCTTGGGAAACTCGAGTATTAATGATGGAGAGTGATCCAGACATATTGGCAATGTCTTTGGATCAACTTATTGGAAAATTAGAAACATGTGCTTTAGACATCCAAAAGAAAAGCACAAAATCTAGCTCTTTGCTTCCCGATAATAGTAGTTTTGGATATGGAAGTACAGCTCTTCTATCTGGGCCGTCTACTTCTGAATCTAAACCAGGAACATTCTCTTCGTTTCCAACTCAACCATCTTCCTCTGCTACTGCATCACAAAATGAGCATGCAGTTATCTTCCACGCATTCTTATCATCTTATGATGATTTCTTGTCAAAGAGGATTAGCTCGGTAGATCTTACTGATGAGGATTTCGCACAAGTAGATCCTGATGAGCTTGAGAGGGTTGACCTTCGTTGGAATATGGCCATGCTTACAAGAAGGACTAAGACATATTTGAAGAGAACTGGAAAGAGATCTCTTGAAGATGTTACTGATAAGACAAGCACGGGTTTTGACAAATCAAAGATTAGATGCAATAAATGTCAAAACCTAGGTCATTTTGCTCGTGAATGTGAGAAGGAAACTGAGATCGCCAAGGCTGCTCTACTGATGGACAATGAACCATATGATTTTTCTGCTACGGAAAACGTAGCTCTTATGGCGGATGTCCAAAATGAGGTAGACTGTGATTCCTTTATTTGTAATTCCTGTATTAAATTAACTGGTAAAATCAACAGGTACATAGTAGATAATGATCGTTTGAATACAGATCTAACAAGTCTTATTCAAGCGAACAGAGTGTTAAAAGATAATGAAAAAGTTTTTGTAATAAATCAAAAGAGACTTATTGAAGAAAAGAAAGAGTTGAAAGCTATGATCTACAGCAAACAAGATGAAATTGATAGCTACTTAACACTAATTGCTCATCTTAAAAAGGATCTTGCTGCTGCTCAAGCTGATAATATTGATTTAAAACGAAAACTTGCAAATATTTCAACATCTACTCTGGTCTTTTCCGACATCCTGCAAAGTCAAAGGACTGATACAAATAGTAAGGCAGGAATTGGTTATCACAACCAACCTCCTCCCTCAAACTTGAATCAGCCCAGTCTCTCACAGGATGAAATAAAAGATTATGTCCCTTCTGTTCTCAAGAAGGATACAAATCCTGTTGTGAAACCAGTTACTGTTAAAGCTGTAGAGGTTACACAGCCTACGCTTGTTAAGGCTATTGATGTCAAGCGACCTGAGTTGCTTAAAGTCCCAAGTTCAAATAAAAAGAAGGCTGAGCTTATTAAGCCTAAATTTGAACCTATTTTGTTTGTGCCTTCAACAAATGTTGAAGAGGTGGTGGAAGTGGAGGATGTAACTCACGAGGTTACAAAGAAAGTTAAGAAGAATAACAACAAACCAGAAAATTTAATACTTACTACCGAAGGTAGAGGTCAAATATTTTCTAAAAAGATTTCTTCAACTGCAAATACATTTACTCCTTCATGTTCACATAAGTGTTCATGTGCTGTAAATGTACCTGAAAACAAGCCTCGTAAGTCACCTCCTTCACCGAAACCACTGTCGAGTGATGACCAAACTTTCCGAGAAAGACGATCATGTTTCTATTGTAAGAAGCAGGGTCATCTTATTAATCAGTGTCCGGTGCTTGCTAGAAAATGGGCATCACGAAATGATCCACGTCATCCTAAATATAGAAACTTTCAGAGATCAAAACAACGTGAGTCATCTAGTAATGTTAAAATTTCAAAGGTTAATAACATTATATCCTCTCAACCGCTGGTTAGAAATTTTGATGTAGTTAATCAGAAATCATCCAATGTTAAGCAAGTGTGAAAACAAAAATCCACAAACAAAACAACAATGAAATCAAGTGACTTTTTAAAATATCATAAACTCATTGATGTGATGATTATGGACGCTAATGGACATCTCAAGCCTATCAAAGCTTGGGTGTCCCATAAAATCTAATGTTTCATTGTTTGTGGTGTTGCAGTCAGTTGATAGATTGTATTTTTAGTGACTGCAAGGATGTGCATTGTGATTGACTGGCTGCGTTTATCAACATTTCGAGACGGAATAACGTGGTTAAAAAGAATTGATTTGACTTGATATGTGATTTTGGAACTTTTATTTAGTCATTATTTGTTCTTTTTGTTAGTTTATGCAACAACCACTCTTTATACTTTTTAGTATTCAAGAAATGTAACGTTGCGAAATTTCTTAAATTAAAAAAATTATATATATATATATATATATATTTAAAATTAGTTTAAGTTTTAGGGGATAACCTTTGAATTAGAATTGAGAAAAGAATTTGCTGTTCAGGGGGAGTAATTATTTCAATCAGAAATTTGAACAGCAAGATTCTTAATTCTGGAAAACATTTTGGATTGTGTCTGTAAATAACTTGGGATATGATAGTTCATCAGGTGACATGTACACAAAATGGAAATTTTAAGTTTTATCCTTGATGTACCAGTAGGTTTATCGCGTACTTGTTATACTTGACCTTCTAGACATCTGACTACTTGCACGATGTATTGGTAGGCATTCTCATACTCATCTTTGAGCAACTAAGAAATCTCTTAATCTGTGTCTGATCTTTCGTGATGATCATTATATGATGTATGACAATGCGTCTTAATTCTTATGTGTCAGTTTGCCATGCTTCTATTCACTTGAGTTTGTATATGACAACATTTGGGGAATTATGCTGTCTGTTTCCTTTGTTGTACGTTTGTACAGACCTGGTCTCAGTCAGTATACTTTCAAAAACAAAGCAAACAAAAGTCAAAAGTACTTTCAAATCTTATCAAAACAAAGATTACTTACGAGGTCACCAAATGGTTTGACCAAGTCTGATTTTGCTTACACCTGAATCAAGTTTATGTCGCTTTGTTGTACGTATGTACAGACCTGTCACCGCTGGCTTGATTCTTAAAAATGTTGAATTCAAATGCTTTCTCTAACTAATCGAAGTCTTGGGCATGACTTGATACTAGGGGTATATCTATGTGAGATTCACGAAGACTTATTCACTCTCACAATAATTGCTAAGCTTGAAGTTGAGTATGTTATATGTTTAAGTGGAAAAACAATACCTCTAATCGTCTTGTTCCTGATTGTCTCTTTGGCTAGTTAACTCTGCGTGCCAAATTTAAATTTGGACAAATATACTGATAATCAAAATAACACTTACTATCTCCTAATAAATGCATGATATCCTGATATGATCCTTAAGCAGATATATTACAATCTTATCCCCGATTTATTTTCTTTTTGGTATTCTTTACTTTTAAATTATAAAGAAAATTACAAAAATATTTTATTTCTATGTTGTTTTATTCAATATCACATATCTTGTTAAAGTCAAATATTGAAGATATAAAAGATGTTGGTTATTCTCCAAAGACTGTGAAGATAAATTCTATTGGAGAAGCTGCTAAAGATTGAGAGATGGTCATATAGTTTGAAGATCTTATTGTATGCAAAAGGTGTGTCAGTCACATGAATCTGAACATCAATATTATGAAGACCATGCTATCTCAATGGGGGAGTGTCTAAATATTGAAGACATAGAGGAGTTTGATTGAAGACTTAACTGAAGATTATTTTTTAAGACCAAGCTGCAGACATGGGGGAGTTTGTTGGTGCATTTAGTGTGTCTGTCACTTGGTCTAAGTTTCGAGTTGTAATTTTTTAGGTCAACTTCTGATTCATGCGATATTGTCAATATCGCTCAAGCGATATTGTCAATATCGCTCAAGCGATATTGTCAATATCGCCTAGTTGCCTAAAATAGATAATTATATAAATAGTCGTTTAGAGTTTCAGATCTGTCGTTGCTGAAATTCGTATTTGTGCAGCCTGTGTTGTTTCTCCAGTCAATCATCTGTAAATCACAATTGGTTTGTTTGATCAAATATATTATTGTGATTACTTTGTTACTTTGTGTTATTAAACGTACTTTGATTTAGCTTTTGATTTCCGCGCTTAAGCTATTGATATTGATTCATTGTGAAAAGGCCTGTCCTTTAACGGTCCTACAAAAGTAAGTATGTTTTCGAGAAACATACAAGTATGCATACGAAACTATCAGCAACGAGTCGTACATACGTTTAAATGGCAAGTAATACTCCTACTAGTTGAGTGAACAACTAGCATAGACAGGCCATTAGAGCTGTCTACTTATATAATTGACTTCATGCGTATAGGGCGTTAGGAGGCTATTTCTATTTGGGCAAAAGATACATTTTGAAACGCTAGCACTCTTGCTCACCAGGTGAGTTCACAGCCCCTATTTTACTGCTTTTTACTGCTTTATAAACTTGGGGTGAAAAACATATGTACTGTTTACATACAAATTGTTTTCATGCGATGATTGAAAACCTGACAACGAATCCTTGTGCGAACCTATGTTAAACTAGTTGTAGTGCATAGAAGTCCTCATGACTACAAACTGTAACCATTAGCTAGATGACGCTAGCCACCGAATATGCGAATAGTACTATTGGGATGACATCCCTCCCACTTTTGTTAGTCATGCTAACTGCCGACTGTATGTCGAGACGAGGAGCGTATATTTTACTGGTCCCAGGCAAAAACAACTAAAAGTCGTGGTTTGGTTATAGGCCTAGGTGTCGGCACTTTAACTCGTAAGGTCTTGCAAACCTTCGGGGGATCACCGTCAGCTACTTATTGTTTCAAACTATATATATCATCGTACTAATCGCCATGGATGGCACGAAATGATTTGGGAAACGTTTACTAAACACTTGGTTTAAATGATGATGTCTTAAACCTGTGAATTTCACTCAACAATCTTGTTGATCCTTTTAACTATGTTTTTCAGGGAATTAGCAGCGACGTAAGATCATGCATGCATACTTTGGGACCCTTGCTTACCACGATGAATAGGATGCCATTCTTTTGATAACATTAAGACTATAATTTTATGATTAAAATGTTAATCATGACGTTTTGCTAAACATATATCGTTCTTGTGAACACAATGAATATGTAACCGTTGAACCTAAACTATTTATGGCATCCTAAGTATATGTTTGCGATAATCATATGCTCTCGATTTACTTGTCGAACTGGATCGCGTCACGCCCCCGAGCTTCCGCATTTACTAAACGAGACACGATTTTATTGGGGTGTGACAGATTGGTATCAGAGCCATTGGTTATAGCGAACTAGGAGTCTTAGAGACCTAGACTATAGCCTTGGACTCGGACATTCATTCATTCATTTCATGCATTTGCATCACCTATACCTTATAGTACGGAAACACTATTATCACTACACGACTGGAGACTACCTCATCCTCGTGATTAACATCGATGAGAATTCGTCTGAACCCAACTGCGATAGCGAAAACCTCACTACACGTCCTTATATGAAAACCTACCGTCCCGCTTTCGAGCAACCTTTGACGATGATTGTAAAGAGACATCACCATTATCATCACCACTACCTCCGACGACACGTGACACAATTCCTGAAGTCAATAAGACGTGGAACCTTTCGCCAAAATGGCACACGCACCTAAAATGGGTGAACTTTCCTAACTACGCGCTTACCCGAACGAGGGGAGCCTATACTATAACCGATAAATTGTGAGTATTCTTTCTAAGTATGACTAGCTCGGGTGTTGCATCATCTGACTTTAATTTAACATAGCTTGATCACCTATGTACAATTAAAGAGGAATTGATGCGAGATCGGAAGTAGTTATATGTAGTAAGCGTACAACCTATGATTCACTTAAACTAGGAAATCCCTCAAAGTAATTGATATACCTACACTGGTCGTCATGACCAACTCACACGTTAAGAGCCGTCCTGAGCTACACGCCTACGTCATGATGCTGCAAAACGGTACGACACATCTAGATGGGGCTAGGATATCGACGTACCCCCGTTATTTTATTAGGCCTATGCACGACCGATTATGCCTACTGCATATCGTGCAATGAGAAACTTCGTGTAAATGAGAATAGAAGAACCTCATTCACTCACATTATGTTCTACGTAAAGAACTTAAATACAAATGTTTTCCTACTTAATGTAAGATGCGACGTACTATGACTTGAATTCTGCGTCCTTGTGTTGGCATGAATCATTATATATCCTTACCGCTCCCTTACCTCGTGTACTAACACCTAAATCATGCCACCCACCAAGACGCCATAATGCCATATACAACCAAAGAAACTCAGAATTCACAAACGCCGAGGCCATTGAGGGAAACGACTGACATGGTCAACAAAGTAACAAACAGTAGAGGACCAAGAAGGCCTGCGTTAAAATCACTTCAAGAACAAAGGGTACAAGAGAAATACGCAAAGTATGTATAGTGTCGAAGACACCCCAAGGACATGTGTAATCATTGCGGTATCTACAAACAAATGGGCCATAAAACTAAGTTTTACAGAAAGAACCCTCCCATTCAAGGAGATGATAGACGACAGAACGCTAGATGTTTCGAGTGTGGGAACCCGAACCACTACCGGAACAATTGCTCGAAAATCAACAACAAGGATAATAGCAACGCCAATGACAATGGCACCACTCACCCCAGTGATTTTATTCAAAGGGTAGCACGATAGGACTAACTAGTGACAAGACGTTTAGTCATTAAAACTTTTTGTGCGAGGAAAACCTGTTCTACTTTGCAACGTGTATTTAAAATTATTTTCCACCTACCATTACAACTTGGATTCAAGGAAACCTTATGATACTTGCTGTATTTAATATCAAGTAGAAAATATCGGTTCAATTTGACAACTTATTTTTACAACGTTTTGTTTACTCGCTCAACGTTTTGGAGTGTTATGTGCTCAAAATCTTTATGATCGAATATCTTGTCACTACTATTAATAGGATGTTCTATCATAGGAAATGGAAAGTCTAGCTGTAAACCGTTACCGATCCGATGACGATCTGATCCACGAAGAACAAATTCAGTACGAATACCTTGACGAGATAGTTGCTCCAATAGAAGAAGAAGAAGTCGAGGATCAAAACGAGGATCAAAACGGCGGGATAATCCCTGTAGACGAGTATGAAAGATTGAGAGATCAAGCTACAGAATTGGATGCCCGAGTTTGGGAAATCGGAATGAAGTGCAAAACCTATGAACTACAACGGAAAATTGCAAAAAGGCCTATTCTCGTTCAAATCAAGGATAGGATTTGTTTCTGGAAGAAGCTGGTGACTAATCTGAAACGAAAAGTTAAGCCTTGGATCAAAAAGAAGTGTCGACAATCCACCGAGGACACTATGACCTACACTACGTCTCTACGTTATAGCGACATGCTAGAGGCACGCTATTACCCACATGATCTTAATTTAGAATAGATTAGAAGTAGAAGGTATTTCGGATACATATAAATATATACGTAAGAAGATATATTGAGGCGTTGATGAGGAGTAGACCTTAATCAATTTTGTAACAAACGTCTCAAACTTTTGTACGGTGCTTGATGCGTTCTTATATATAAGCTTTTTGGTCTATCGAATCTAGATCACTTTTGGAAATTGAATCCCATAAATTAGACACTAAGTACACCATAGAATTAACTGATGGAAAACAAACCGAATCAAAAGAAGTTATATCAAGGTGTACCTTAACTCTCGAGGAGCATCCTTTCGAAATTGATTTATTGCCTGTAGAGCTAGGAAGTTTTGATATCATAATCGAAATGGATTGGCTATCCAATAATCATGCTGAAATCCCATGTTACGAGAAGGATGTACGAATCCCATTACCATCTGGTGAAACACTAATAATCCTACGAGAAAAGAAGAGGAGTGCTCTAAAAATAGTCACTTGCATGAAAGCTAGCAGGTACCATCGAAAAAGTTATCAAACATTTTGGCACACTTTGTGGAAAAGAAACCTGAAGGGCTACACATATACGACATACCCATAGCACGAGATCACCCAGAAGCGTTTCCTGAAGATTTTCCAGGAATACCACCCCCGAGACAAGTTGAATTCCGCATTGACCTAATACTCGGAGTCGCATCGATTTCGCGCTCACCCTACTTGAAATGCAAGAACTATCTACACAACTACAAAAATTCTTACACTTAAGATTCATCCAACCAAGCTTTTCACCTTGGAGAGCTCCGGTCTTGTTCGTGAAGAGGAAGAATGAATCCATGTGTACATGTATCGACTACCAAGAACTGAATAAGGTAACTATCAAAAAACTGATACTCTCTAGCGCGCATTGACGATTTATTTGATCAACTTCAAAGTTCTAGCTGTTATTCAAAAATCGATCTACGTTCTAGTTAGCACAAATTGAAAAGTGCGAGAATAAGATGTACCTAAAAACCGCGTTTAGGACTTACCATGGTCATTACGAATTCCTAGTCATACCTTTCGGATTGACAAACGCACCAGCTGTGTTCATGGACCTTATGAATAGAGTCTGCAAACCCTATCTTGACAAATTCGTCATTGTATTCATTGATGACATTCTCATATACTCCCAAACGAAAGAAGATCACAAACAACACCTGAAGTTAATCCTCGAGCTACTGGAGAAAGAGAAGCTATATGCAAAGTTCTCTAAGTGCGAATTTTGGATGAGAGAAGTTCACTTCCTTGGTCACGTGATAAACGAAAAAGGAATACATGTGGACCCATCTAAAATTGAGGCAATCAAAAATTGGGAAGCACCGAAAACCCCGACTGAAGTACGTCAATTTCTTGGTCTAACTGGCTATTACCGCCGATTCATTGAAAACTTTTCCAAAATAGCACAGTCTCTTACCTCGTTAACCCAGAAAGATAAGAAGTTTGATTGGGGCGAGAAACAAGAAGCCGCATTCCAATTGTTGAAACAAAAGCTTTGTACCGCGCCTATCCTATCATTACCTGAAGGAGTGGACAACTTTGTTGTCTACTGTGATGCTTCACACCAAGGACTAGGCTGCGTGTTAATGCAAAACGAAAAAGTTATCGCTTATGCTTCTCGTCAACTTAAAATCACGAAAAGAATTACACGACTCACGACCTTGAGTTAGGAGCAGTTGTATTCGCGCTAAAAATCTGGAGACATTATCTATACGGTACCAAGAGTACAATTTACACCGACCACAAGAGTCTCCAACACATCTTCGACCAGAAAGAACTCAACATGAGACAACGACGTTGGGTCGAATTACTTAACGATTACGACTGTGAAATCAAGTATCACCCGGGCAAGGCTAATGTGGTAGCTGACGCTCTGAGTCGTAAGGAAAGAGTTAAGCCTCGTAGAGTACGTGCATTGGAGATGACCATTCACACAAATCTCAATACACGAATTCGCGATGCACAAAAACTAGCTCTCACTAGCGAACGTCTTGAAGAAGAATCTCTGAGGGGAATGGAGAAGCAACTGGAAACCAAAGAGGATGATACATTATATTACATGAACCGAATTTGGGTACCATGTGTTGAGGAATTGCGCAAGTTAATATTGGACGAAGCTCATAAGTCCAACTACTCAATACACCCAGGAGCTGACAAAATGTACCAAGATATCAAAGGATATTATTGGTGGCCGAACATGAAAAGAGAGATCGCCACTTATGTTAGCAAGTGTCTGACGTGTTCAAAAGTCAAAGCCGAATATCAACAGCCGTCAGGACTTCTACAACAACTTGAAATGCCACAGTGGAAATGGGAACAAATAACAATGGACTTCATTACTAAGCTGCCAAAATCATCAACTGGAGCTGACACGATATGGGTCATTGTTGATCGTTTGACAAAATCAGCCCATTTCCTAGCAATCAAGGAAACCGATAAAATGGATAAGCTAACTAGAGTCTACCTGAAAGAAGTAGTCTCTAGACACGGCATACCTATATCCATTATCTCGGATAGAGATAGCCGATTTACCTCTCACTTCTGGCAATCACTACAAAAGGCATTGGGTACTCGTCTTGATATGAGTACTGCCTACCATCCTCAAACCGATGGCCAAAGTGAGCGGATAATTCAAACGCTTGAAGATTTATTACGAGCATGTGTGATTGACTTTGGAGGAAATTGGGATGCACATTTACCCCTAGCCGAGTTCTCCTACAACAATAGTTATCACACCAGCATTGGAATGGCACCATTTGAAGCGTTGTATGGACGCAAGTGCCGATCACCACTCTGCTGGGCAGAGTTGGGTGACAAACAAATTTCTGGTCCAGAGATTGTCCAGGAGACAACGGACAAGATATCTCAAGTTCTTAATCGATTAAAAGTTGCCCGAGACCGACAGAAAAGTTACGCTGACAACCGCCGTAAGCCTTTGGAATTTCAAGTAGGTGACAAAGTCCTACTCAAAGTATCGCCCTGGAAAGGGGTAGCTCGTTTCGGGAAACGAGGGAAGCTAAATCCTAGGTACATAGGACCTTTTGAAATCCTTGCGAGGATTGGTCCTGTGGCTTATAAACTCAAACTGCCTCAAGAATTGAGCAGTATCCACGACACTTTCCTTGTATGTAATCTAAAGAAGTGTCTTTCCGACGAATCCTTAATCATCCCTCCTGATGAAGTCTACGTTGATAACAAACTCAACTTTGTGGAGGAACCTATCGAAGTATCGGACGGGAGAGTCCAAAAGCTCCGACGCAGTCGGATTAAACTAGTAAAAGTTCGTTGGAACTCAAAACGCGGCCCAGAGTTTACTTGGGAGCGTGAAGATGAAATGCGGAAGAAGTACCCACACCTTTTTGATAAAGCACCAGTTGCTCGTGACACTACTTAAATTTCGGGACGAAATTTCTTTAACGAGGGGAGAATGTGACAACCCTCGAAAAGCGGTACTTTCCGTGCACTTTAAAATCATGCATTCTTACGCTAGTTCCCTTTAATGAAATCAAACGTGTTTTAAAACTGAGATAAGTCTAGCACACGCCCACGTTGCACGTTTTGGTTCACACTACTTTAATGCTTGATGCATTTCGTTTAAGTAATTATTGAGAATTTCACAATATAAATCGGATGATTTCCGATAAACACGAACGTTAGTGATAACTTTTTCCTGAACGGTATAAAACTATTGAATATAATTAGTAGTTAACTACTTATATTGTTATGCCACTTAAACTAATCATTTAGAAGCTTAAACATGTCAAAATAATTCCAAGCAAGCTAGCACATAGCTCTAATTTAACCAAGCAAGCTAGCACATAGCTTTAATTAAATCCAAGCAACCTAGCTAGCATGTCACTTAATTCAAATGCAGATTCCTTTTCTACGTGATCTCACTTCGCAAGCTCCTTTCTCAACCATATGTTTTCTCCTACTTGGTTACTTGCTTAATTTCACACTCACATGTTTACTTGCTTGCTTATAATCCAACGCCACTTGCTCCCTTGATTTGATTGAAAGACTAAGCACCTCCCATCACCACCTCCTCTTGCTTCACATTTAAGAAAGGCATTAAACAAGAGAAAACATTACGTACACACACTTCACAATTTCATTTCAAAAATTCTGCACATTTCTCTCTCTCATTTTCCCTCTCATTTCACCACTTTCACCACCTCCTTCAAGAACAACCACCACAAACCACCACAAACCACCATGAACCACCACCTTTTATACCTCATTTTTCACCTCCTTTCAAGCTCTTGATCATCATTAAGTATTTTTAAAAAAAAAAAGGAGATTTGGGTTGAAGATTTCAAGTTCTCTTCTTTTTACCATTTCATCCTAGAGCATTGTAAGGAAACTCTTCTTGATCTATTCATTTCATTCATTTTAAATACTCACATGCTAGATGTTCACTCCTATGTTAAAACCAACTAATATACACATAAATATGTATTACTAATGACGAAAACTCGTTAAAAGAGAACTAAATAAACACAAAACTCAAAGAAACTTACTGGACATAAACTTTGACTGACTTTGGAAGTAAATAACTCGGTCAAAAATTAACCAAATTTATTGTTTCTGGAGTCTAAAATTAAGTTTAAAGAGTTAGGTTTCCAACCCAAGTGGTCTCATGCAATTTGGACAAGTTTTGATACCCCAAACTGATTTTACAAAAACATGTGTCTAATCTGTCTTTAGGAGACGAGATTTGGTCCTACTTTGAGAGACCATAACTTTTTATCCATAGATCCAAAAGAGATGAATCTTTTTCCTAAAGGTCACATTTTGTCTTAGCTTTAAAAGTAGTATGGGCACGTTTTGTGAAGATGAGTCTAACTTAGTAAACAAATGATTTTCTTAACAACTATCTAGAAAAATAGCTGCTGTACCTTTGCGTACTAATAAATAGTTTTGAACCCCTTATACTTGTTCAAAAATTATGAATCTTACTTTTCTGTAAACCTAAGACATAGGGGAATATATGATAAAAATTTCATAACATAATAAGTCCATTTGACTAGTCAAAACCGTAGCCAAAGAAGGGTCATAAAGGGGCAAAATCTGTTCAAAAATGAAAACAGCACTAACTGCACTAATAGTGGTAACTGCACTAACAGTAGTAACTGCACTAACAGTGGTAACTGCACTAAGAGTGTTAACTGTGACTTAACAGCACTAACTGCACTAACAGTAGTAACTGCACTAACAATGGTAACTGCACTAACAGTGGTAACTGCACTAACAGTGTTAACTGTGACTTAACAGCACTAACTGCACTAACAGTGGTAACTGCACTAACAGTGGTAACTGTGACTTAACAGTGGTAACTGCACTAACAGTGGTAACTGCACTAACAGTGGTAACTGTGACTTAACAGTGGTAACTCCACTAACAGTGGTAACTGCACTAACAGCACTAACAGACTTAACAACACTAACTTTGGCCTAACAACATTAACGAAAACAACACTAAACTCTGTAAATCCAACAATTTCCAATCTTGAACAAATAGATAAATGTATTTAAACGTCACGGTTTTGAACAAATGATAATGAAAATTTTTAATCGATTTAAGAATCGCGTTTTCACTAACGATATACATTTTAGGTTTAAAAACCTTAAATGTACACTGTAATAGCAAAGTAAGTATGTTTTCGAGAAACATACAAGTATGCATACGAAACTATCAGCAACGAGTCGTACATACGTTTAAATGGCAAGTAATACTCCTACTAGTTGAGTGAACAACTAGCATAGACAGGCCATTAGAGCTGTCTACTTATATAATTGACCTCATGCGTATAGGGCGTTAGGAGGCTATTTCTATTTGGGCAAAAGATACATTTTGAAACGCTAGCACTCTTGCTCACCAGGTGAGTTCACAGCCCCTATTTTACTGCTTTTTACTGCTTTATAAACTTGGGGTGAAAAACATATGTACTGTTTACATACAAATTGTTTTCATGCGATGATTGAAAACCTGACAACGAATCCTTGTGCGAACCTATGTTAAACTAGTTGTAGTGCATAGAAGTCCTCATGACTACAAACTGTAACCATTAGCTAGATGACGCTAGCCACCGAATATGCGAATAGTACTATTGGGATGACATCCCTCCCACTTTTGTTAGTCATGCTAACTGCCGACTGTATGTCGAGACGAGGAGCGTATATTTTACTGGTCCCAGGCAAAAACAACTAAAAGTCGTGGTTTGGTTATAGGCCTAGGTGTCGGCACTTTAACTCGTAAGGTCTTGCAAACCTTCGGGGGATCACCGTCAGCTACTTATTGTTTCAAACTATATATATCATCGTACTAATCGCCATGGATGGCACGAAATGATTTGGGAAACGTTTACTAAACACTTGGTTTAAATGATGATGTCTTAAACCTGTGAATTTCACTCAACAATCTTGTTGATCCTTTTAACTATGTTTTTCAGGGAATTAGCAGCGACGTAAGATCATGCATGCATACTTTGGGACCCTTGCTTACCACGATGAATAGGATGCCATTCTTTTGATAACATTAAGACTATAATTTTATGATTAAAATGTTAATCATGACGTTTTGCTAAACATATATCGTTCTTGTGAACACAATGAATATGTAACCGTTGAACCTAAACTATTTATGGCATCCTAAGTATATGTTTGCGATAATCATATGCTCTCGATTTACTTGTCGAACTGGATCGCGTCACGCCCCCGAGCTTCCGCATTTACTAAACGAGACACGATTTTATTGGGGTGTGACAAATTCTCAATAAGTTACACAAAATCTCACAACTTAACCATTTTTCAACTTAAATTTATAAAAGTATAACTTGGTTACCTATGTCCACAGAATATAACCTTCACATCAAAATGAAATGATTTAAATATCACGGACAATTCAAGATGATTACCGGTATTATAATCCATATAAACAAAGTCTACACTGATTTCCAAGCAAACCTTTTATTGTTTGTATGTGTATTACCTAATGTGATTCAAAATATGACATACTGAGAAATTTAGTAGAACACATAACACTGTATCTTTCACTTTCAAGGTAGAGGTCACTAAATGATGTTCTTTTCGAAGCATATAACATACCTTCGAGTGAATTTTAAAATGTGACAAACATCAAACCCGGTTTGTAGATACTAGTGGTTCTAGTTCTGTACTTAGTACAACATAAGATCCCTTAGTATAGACAAAACAAGCTTGAAACCATTGGCAAGACTAAAGGAGTCAGGTCTGTACTTAGTACAATAAAGACACCAGTAGTTTCACTAACAGCCATAATTCTTATTATTTGTCTTGACATATTTTTCATAGATTCTTGATAATAGTGTATGGTCAGACTGTCCTTCATCAATTAAGACTTATGTCATACGTCCTATAACAGATCACACGAGATAACACACAGAAGATTTATAGCTTATTATATGCTCAGAAATCAAAACAGAATTTGCCTACCAGTACATCATATAATGAAGCTGTCTAGATCCAAAGTTTTCAAGCAAATTATAACGTGTGGAGAAAGGTGTATACTAAAATAAAGATAAGTAAAAGCCTGGTTTTAAAGATGTAAAGTTCATGTAGCTAATTTGAATCGACTAACACATCTAACTTAAGACTTTTACCTACAATTATTAAGCCGGTTCCTCTAATTTACTATCATTCCCCAGTTGATAGTTGATAAAGACTTAACCCTTATCGGAGGCGATTCCCCGTAGGTAACAAACAAATGAATGCCATACACCTAACCCCCTTTTCCTTTTTTTTTTTTTTTTTTTTTTTTTTATATAAACATAAACAACTAATAAATATAAACGACTAATTATTACAAAATAACTCTATGGAAGACTAATCCTCTGGATTTCTCATTCCATTTAGTTGCACCAATTTCTCGAATCGAGCTCTGTCGAACGCTTTGGTGTATAAGTCTGCTAAATTATCCACAGATGGAACCTTAGCTAACTTTATCAAATTCTTCTCAGCACAGTCTCTAATGAAGTGATGTCGAATATCAATATGCTTAGTTTTACTGTGCTTGACTGGATTATTGGTTATAGAGATCGTTGATTCATTATCAATCATCATAGGAGTATTTGTTATACTCAACCCATAATCAAGCAGTTACTGTTGTATCCACAGAACTTGAGAACAACAGCTGCCAGCTGCAACATACTCAGCTTCACATGTAGAAATGGCGACTGAGGTTTGCTTCTTGCACTGCCAAGAGACTAGTCTACCTCCTAGGAATTGACATCCACCGGTTGTAGACTTTCTATTCTGATTGCATCCTCCGTAATCAGAATCAGTGTAAGCCACAAAATCTAACTCTCCATCAGTCGGATACCAAAGTCCCAGCTTTGGTTTCCCTTTGAGGTAACGAAGAATTCGTTTTACAGCTTGCATATGAGATTCTTTAGGAGTAGCTTGATATCTTGCGCATACACAAACTGCGAAAATTATATCTGAAAGTCCCCTCCTGGCTTGAATCTACGGGGTAATAACGTTTATATGAGTGCGGAATCCTCACATAAACAAAACGATAACAAACGAGTATAAATATCACTTTTATTGAATGTAAACGAGGTTACATTCGAAGTTACACAGAGTATTCGAACCTAGCTGGAAAAACCCAGTTCCTAAACTCCTTTCCTGGCTCGAATCTACGGGGTAATAACGTTTATATGAGTGCGGAATCCTCACATAAACAAAACGATAACAAACGAGTATAAATATCACTTTTATTGAATGTAAACGAGGTTACATTCGAAGTTACACAGAGTATTCGAACCTAGCTGGAAAAACCCAGTTCCTAAACTCCTTTTGAACCTCTTTTTCGGACTTGTGTATTTATAGGCAACTAAGTTCGTACGAACTTAGCTACTTCTAAGTTCGTACGAACCTACCAAGTTCGTACGAACATCTAAGTTCGTACGAACCTACAAGTTCGTACCTACTCTAAGTTCGTACGAACCTACAAGTTCGTACGAATCTACAAAATACACAGACAAAACTTAAGTTAACGATTACAATGATTAACAAAATGACTTCTAAACCTAACTATTACAAACTAGAAGCTGTTGTCACCAAACGTGCACCAACAATATCAGGCCTTGATGCTGTAAGATACATTAGTGATCCAATCATGGCCCTGTAAAGAGTAGGATCCACGTCTCTATCACTCGATGTATCTGGACCAATACCATGGGCTTCCGGAATAGGAGTATGAAAAATTCTTGATTCTTCCATCTTAAATCGTTCTAGAAGCTCATTGGTATACTTAATCTGATGAATGAAATATCCATCTTTCTTTTGATCGACTTGCAATCCTAAGAAAAATGTCAATTCACCCATTGCTGACATCTCAAACTTGTTCTTCATAACTTTTTCAAATTCACTACACATCTTTTCGTCAGATGACCCAAAGATGATATCGTCAACATATACTTGAACAAGTAGAAAGTCTCTCCTTTTCCATTTCACAAAGAGTGTACTGTCAATTCTTCCTCTTGTAAATCCATTCTCAAGAAGATAAGTAGACAGTGTTTCATACCACGCTCTCGGAGCTTGATGTAATCCATATAGAGCCTTATCAAGACGATATACTCTATCTGGATACTTTGGATCAGTAAATCCCGGTGGTTGAGAAACATACACCGTTTCTTTGACTTTGCCATACAAGAAGGCACTCTTAACATCCAGCTTAAATACTTTTATTTTCTTTGAGGCTGCAAATGCTAAGAATAACCTAATTGCTTCAAGCCTAGCCACAGGTGCAAACACTTCATTATAATCAATCCCCTCTTATTGATTGAAACCTTGGACAACTAGACGAGCTTTATTGCGAATCACTATTCCCCGATCGTCTTTCTTGCACTTAAATACCCATCTAGTTCCAATTGGATATTCTCCGACAGGTAAGTCAACCAACTCCCAAACTTGCAATTTTGTGAACTGAGACAGTTCTTCCTGCATTGCCTCGACCCATGAATTTTCTTTCAAAGCTATCTGAACATTTTTAGGTTCAATTTGTGAAATAAAGCATGAATATAGACATAGATTTGAAATCCCTATCTCGTTCATTTCAGCATACAAGCTTGAATGAGTGGATGTACTAGCTTTAGATTGATTCCGAGTCAGAACATGAGACTTTGGATCACCGATGATATTATCAATTGGATGAATCCTATTTATTCTTGTTGAAGTAACAGGTTCAATTGTAATATCATCCTGTAAGTTGGCACCAATTTTCTCCAAAGGTGGTATACCATCATTAGTAGTTGATATCCTTAATTGTCTCAGAGGAGAGAGAATATTATCCACAATCCTTTGAGGTATATCATCTTGAGGTTGTTGTGACTCGATAGGAGAGATCACATTAGTGTTGACAATAGTCCTAGCATCAGACGTTTGAGTACTCGATGTTGGAGAAGGAGTAGGATCCTCATCTCCCGACAATAAATGCTCAGAAATATCTGAGTTACTGACATAGTCACTGATAGGGACTTTAAATGACTTGAAAAGATCTGAATAATCAAATTGCCAATCCAATCCCTTATGCGAGTCATGTGTATAGCTCGTAACTTCAATGTTATAGACTATTTCAACACGTCCCGAAGTTTTATTGAAGACCCGTTTGTTTGGTGAGTTAGGCACATAACCTAGGAAGTATCCTTCGTCAGCCTTCTCACCAAATTTAGGTTGGTGACTTGTCTTCAACAACGTACATGAAACTCCAAAGGGTTCAAACCCTTTTAAGTTCGGTTTCTTTTTGTTCAAAATCTCATAACATGTCTTGTTCTGCTTTTTAACCGTAATGTAACAACCGCCAATTTAGGGCTTGTAATTAGTGCCTAAACTACTTGTAAACACATGTATTTAGTTTTGTAATATTCTAAGTATATGGAACATTTTGGTGTAATTACATACACGCTTACGCGATTTGATTAAATCGTGTACTTACGAACCGGACGAGGTCCGACTTATATTTGTTAGAGATGTTGGTGACAAAATTTATAAATAACGTGACGTTATCCAAACAATCATTATTTACTATGATATATTACACGAATTTTCGTATTTATTTAAAACATAATTAAGAATCTTAAAAAGATTTCGCGAATAAACAATTAGGAATTTAATCAACTACAAGACATAATACTACTAGGAAACGCAAACACGCGGGCCGGAGACCCAAGGTGGGTCGGCCCAAGCCCGCGAGCCCAACCCTTTTAACCCATCCTTCTCCTTGTTAGCCTCACTTTACACACACACTTACACCCATTTCCTCTCATCTCTCTCTCTCTACAAATCTCTACAACACTCTCTCTAAAAACTGAGATCACAAGAACTATACCACCAAAAATCGTTCATCATCACCACCCTTACACAAGCAAGAGGTTCATCATAATCATCATCACCTTCATCTCCTCAAATTTCGGATTTTGTTGTAAGAAGCTTCAAAAACCCTTTTAAATGACTTGTAAAGCTTCTATTTACATGCTAGCACGTTTACTCAACAAAGATTTGCCCAAAAACCGACTTAAAAAGGGATTTTTAAAGATAATTACCCGAACAGTTCGTCCTGCGAGCCGAGATCTGTTCGTCTTGCGAGCCGAGATCTCAACTCGCAGACCCAAACCTAAACCCTAAATCTCAACTCGCAGGATTGACCTGCGAACCGAAATGTCAACTCGCAGGGTTGACCTGCGAACCGAAATCTCAACTCGCAGGGTTGACCTGCGAACCGAAATTTCAACTCGCAGAGTTGACTTGCGAACCGAACCTTGTGAAATCAGACTTGACCAAATTCCCGAATTTACATTCCAGCTCGACCCCAGCCAGGGGCTCTGCCCCTTGGACCCCACCATGGGGCTGCCGCCCCTTGGACCCCGCTACCCAGGAACTTATAAATACTTTTCACAACTAAATGTCGAACGCTTACAAATAAAGAAACCTGATACAACGATACATATGATAATAACACTTTTGAATTACTATTACAAACCGTCACCAACGGGCCCTAATTGTTTTCAAAATACAAACGGATTACTAAACGAACACATGGACATTTCCTAGTTGAGTAGACAACTAGCATGGGTGATCTCTTAAGACACCAACTTAATTACTTGCTTACTTACAACCTTGTGCGTTTCGGACGCCAGAAGGTTGCAGGGTTCTGAGAACCGATTCACGGACTTACATCTGCTTACTTTGTTGATTTCACTTACGAACTTACTAGACTCAGGTGAGTCTTACAGCCCCACTTTTACTGTTTTTATACTTTGGGGTGAGATACTTAGCCACTGTTTTACACGTGAACACAATGTACTGAACTGATTACTTTTACACACATTGCATGAGTTACTTTTATCCACTGAAAGCCTCCTATCTTTAGTTGTTAATTATGATTAAGCGCGATTACTAGTAAATGGATCCATTTGGGATTGACAATCCCTGTCTGGGGTGGAGCGCCACCACGTACAGATTAACACGTAGAAACAGACATTTGGTAATTGTTACATATGAGTGTCCGGATAGCACTCACGGGGGTACGTGATTAATTTCACACCAAACGGTTAAGCTTCAACTTTAGAGCTCATGGCAACTGTACTTACAAACTGATTTACTTACCTTGCTTGATAGCATTGCCGGTACTTGATTGTGGTTCACAAACGATTACTTTACTACTAACCCTGTGAGATTCACCAACCTTTTGGTTGACCCTTTAGGCTTTGTATCTCAGGTACCCATACGGAGTAGGTTCACCCCTGGACATTAGCTAGAGTCGCATGATTTCTACATTGCATCTAACGGAGATTCTTAGCATTATCTTTTGTATATTATGATTATGTAATAGAATCTCCCGCTACACGCGTGGACTCTAGGGAACTACATTTTTGTAACCGAAGACACTATGTTTTCAAACCTTATATTTATGAGATGTAACTACTTTTCAAACGTTGCATATAGATGTCGTTTGCTTTACCCAGGGTTGTTGATATTTGATTAGTAGCACCCCAAAACTTGCTTCCGCAACAACGCACTTGAATTTGGGGGTGTTACACGTAAGAACCCGATTGAGAACATGACATGCTGTATTCACTACTTCTGCCCAAAATATGACCGGAAGCCTTGAATCTGCAAGCATTGTTCTCGCTGCTTCAATTAGAGTTCTATTCTTCCTTTCAGCAACACCATTTTGTTGAGGTTCATATGGTGCACTGAATTGATGTTGAATGCCTTTGCTCAAGCAATATACATTCAATGTAGAATTCTTGAACTCAGTCCCATTGTCACTACGAATTCTCTTAACTCTTTTTCTATAGATGTTCTCTATTAGATCTAGAAACTCCATAAGAATGCCCGGAGTTTCATCCTTAGATCCCAAAAAGAGTACCCAAGAGAATCTAGAGAAATCGTCTGTGACAACCAGACTGTACCATTTGCCACCTATGCTTCTCTTGCTTATTGGGCCAAAGAGATCCATATGTAGCAACTCAAAAGGCGAGGAAATGGAGTTCACATTTTTAGACTTGTGTGGTTTCTTATGCTGTTTTCCTTTCAAGCAGGATATACACTTGTCTTCAAATGCAAAGCTCTTCGGTGGTACACCCAGAACTAACTCATGTTTTGTTATGTAGTTCATTTTACGAAAATTCAGGTGTGCCATTTTCCTATGCCATAGGAGAGAGTCTGATTCTGAAGCCTTGGATAACAGATAAGTAGACACCATCGAAGTAATAGGAGTATTCATGTTGATAGCATAAATGTCCTTCTTCCTTGGAGCTTTCATCAGTATCCATTTTTCGGGAATGATAAAACCCGGCTTCAGGATCAAGGCCTCTTTCTCAGTGAAGAGAACAGGATGACCTTTATCACAGACTTGGGAAACACTCACTAGGTTGTGCGTTAGTTCTTCAACATAATTCACATCCTCTAGAGTCAAAGTTCCATTTGAAATTGTTCCTTTCCCAGTAATTACTCCTCCTTTATCACCAGCTAAGTGCACTCCTTGTCTTAGTCCACCTCTGAAGTCTGTCAGTAGACTTCTGGTTCCTGTCATGTGCCTAGAGCATCCACTGTCAACATACCACCAATTATCATTGTTCCCAGTCTGCTCCTGCACATACAAGTTGTACACAATCAGTTATCAAGAGGGACCTAAGCCATTACGGTCTTGGTTTGTCCCTTATCATCTACATATTGTAGCTCTTTAAAGTAACCATCCTTTCCATTAGGAGCTTTGGTCACCTTTGAAGGAGCATCAGCTTGCTGATGATTAGTGGTCCTGGGTCTATGAGTTAACTGACTTCCAACCCTCCCCGATACATAACCCTGGGATTTTTGCCCTTGGTTACGACTATTGTAGGACACTAGGTTAACTCCTTGTGTGCAAGATGTAGAGCCATTCTCATTAGGACTTTGGTTCCTTGAAGTAGAACAAATTTCATAACGACTATGGTTCCTAATGGGAGTCATAAACCTCGACGGCACTTATTCTTTAAAGTGTTCAGGCCGTTTAGGTTTGGGTGGCGAGACACTGTGAGAAGCATCTCTTTTAAGAGCATTTACAGGTTTAATACCAATTTCCAGTCTGGTACCTAACCTGTCTGTGCTCGAACTAGAGATGTTTTGAGGCTTATCACTGTTCTCGCGCTTAGGAGTAGCTTCCGTTTTGTAAGTCTCTAGATCTTGGTTAGCGATAACGGATTATCTTTTAGGTATTGAGGTGCGGAATCCCTCAATACTTAAGGTTTATTGCTTATATAACTTTGCAATTAATTAACAAGCTTCGTTTTGATATTAACTAGTGTTAAACAATCAAAACCGAGCCTATTCAATAAATGCTTTTATATCTGCACAGATTTCGAGGAGAGAATACTTAAAATATTTGGTGTGTATGTGTTTTTGGCACGGATTTCTAGATCTCTAATTAATAATGAGCAGCATTAAAATATTTATATCTGGTTCAACTCGCAGGCCATGGGCTTTGCGAGTTGACTCAACTCGCAGCCCATGGGCCTGCTAGTCCAGATGATTGCGAGCCCAGATCTCAACTCGCAGGTAAGACCTGCGAGTCCAGATATCAGCGAGCCCAGATCTCAACTCGCAGCTGAGAGCTGCGAGTCCAGATGGTTGCGAGATGAGATCTCAACTCGCAGGTCAAACCTGCGAGTTGACTTCTCAATTCGCGAATTTTGACTTTAACTTGAAATCGATACTTGTTCAATAACATTTAACAAATAATAATAACAAGTTAATATCATATATTTACGAGTCTAAACCAATTTATACAAGTTTGACAATAAATACACTAGTCCTATTACAAGCTAGATCTGTTGTCACAATAATATGTCCCAACAGACTCCCCCTTGACAATAGCTCTAGCGTCGTTATCTTCAACTTTGTCCTTGGTCTTCACTTGTAAATTCTACTGCCCATATGAATCTTCATTCTAACACAAGTCTTCACCATTAATTGATAATCTCTTGCAAGATCACCCCATGCTTCAGTCGTCAGGATCCTATTTTCGTTTAACTTCAATAGGTCCTTCTTCGACAGATTCATCAGGTGTCGATGGTCATAGACTGTCAGAATTACTCTTTCTCCTCCTTCAACTTCATCATCAGCTTCAACCATGACAGCTTCACCAGTCTCAGAATCCACGTGCCAATTCAGAAGATTTCCCAGAATATTCTGTGGCATAGGTTTTAGTGGTATCTGCTGTATGCACTTGACAGCTGGATAAGTTTTCTTCCTTAATCTTCGGCCAGTTCTCTGACTTCGTTCCTTTAATTTGATCGTCTTTCCGACTCTTGGCTTAATCTTCTCAAACTTCATTGATCTACCCTCAGTCCGAATGATTCTCTCAACATACGTTGCGTAGGGATCATTACTGGGATTTATCAGTTCTAAGCGTGCCAAGTCTCGAACTTCAAATCGAGGAAGCGAACTGAATACTTTAAGCTTCTTATCGAAATATTGAACTCCGTCAAATCTTTTGATAGCGAAAAGTTTCAAGTCAGAATCAAAATACCAGCCGATGATCCCCTTCCTTGGAGCTTTCTTTCCAGTTATATCTACTTCAGACATCCCAACCTTTTGCTTTCTCCTTTTCAGAGGTCTAAACATGGGATTATTTCTGAGTTTCTCTGGAAGGTCATCTTCTGATTCAGAACTGGTTGAGTCATCTAGACTTTCATCTAACTCAACAACCCTTTCTCCATCTTCTTCCTTGATGACCACTTTAGTTTTAGATGGGCTTACAATGTGTTCAACAACATCAGCGTCAAGATCTACACAGTCGTCTGCCCCATCATTAACAATGAAAGTCCAATCTTCAGGAGGTACAAACTCTCCTTCTTCGAGGTCAAAGTCAATGTCCTCATCTAATTCATCTGGCATGTCGCCTTCAGAATCTGATAAGTTCAACATTTCATGACCTATAGAAATACATACACAAATAGATTAATATCATAAGTTCTTTCATTGATTTCCCTGAATCAATCTAAGATTTTTCTTATTAATCCCTTTGTGTATTTGAAATATATTATATATACTTATTCAAATCTTTCATCGATTATGATAATCGATCTAAAATTTGAATAAGTCTTATAATATGCGAACATCATATATTATATGATCCTATAACTCTTTTATCGATCATAGTCAATCTAGAATTACAAAAGACTTATAATATACGAACATTCATAATTATAACATTTTAAACATTCAAGTTCAAACATCTTAATTACAAAATGATTCAAAGTTACAATGTATTAATAATTACACTCAATCTATATTAATACAAGTGTCACCTTCTTCAGCTCCACCCTTTGCAGTACCAGCACCAGCTCCACTTCCACTTGCTTCAGCAGACTCCCCCTGAAATGTAGTCTGCTGACCAGTCGTTGAAGGACCGGCCAGCTCACTATCTTTTCCAGCTGCGGGATCATCGTCTTCATCATTCTTATTCTTCTTCGCCAGCTCATCTTCCTTGCAGGACTCTTGATATATCAATACCTCCCCTTGAGATGGCTTGTCCTTCAGAAGGCTGATGACCAGGCGATCAAGTCTATCAATTTGCCTCTGCTTGTCAGCTACATCATCTATCAGATTGTTATTCGTCTTGATGAGCAGTGAATAGGCATCATTCTGATTAGTCATGTTATCAGACATAGACAGCATTTGAGAAATCAAGAATTTGACGGTTTCTTCCAACTCTCGAACTCTGGACTCTAAGCTATTAATATGATCAGAATCAGTCGCAGAGGAGGTGGATGGAGCAGCAGTAGTGGTGGTTGGTGGCGTGGGAGCGGGCGGTTGCATTTTCTTCGCTATCTCGGTAGCGACATCGGTTAATAGACGCGCTGCGACCCTGCTAGATTTGGTGGTTGGGTGCGAAGACGGGCGAACCAAAGTAGCAATCATTTCAGCCTCTAAGGGCGTAGAACTGGATTGTAGATGAGCTGCAGAGGTTGAAGCTGGTTGTCTGAGCAGTTTGCGAGGTCGAGTAATGAGCACCTCCTCCTCTTCTTCTTCATCCTCATCTTCATCAACCAAAACAAAATCGGGATCTTGGTCCACGGCTTTCCTCTTTAACTTCAATGCCGGATCCATAACCAATTTTGATCCTTGACGAATCATCCCTTCAGGGATACCGGAGACAAACCCTGGTGGTCCAGTCTCATCATCATCATCATCAGCATCAGACCCAGATTCAGAAGCAGAAGCAGCTTCTCCATCTCTGCCCGATGGCCCAACAGCATCAGGTGCCTCTGTGGATGGTTCTTCAAACCTTGGTGCCTCAGCAACATACTGATCCACATCCTGCATGATGGGATCATTTGCATCATCGTTCTCAGCCAGTACTTGCTGCACCACTTCAGCTGCAATGTCAACATCAACTTGTTGCTCTTGCTGATTTGCTTGAATAAGAACCTCCTCAATCACTTCTTGTGGCTCAGAAGCACCCTCGTCCACATCAACATCTAGCCAACCATGATTTGGTGGCGCCACATACGTTGGATTAATCAAAAATCCAAACAACTCTGTCAGCTGTGGTTGCATCTCGAATCTGCGAGAGGTTTGCATAAACATCGCATTATATGCCCTTAACCCAATGGTATCAACCTTCAGATCCGCTTGAAAAACCGGCAGATCAGGGATAGAGGCCCTAATAATCAGCATGCAAAATCGGGGATAGATCATGAACTGCGATCTAACTCCCCCCAAAATTTGGCGTACAATCTCCCCAAAGATGTAATCTGAAAAGCTGTATGGTTTGTTATAAACCAGTGACAGTAAAGCAGATAGGAGAGAAGAGCTCAACTCATCGTATCCTCCCTTCTTCGGTCCAAAGATAGTTACAAGGACATGCCATAAGAACCTCCACTCACCAAAAACGAGCGCCTTCAAGAACTGACGCCCTCTCTTGGGTCCAACATACCCCATACGTGTCAGTGCACCCTCAATAAAGTCCGAAGAGAACTCAGTAGGTCCATCTTCCTGCTCTACAGTGCCCAACTGTAGGATGTTCCGAAGATTGGATGCAGAAAAGGTAACTGGAAGATCATTAATCCTCGTTCGAATGACCGGAGGATTCACCGATGTATCATATACAATATTTGCCCAGAACTGGGTTAGTATATCTCGTGATAGGGCCGGTGACTCGGTGATAGCATATCGAATCCTTGATCGTGCCAGATAAGAAAGAACCCGAGTCAATCTAGATGCACCCCGGGCATCTACGTCTAAATCGACCAGAACATTATGATGTCCAACGAATTGTCGAGCCATACCTGTAATATCAAAGATCACACAAATGTTAGACAAATAGTTTAACAAATATTGAGAGACTTATATAATCTACGAACTACAATTGAACTATTAAGTTAAGAAACTTAATTAACAATTATAGTCGTTCATTATATATATATTCAATAAATCTAATGTTCGAATGTTCGTTTAAAGGTAATACAGCTTATTACTCAAAGTCGTAAGCCTTATAACCATTTAAAGTGTACAATTTTACGTGTTTTCACTTAAGTCTACACGTCTAATTGTTAACTAATTTATAACTCTTAATTAATAAAAATCTAGAGTTCGAATTAAATTAAATTACAAATTAAAAAGAATTTCAACTCGCAAGCAGTTCAACTCGCAGAGTTCAACTTGCAGTTTAACCAGAGTCAACAAGCAAGTTCAACTCGCAGGTCAACATAAGTCAACTCGTAAGTTCAACTCGCAGAGTTCAAGTCAGCTCGCAAGAGTCAACAAAAGTCAACTCGCAAGAGTCAACTCGCAGAGTTCAACTCGCAAGTTCAACTCGCAAGTCAGACTTGCAAGTCAACTCGCAGGTTGGACTCGCAAGTCAACTCGCAAGTCAACTCGCAAGTTGGACTCACAAGTCAACTCGCAGGATTGACTGACCATTGACCTGCGAGTTGAGTTGAATCTCAACTCGCAGGATGAACTGCTGAAATGACATCACAATTAATTTTCAATTTTAGCGAGTTACAAGGCAATCGGCCTATGTCATTTTATCCACTATGCTCGGATTAACATAAACCTAAGGTTTCTTGTCCATTTGAGCAAGTTTTGAATGACATTTGAAATTTTTTAAAAAACCAAAACCCTCATTTTATTTAAAATGTGGATTATGATTAAGTTACACGGTGGATATGTTTGATTTTTACCTCAAAAGATTCGCAAAGGTGAAGTGGATAAAAGTTATGAGGTCAAACGGCTGATGTTCAAATCGAAATTTTGAAAATGAATGAAATAGTAAACTCAGTTCGCAGTGTGTGTGTGAGTTCGCAGGAGTTTGAATTCGCAAGTGTGTGGAAGTTTGAACCCGCAGCCCCCCTTTTGACCCATTTGAACTCGGCTCGCAGAACTCAACTCGCAGAGTTGAGTTCAACTCGCAGCCCTGTTCTCGGTTCGCAGAAAATGTTTAAAAAATACATTTTTAATTATAAAACGTAATTTTTAAGTTTCCAAAAATAAACAAGTCTAAAATACACGTATCTTTCACTTGTTTTTCTCATGGAATAGCACCCAAGTCTAAAATAAAATATTTTTCACTTGTCGTTCTTAGAAAAACGCGCACAAGTCTAAAATCTGAGGATCTTTCACTTGTGATGCAATCATCCGATAATACGGACAGTACAACAGTAAGAAAAATAGAAATATAAATAAAGGAAAAGAGAAATAGATAAAATGAAGTAAATAAAAACATAATGATCCATAATAAACATTGGTATTAACAACCCTTGTATTAATGAAGCACTTTGTCTAAAATAAAATTACAATGAAATAAAATAAAGTAAAATAGATCCTAATCGAGGGCATTAAGAAATTTATCGACAGTGGGATCATATCAGAAGGAAACAGCTGAACCAAAAGATGAGTACAAAGTCTAAGAAGATTGTTAGTATGCATACCTTATGAAATTCACAATAAGTTACATAAGAACTCACAACTTAACCATTTATCAACTTTACATTTATAAGAGTATAACTTGGTTACCTATATCCACAAAATATAATATTCACATCAAAATGAAGTGATTTAAATATCATAGACAGTTCAAGATGATTACCGGTATTATAATCCATATAAACAAAGTCTATACTGATTTCCGAGCAAACCTTTTATTGTTTGAATGTGTATTACCTAATGTGATTCAAAAATGACATACTGAGAAATTTAGTAAAACACATAACACTGTTTCTTTCACTTTGCAAGATAGAGGTCACTAAATGATGTTCTTTTCGAAACATATGACATACCCTTGAGTGAATTTATAAAATGTGACAAACATCAAACCCGTTTTGTAGATACTAGTGGTTCTAGATCTGTACTTAGTACAACATAAGATCCCTTAGTATAGACAAACCAAGCTTGAAACCATTGGCAAAACTAAAGGGGTCAGGTCTGTACTTAGTACAATAGAGACACCAGTAATTTCACTAACAGCCATAATTCTTATTATTTGTCTTGACATATTTTCATAGATTCTAGATAACAGTGTATGGTCAGACTATCGTTCATCAATTAAGACTTATGTCATATGTCATATAGTAAATCACACGAGATAACACACAGAAGATTTATAGCTTATTATATGCTCAGAAATCAAAGCAGACATTGCCTACCAGTACATCATATAATGAAGCTATCTAGATCTAAAGTTTTGCAAGTAGATTATATCGTGTGGAGAGAGGAGTATACTAAAATAAAGATAAGTGAAGGTCTGGTTTTAAAGATGTAAAGTTCATGTAACAAATTTGAATCTACTAACACATCTAACTTAAGACTTTTACCTATATTTATTAAGCCAATTCCTCTAATTTACTATCATTTCCCAGTTGATAAAGACTTAACCTTTATCGGAGGCGATTCCCCAACGGTAACAAGCAAATGAATGCCATACGCCAAACCCCCTTTTTTTTTTTTTTTTTTTTTTTTAAAATGGCATAAACTAATAAATAAGACCAGCTAATTATTACAAAATAACTCTATGGAAGACTAATCCTCTGGATTTCTCATTCCATTTAGTTGCACCAATTTCTCGAATCGAGCTCTGTCGAACGCTTTGGTGTATAAGTCTGCTAAATTATCCACAGATGGAACCTTAGCTAACTTTATCAGGTTCTTCTCAGCACAGTCTCTAATAAAGTGATGTCGAATGTCAATATGTTTAGTTTTGCTGTGTTTGACCGGATTATTGGTTATTGAGATCGTTGATTCATTATCAATCATCATAGGAGTATTTGTTATACTCAACCCATAATCAAGCAATTGTTGTTGTATCCACAGAACTTGGGAACAACAGCTGCCAGCTGCAACATACTCGGCTTCACATGTAGAAATGGCTACTGAGGTTTGCTTCTTGCATTGCCAAGAGACCAGTCTACCTCCTAGGAATTGACATCCACCGGTTGTAGACTTTCTATTCTGATTGCATCCTCCGTAATCAGAATCAGTGTAAGCAACAAAATCTAAGTCTCCATCAGTCGGATACCAAAGTCCCAGCTTCGGTTTCCCTTTGAGGTAACGAAGAATCCGTTTTACTGCTTGCATGTGAGATTCTTTAGGAGTAGCTTAATATCTTGCGCAGACACATACCGCAAACATTATATCAGGCCTTGATGTTGTAAGATACATTAGTGATCCAATCATGGCCCTGTAAAGAGTAGGATCCACGTCTCTATCACTCGATGTATCTGGACCAATACCATGGGCTTCTAGAATGGGAGTATGAAAAATTCTTGATTCTTCCATCTTGAATCGTTCTAGAAGCTCATTAGTATACTTAGTCTGATGAATGAAATATCCATCTTTCTTTTGATCGACTTGCAATCCTAAGAAAAATGTCAATTCACCCATAGCTGACATCTCAAACTTGTTCTTCATAACCTTTTCAAATTCACTACACATCCTTTCGTCAGATGACCCAAAGATGATATCGTCAACATATACTTGAACAAGTAGAAAGTCTCTTCTTTTCCATTTCACAAAGAGTGTACTGTCAATTCTTCCTCTTGTGAATCCATTTTCAAGAAGATAAGTGGACAGTGTCTCATACCACGCTCTCGGAGCTTGATGTAATCCATATAGAGCCTTATCGAGACGATATACTCTATCTGGATACTTTGGATCAGTAAATCCCGGTGGTTGAGAAACATACACCGTTTCTTTGACTTTGCCATACAAGAAGGCACTTTTAACATCCAGCTGAAATACTTTTATTTTCTTTGAGGCTGCAAATGCTAAAAATAACCTAATTGCTTCAAGCCTAGCCACAGGCGCAAACACTTCATTGTAATCAATCCCCTCTTGTTGATTAAAACCTTGGACAACTAGACGAGCTTTATTGCGAATTACGATTCCTCGATCGTCTTTCTTGCACTTAAATACCCATCTAGTTCCAATTGGATATTCCCCAACAGGTAGGTCAACCAACTCCCAAACTTGCAATTTTGTGAACTGAGACAGTTCTTCCTGCATTGCCTCGACCCACGAATTTTCCTTCAAAGCTATCTGAACATTCTTAGGTTCAATTTGTGAGATAAAGCATGAATATAGACATAGATTTGAAATCCCTGTCTCGTTCATTTCAGCATACAAGCTTGAATGAGTGGATGTACTAGCTTTAGATTGATTTCGAGTCAGAACAGGAGAATTTGGATCACCGATGATATTATCAATTGGATGAATCCTATTAGTTCTTGTTGAAGTAACAGGTTCAACTGGAATATCATCCTGTAAGTTGGTACCAATTTCCTCCAAAGGTGGTATACCTTCATTAGTAGTTGATATCCTTAATTGTCTCAGAGGAGTAAGAACATCATCCATAATCCTTTGAGAAGCAATTTCAGGATCTTCACTCTCTAGAGGTATATCATCTTGAGGTAGTTGTGACTCGATAGGGGGGACAACATCAGTATCGACAATATTCCTAGCATCAGACGTTTGAGCACTCGATGTTGGAGAAGGAGTGGGATCCTCATCTCCCGACAATAAATGCTCAGGAATGTCTGAGTTACTGACATAGTCACTGATAGGGACTTTAAATGACTTGAAAAGATCTGAATAGTCAAACTGCCAATCCAATCCCTTATGTGAGTCATGTGTATAGCTCGTAACTTCGATGTTATAAACTATTTCAACACGTCCCGAATTTTTATTGAAGGCCCTTTTGTTTGGTGAGTTAGGCATGTAACCTAGGAAGTATCCTTCGTCAGCCTTCTCACCAAATTTAGGTTGGTGACTTGTTTTCAACAACGTACATGAAACTCCAAAGGGTTCAAACCCTTTTAAGTTCGGTTTCTTTTTGTTCAAAAGCTCATAACATGTCTTGTTCTGCTTTTTAACCGTAAGAACCCGATTGAGAACATGACATGCTGTATTCACTGCTTCTGCCCAAAATATGACCGGAAGCCTTGAATCTGCAAGCATTGTTCTCGCTGCTTCAATTAGAGTTCTATTCTTCCTTTCAGCAACACCATTTTGTTGAGGTTCATATGGTGCACTGAATTGATGTTGAATGCCTTTGCTTAAGCAATATACATTCAATGTAGAATTCTTGAACTCGGTCCCATTGTCACTACGAATTCTCTTAACTCTTTTTCTATAGATGTTCTCTATTAGATCTAGAAACTCCATAAGAATGCCCGGAGTTTCATCCTTAGATCCCAAAAAGAATACCCAATAGAATCTAGAGAAATCGTCTGTGACAACCAGACAGTACCATTTGCCACCTATGCTTCTCTTGCTTATTGGGCCAAAGAGATCCATATGTAGCAACTCAAAAGGCGAGGAAATAGAGTTCACATTTTTAGACTTGTGTGGTTTCTTATGCTGTTTTCCTTTCAAGCAGGATATACACTTGTCTTCAAATGCAAAACTCTTCGGTGGTACACCCAGAACTAACCCATGTTTGGTTATATAGTTCATTTTTCGAAAGTTTAAGTGTGCCATTTTCCTATGCCATAGGAGAGAGTCTGATTCTGAAGCCTTGGATAACAGACAAGTAGACACCATTGAAGTAATAGGAGCATTCATGTTGATAGCATAAATGTCCTTCTTCCTTGGAGCTTTCATCAGTATCCATTTATCGGGAATGATAAAACCCGGCTTCAGGATCAAGGCCTCTTTCTCAGTGAAGAGAACAGGATGACCTTTATCACAGACTTGGGAAACACTCACTAGGTTGTGCGTTAGTTCTTCAACATAATTCACATCCTCTAGAGTCAAAGTTCCATTAGAAACAGTTCCTTTCCCAGTAATTACTCCTCCTTTATCACCGGCGAAGTGCACTCCTTGTCTCAGTCCACCTCTAAAGTCTGTCAGTAGACTTCTGGTTCCTGTCATGTGCCTAGAGCATCCACTGTCAACATACCACCAATTGTCATTGTTCCCAGTCTGCTCCTGCACATACAAGTTGTAAACAATCAGTTATCAAGAGGGACCCAAGCCATTACGGTCTTGGTTTGTCCCTTATCATCGACAAACTGTAGCTCTTTAAAGTAACCATTTTTCCCATTGGGAGCTTTGGTCACTTTTGAAGACGCATCAGCTTGCTGATGATTAGTGGTCATGGGTCTATAAGTTGATTGATTTCCAACCCTCCCCGAAATATAACCCTGGGATTTTTGCCCTTAGCTACGATTATCATAGGACCCTTGGTAAACTCCTTGTATGCGAGATGTAGAACCAATCTCAAAATGACTTTGGTTCCTTCTCGGAGTCATAAACCTCGACGGCACCTGATCCTTAGCAGAGTTTTCATGCCGTTTAGGTTTTGGTGGCGAGACACTGTGAGACGCATCTCTTTTCAGAGCAGTCATAGGTTTAATACCAATACCAGGTCTGGTACCTAACCTGTCTGTGCTAGAGATATTTTTAGACTTATCACTGGCCTCGCGCTTAGGAGCAGCTTCATTCTTCTTATTGGGACAACAAGAAGAGACATGTCCTCGTTGATGACATTTGAAGCATGACATCTGCTTTCGTGACTTAGCAGTCTTAGCAGACTCCTTCTTTATCTGATCAAAAGACACTGAAGGTAAGTCCTTATGTTTCTTAATGACTTCATTATTTCCATCAGTACTTCCAATCATCCCACTTGATACGAATTGTACTTTAGTGAGAGATTTGACTGTACTCTTGGTTAAAGATGAATCATTGACAGTCTCCTTTTGGATCTCAGATGCAATAGACTGTTGATTTTCCAAATCCTCAGTCTCAGGATTAACATCTGTCATTTCTAAGTCAACAGAAGTGGAAGCAGTGTAATTGGCATTAAAAGGCGGAGGGACATCTGAGTATCCTAGGCCAGTAACATCCTTTACACTACGTTGAGAGCCAATGATTCTATTTAAGGTCAAAGAAGAAGTTCTATAACCTTCAAATTTTCTATTCAGCTCTACCAGTTTCATATTTGACTCTGATAATTCCTTATCCCTAATAGCTATATTTCTATTAAGCTCATTAAGGTTTAGATATAACCCGTCTATTTTAATACATTGTTCATTTATAATGTCAGTCAGACTGGTCTTATCTAGAGTATCACTCTTAATCTTCTCGTTCAGTGCTAATTTATCTTCACCTAACCGACGAACATCAGACTTAGCTAAGTCTAATTCTGAGGTCAAGGTTTTGTTAGATTCTGCAAAGACACTAACCTGTGTTTGAAGATCAGTAACTAAATAGCATACATCGGTGAGAGTAAGGAGATCTAGACATACCTTTTTCTTTTCGGATTGAATATCAGCCATATATGCCACAAAATCATTGGGACTCATTTCTTCTGTCGAGTTGATGTAGAGAACATCTTCCTCAATCCCCTTAACTTCTGTGTGTGGCACATTAGCTTGAAGTTCTTCAGTAGTCGGCATGTAGGAAGTGGATTCAATTTGTTTCTCTTGATCGTCAATCTCAGCCATGAGAGCTTGCTCTGATGGTGTAGACCAATCATAAGATCCGTCTATTTGCTGAACCACTAAGACTTTGGAAGTTAGATTACTTCCCGAATCTTGTTTTGAAGATCCAGCATCAATCTTTGGTCTTTGGCATTCCCTGGCAAAGTGTCCGTAACCTTGACAATTATAACACTTGACCTTGGATTTGTCAAAACCTGGTCGATTTCCAACCACTCTCTTACCCGTACGCTTTAGGAAATTCTTTACTCTCCTTGACACCATAGCCAGTTGCCACTGGAGATCCATTTCCTCTAAGTCATCAGGGTCAACCTGATCATAATCTTCATCAAATTGTGCTGGATCGTTTATCTTCCCTTGAATATAGTTTTCATAGGAAGCAACGAACGATGCCAACACAGAAAGTTGTTGTTCGGCTGATTTCACACTCATCGGCATCTTATGATGCCCTTGAGTGGATTTATCTGAGGTGGTGTTCTTGTTTCGTTTATCACCGTTATCCGAAGCAATGAAACAGAGATCCTCAGTCAATTTTTCTCCAATCTCATCAATTTCACCTGCAAACAAAGCCGTGGTCAAATTGGATGAGGAGTTAGAGATACTGGTCTTTCCATGGTACAGACCAGGATTCTGTAGATGATCAGAATCCGTATCTCTCGTTTTCTTAGAGAAGTCATAACCCCTTAGTTTATCAATCGCTTTCTCTAGGGTCATGGTTGCATATCTTTCATCATTATCTTTCAGCATGATACCGTACATCTCCCATTTACAAGGTAAACCCTCAATAAACTTGTCGGTTTTCTCCTTGTCATTATAAAAGATAGCATGGTCGTCAAGCTCACTTAATAGATGATAGAAACGGGTGGTGTAAGCCTCAAGATCTTCTTCTCTAAAAGCCTTAAATACCATAAACTGCTTTTTTAGAAGATTACATTTACCAGCTTTCACCTGAGGGCTCCCCTCACATCTCTTTTCTAGAGCGTCCCACAGCTCTTTAGCTGTGTGAAAGGACTTCAACTGATGGTTGATCTCCTTAGGAAGGCTCATCTTAATTGAAGAATGTGCTTTATTATCGATGGTGAATTCTTTCTTCTGATGGTCATTCATTCGATCATAAGTCACAATCACTGTTGCGTTCCCTACCTCAGCTGTAGGTGCAACATATCCGTTTTTAATACACAACCAAATAGTGATGTCGTGGAATCTACAATAACTTTCAAATCTGTCTTTCCACCCATAATAGTCCTCAAGTCTAAGTAGCTTCGGTGGAACATTAGATTTTCCAACCTCATGTTCCATTTCAATCATTCTACTCAAGTCAGACATCTTGGTAAGTCTTAAAAGTTGTCAAATCACAAGATATTACAACTTCAATTCGCAAGAATATCTCAGCTCGCAAAGGGTTTCAGCTCGCAAAGAAAGTCAACTCGCAGGAACTCAATTCGCAAAGGAACTCGGTTCGCAGGAAATGTCAACTTGCAGAAAACTCAGTTTGCAAGGAACTCGGTTCGCAAGTAATTTCAACTCGCAGAAAACTCAGTTCGCAAGGAACTCGGTTCGCAGGAATCTCAACTCGCAGAAACCCTAATCTCAACTCGCAGATAACAGTAACCCTAATCTCAACTCGCAAAACGGCGCCTTGAAATCTGGGAACTGAAACTTTTTGGTATTTCACGAATAAATCCGTAGATTTCGTTCGAAAAACGACCCTAAAGATGTTATATAACCAAAAACCTTGTAACCACAACGTTTCTAAGCCCGAAAGCTCTGATACCAATTGTAAGTCTCTAGATCTTGGTTAGCGATAACGGATTATCTTTTAGGTATTGAGGTGCGGAATCCCTCAATACTTAAGGTTTATTGCTTATATAACTTTGCAATTAATTAACAAGCTTCGTTTTGATATTAACTAGTGTTAAACAATCAAAACCGAGCCTATTCAATAAATGCTTTTATATCTGCACAGATTTCGAGGAGAGAATACTTAAAATATTTGGTGTGTATGTGTTTTTGGCACGGATTTCTAGATCTCTAATTAATAATGAGCAGCATTAAAATATTTATATCTGGTTCAACTCGCAGGCCATGGGCTTTGCGAGTTGACTCAACTCGCAGCCCATGGGCCTGCGAGTCCAGATGATTGCGAGCCCAGATCTCAACTCGCAGGTAAGACCTGCGAGTCCAGATATCAGCGAGCCCAGATCTCAACTCGCAGCTGAGAGCTGCGAGTCCAGATGGTTGCGAGATGAGATCTCAACTCGCAGGTCAAACCTGCGAGTTGACTTCTCAATTCGCGAATTTTGACTTTAACTTGAAATCGATACTTGTTCAATAACATTTAACAAATAATAATAACAAGTTAATATCATATATTTACGAGTCTAAACCAATTTATACAAGTTTGACAATAAATACACTAGTCCTATTACAAGCTAGATCTGTTGTCACAATAATATGTCCCAACACGTTTTCTTATTGGGACAACAAGAAGATACGTGTCCTTTTTGATGACACTTGAAGCATGACATCTGCTTTCGTGACTTAACAGTCTTAGCAGTCTCCTTCTTTGTCTGATTATAAGACACTGAAGGTATATCCTTCTGTTTCTTAATTACCTCATCATTTACATTAGTACTACCAATCATTCCACTTGACACAAACTGTACTTTAGTGAATGATTTGACTGTACTTCTGTCTAATGATGGGTCATTAATAGGATCCTTCTGAGTCTCAGATGCGTCAGACTGTTGAATTTCCAAATCCTCAGTCTCAGGATTCGCATCTGTCATCTCTAAGTCAATTTGAGTAGTAGTATAATTTGCATTAAAAGGCGGAGGAACATCAGAGTAACCTAGGCCAGTTACATCCTTCACACTCCGTTGTGAGCTAATGATTCTATCTAAGGTCAAAGAAGATGTCCTATAACCCTCAAGTTTTCTATTTAGCTTTACTAACTTCATGTTTGACTCTGAGAGTTCTTTATCCCTAATGGCAATATTTCTATTTAGCTCATTAAGGTTTAGATATAACCCGTCTATCTTAATACATTGTTCATTAATCATGTTAGTCAGACTGGTCTTATCTAAGGCATCACTCTTAATCTTTTCTGTTAATGCTACCTTATCTTCACCTAACCTACGTGCATCAGACTTAGCTATATCTAATTCGGATGTTAAGGTTTTGTTAGATTATGCAAAAACACTAACCTGAGTTTGTAAATCAGTAACTAAATAGCAAACATCAGTAAGAGTAAGAAGATCCAGACATACCTTTTTCTTATCTGTCTGAACGTCAGCCATGTATGCAACGAAGTCATCGGGACTCATTTCTTCAGTCGAATTGATGTAGAGCACATCTTCATCGCTCCCCTTGGCTTCTATGTGTGGCGCATTGACTTCAGGTTCCTCAGCAGTTGGCATGTAAGAAGTGGATTCAGTCAGTTTCTCTTGATCGTCTATCTCAGCCATGAGGGCTTGCTCAGGCTGAGTGGACCAATCATAAGAACCATCTACTTGCTGAACTACTAAGACTTTGGAGGCTAAAGTACTTCCCGAGTCTGGTTTAGCAGCGCCAGTATCAATTTTTGGTCGTTGACATTCCCTGGCAAAGTATCCGTAACCTTGACAGTTATAACACTTGACCTTGGATTTGTCGAATCCGGGTCGGTTTCCAACAACTCTTCTACCCGTTCGATTCAGGAAATTTTTAACCCTCCTTGACACCATAGCAAGCTGCCACTGAAGGTCCATTTCCTCTAAGTCATCAGGATCTACTTGATCGTAGTCCTTATCAAATTGTGCAGGATCGTTGATCTTCCCTTGAATGTAATTTTCATAGGAAGCAACGAACGATGCCAGCACCGAGAGTTGCTGTTCAGCTGACTTCACACTCATCGGCATCTTATGATGCCCTTGAGTGGACTTATCAGAGGTAGTATTCCTGCTTCGTTTTTCACCGCCATCCGAAGCTATGAAGCACATATCCTCGGTTAACATTTCTCCGAGTTCATCAATTTCACCAGCAAACAATGCAGTGGTCGAATTGGATGAAGGATTAGAGATACTGGTCTTTCCATGGTATAGACCAGGATTCTGTAGATGATCAGAATCTGTATCTCTCGTTTTTTTAGAGAAATCATAACCCCTTAGCTTGTCAATTGCCTGCTCTAGGGTCATGGTGGCGTATCTCTCATCATTATCCTTAAGCATGATACCTTACATTTCCCACTTACAAGGCAAACCCTCAATGAATTTGTCGGTTTTCTCCTTGTCATTGTAGAAAATTTCGTGGTCGTCAAGTTCACTTAATAAATGATAAAACCGGGTAGTGTAGGCTTCAAGGTCCTCTTCTCTAAAAGCTTTAAATACCATAAACTGCTTTTTCAGAAGATTACACTTGCCTGCCTTCACCTGAGGGCTTCCCTCACACCTTTTCTCTAGAGCATTCCAGAGCTCTTTAGCTGTGTGAAAAGACTTCAATTGGTGATTGATTTCCTTGGGAAGGCTCATTTTTATCGATGAATGTGCCTTATTATCAATAGTGAATTCTTTCTTCTGATTGTCATTCATCTTGTCGTAAGGCACAATCACAGTTGCATTCCCTACCTCAGCTGTAAGTGCAACATATCCGTTCTTAATACACAGCCAAATGGTGATGTCGTGGAATCTACAGTAACTTTCGAATCTGTCTTTCCACCCATAATAGTCCTCAAGTCTTAGTAGATTCGGTGGAACATTAGATTTGCCAACCTCGTGTTCCATCTCGATCATTCGACTCAAATCAGACATTTTAATTTCAAAAATTAAGTTATCTTGCGTATTCAGTAATCTCAACTCGCAACTAAACTCAATTCGCAGGTAAAGTCAGTTCGCAGAAATCTCAGCTCGCAAAGGATCTCAACTCGCAATGGAAACTCAACTCGCAAGTGATCTCAACTTGCAGCTGATCTCAACTCGCAATGGAAGTTCAACTCGCAAGTGATCTCAACTCGCAAGTGGATCTCAGCTCGCAGATAACTCTCAACTCGCAAATAACAGAAACCCTAAGGTCTCTAGATCTTGGTTAGCGATAACGGATTATCTTTTAGGTATTAAGGTGCGGAATCCCTCAATACTTAAGGTTTTAGGCTTATATAACTAATCTATCAATTAACAAGCTTCGTTTTGATATTAACTAGTGTTAAACAATCAAAACCGAGCCTATTCAATGATAACCTTTATATCAGCACGAATTTCGAGGAGAATAATTAAATATTTGGTGTGTGTAATTATTGCACGGATTTCTAGACATATTTTAATTTGAGCAGCATTAAAATATTTATATCCGGTTCAACTCGCAGGCCATGGGCTTTGCGAGTTGACTCAACTCGCAGCCAATGGGCTTGCAAGTCCAAATGAACTGCGAGCCCAAATCTCAGCTCGCAAGTAAGTCCTGCGAACCCAGATCTCAGCTCGCAAGTAATTCCTGCGAACCCAGATCTCAGCTCGCTAGTCCAAGACCTGCGAGCCTAGATCAGGCTGCGAATTGAGATCTCATCTCGCAGGTTATTTGACCTGCGAGTTGACTTCTCATTTCGCGATTTTGACTTTAACTTGAAATCGATACTTGTCTAATAACATTTAACAAATAATAATAACAAGTTAAGATCATATTTTTACGAGTCTAAACCAATTACACAAATTCGACAATAAATACACTAATCCTATTACAAGCTAGATCTGTTGTCACAATAACATGTCCCAACACTTGTGTCGCAACTACAACTAATGCGACACAAGCCTTGTGTCGCATAACACAGAAAATGTAATTCTAACTAACTCAATTACATTAACAAACACATTACAGACTTGACAAACTGACAGACACACTAAGATGCATCAACAGCTTCATTAATTTCTCTCCTTGCATAATCAAATTCAAATTAGTCCTTTTACAATATTTTATCAAATCTTGTCGAGACTTAACATTGTCTTTTGTCATCCCTTTCACAATACATTTTCAAAAACTTTCTTCTCAATGTGCATCACATCTAAATTATGTCAAATTAGATTGGTGCTCTAATAAGGCTACTCGCAAAAGATACTTTTTTTGTCCAATTATGTAGTTTTCCATAGTCCTTCCATTTCCCCCCTCCAGAAACTTTCCCAAATGTATTTTCAGGAAAGGCATTTAATCGTAAAAAAAGGATCTTCACCTAATATACGCGGTGGGGGTTCATTATTCTCGGCACTACGACTAAAAAATTTATTTTAATCTTTCCTATAGGAGTGATTATGAGGCAAGAATTGACGATTGGAGTCGAAGAAGCTAGGTTTCCACCCATGGTGAAGAGTAAATGCCCTTGTATTCTCCATACAATATGGGCATGACATTTTTCCATGAGTGCTCCAACCAAATAACATACCATAAGCTAGAAAATCATTGATGGTCCTTAATAGAATAGCTCTCATTTGAATTTTAACTTTTTTGAGACATCATATATGGTGGCGCCGACATCCCAAAGCAATTTCAATTCATTAATTAGTGGCCTCAAGTATATATCAATGCTTTTGCCGGGACTTTGTGGACCGGGAATAATTAGAGTAAGAAATATGACTTCTTCTTTCATACACATCCATGGCGGTAGATTATACAGGGTAAGAAATACCGGCCAACATGAATAAGATATACTTGAGTGTCTAAATAGATTAAAACCATCACTAGACAGAGCTAACCTATCATTTCGAGTGTGTACATCAAATAAAGGATATGTGTTATTTATATGTTTCCATGCCTCTCTATCAGATGGGTGACTTAATAAACCTTCTTGACGACGATTTTTATTATGCCAAGACATGTATTCAACTATGTTATTTGACATAAAAAGTCTTTGAAGCCTTGGTGTGAGTGGTAGATAACGCAACACTTTCAAAAGAAGTTCATTGTGTACTCCTCCCTTGGCTCACCTTCCACGTTTAAACTGAGGTTGACCACACACCATGCACTCTTTCATCCCTACATATTCTTTCCGGTACAACATATAGTCACTCAAACATGCATGAATCTTCTCATATGCAAGTACTAGTTCTTTCAACATTTTCTTCGATTAATAAAAGTCGTTGGGTAGTATCTCATCCTCTGGCAACATGCTCTTCACTAATGAAGTGACACGATTATCACAACTTGCTCTCATGTTACATTCTGACTTGCAATTCATTAGTTGAGAAACATCTGACAACCTTGTATGATTTTTGCAACCTTCCCATAAAGGCTTATCGGCATCTTGTAACAATTTAAAGAACTTTGCAACATTAGAGTTGGGTATTTCCTCTTGCAAGTCGTGTATTAATTCTGGTCCAGCCACATCCATCTCCAAAATCTACATATCGATGTTCGATCATCCCTTCATCTTCTTCACTTTCATCGGTTCACAAGTCTCTATTGGTAATAATATCCCGTGTGCCAGCTAAATCGAATAGGAACTAAAGAAACCCAATTTATAAAGGTTATAAAGGTGTAAGGTAGATGTATCTCTATCCTGGAGTTTTAATATTTCACACTTCCAACAAGCACACTTAATCGTCCCCCGAGTTACAAATTGTGGATGATTATATGCAAAATCCATAAAATGCTCAACCTCTTCCATAAATTCGTTAGTTAATGAACCAGCCTCGACTCTACGTTTCATCCAACTAAGATCAAGTGACAATTGCCAAATAAATTAACTATGCATCGCATCTGTTGTTAAAAATATACTTCATGTATTCAACTACTTAATTCAATATTTAGATTATATCAATATCCTTAAAATAAATTATATTTTGAAAATTATTATTGCAATTGTGGCAAAAATTACTAAAAAATAGCTCTGCAATCAAATAGATATGGTAGAAAGCAAAATAAAACCAGAACTTCAATAAGGAATGTAGTTTGGGAGTAAGCTTAATATTGCAAGCAATTGCAAAAAATCTAAATAGTGAAAACTATCTGTTTCAGTAAATGAAACATTTTGCATGGCGATGTTTTTGACTTTGTCCTGCATTTTTCTCATGAAAATTTTGTAACAAGAGATGGTAATTTTCATACATGCGGCCCTGAATTGCATTCAATTTGGTTAAGTAGCAATAAAATATTATGTAGATAGCATACCGATTATTCAACAATTTGGAAGCTCTGGTATATGAGTAGCAGAATTATAAGCTATTGGCAGTTAGGAAATTAGGAATGTGGTTTTGTCAAACCTGCATATGGAGATCATGGTTCATGTATTTAAATTGGAACTCGGGATCATATACATCTGTAAATTGGGAGAAACAAGGCCAAAAGGAACTGCTGACATACATAACTATATAAAATGGCAAGGACATAATGTTCTGGCGACAAAAATGAATTTATTATACAAACATTATGCTATCAATGACATTAAAGCAGCAGAAAACCATAATAAGTTGATCAGGGATTTGTCATATTACGTCATTTATCTCGTGCATAAACGAATCTTATTATATATTAACCCATATCCATTAATATACATTCAGCATCTGCTTGTAGCGAATTACCAAAAAGGTTACTAGTGAAAATATATACAACTAGCTAATAAAACAATCAATATTGTAAATTAAATACATTTTAAACCTACTCCAAACAATAAACCATTTATACTTTCATTTCAGGCCAATCCTTCATTATTTCTGGTCGTCAACATCTCCATATATTTTGTTATTAAAATATACATAATCATAGAGAGAATGTAAACAACAGCCCATATATTTGATGGAATGTTGCAACTGATTTCATGAAGTCTTAAACTCTTTTTGAAAGCTTAAGTCAGTTAACAAACACCACTTATATAGAAAAAAAATCAGAAAAATTGATGACTTCCAATAAAAACTATAAATTAGTAAAAACTCCTTCACGAATTAACGTACCATTTAAAATAAACCGTTGAGCAATTTCATCTCGAACTATTTAATGCATTACCAAAAGCCCAAAATCATATATAATGGAGTGGAAAAATGCAATACAAACATATATCAAAATATTTACAAACCCTAATTTCAAAACATTTGCACTATCTGTTCATTTCATTGCAAGCACCAATTCAACTATCTTTTAAACACAAATCCAAATCTCCTATAATCAAAATCATTATAACTACCCAAAAAAAATCATGTGCATGTAATCATCTCCTATAATCAAAACCATTACAACTACATCAAAATAGCAATGTTTAAATCTACTAAGATTTGGGTCAGGTCGCAGGTTACAATGGGTGGCAATATAAGCGAGTTAGGTCAATGGTCCCAATGGGTTACTGGTCACTTTAGTCGAATTTTATAAATATTCTAATGAAATCAGACATATATGCATACATACATATTTCAACTAAAACCAACCATACATATACACAGATACATTTACATAATCTTTATATAGTTAAGTGTTAAAGCTTTGCCAAAATGTTCACCTATAACAGTAGCAATCAAGATTGACAAACATATGCACCATTAATATGAATAATTATATACTAAGACAACAAAGTTCAATCGTACACAATAATTTTGATGTACCAAAAGCATCCAAAAAATCACATCCCACTTAAATCACATCTAAAAAATAGCAGATAATATAAATATTGTTAGGAATATAAGTTTTCAATTTGTTGTAATCAAGTCTAATTTCAATTTACGTTGATCAAAATCGCCAGCAATGAGAAACACAAAAGGGTAGAGACTTGTGATAATTTTGATCGAACTGATTTATAACCCATGCCACAATTTGTGGAAGACCGGCAATTGTGGGAGAAATGATGAGAAAATTATGACGCTTAATTTGGGGCTAGTTATTGTGTCAAGTTACGGAATGAGTGTAAATGAACAATTTTGCGCATTTGGTTCATCCTGTGTATACTAATCCATTTTTACCATTTTTACCATGTGATCATACTGTGTATGAACAATTTCGCACGTTTTGTACCATGTGTTCAAAAATACCGCCCCTCACTTCAAAATCGTTTATTTTGGAACACATTCAAAATATTTTGTTAAACACTAAACAACTAGTTGGATAATAAACAATCGACAAAAAAGTAGTTGCTTGTTTATAAACAACAAACATTTCGGTAATTAGTTGGATAGTATGTCAATTCAACTCCGGAAAATGTGTAACCCGATTACGTTCAGCAAGAAGTTCAAGAAACATTTTTAAAGTTTCTTTTTGTCTTAAAGCACTCTCAAACATATTACATGTCGAATTTCGTCTAGTAGGTACGTCCAAATTCAGACATAACCAAAGGGAATTCGAATCGACACTAAATTTCATATATTTATAGTATCTAGCATTTCTTGAACTAAAAATATCACGGAACATTTGTTTAAAACTTTCTTTTATGTTTGCCATACAACTAAGTCCATCTAGCACAACCAAGTTAATGATATATGCAACACATCGACTATGAAAAAATACACCATTGCAAGCCGGTTTATATTTTAATTTTAATTGTCCGACGGTAAAGGTGTTATTGGATGCATTATCAAAAGATATAGAAAATATTTTTCCTTCTAGTTTAAAACTTCTTATGACATAATCTAAAATTTTATATAAATTATCGCTGGTATGCGAATATCCAAATAATTCAAACGCAATCATACGCTTCATCATTTGCCAAGTATCTGATGAGAGGCAACACAAAGGTACGAATCCGGTGAACCATGTGGAGCCGTCCAAACATCACAAGTTAACTTTATACCGGTTTCTATATTTTAAAAACCTAAAATCATTTCATCTTTAGAATTTTCCACATTTTAATAACGTCTCGTCTGTGACACCCGACACTTTAGGGTAATGATTTCCTTAAACTAGAACTCTAATTTCATGTATTTAGTTCTTTATTAGGCTAAGTACTTGTGATTATTTGCAACTATTTGTATATATGTGTATATACACTTACGTAATTGTTTGAATTACACCTTCGTAATTATTCGTAATTTCGCGAAACAACCGGACGTGGTCCGACTATTTGTACGACGTTGGTAAAAACTATTCATAGATAACGCAATCATATTTTATAGTTAAAATAGTGGTTATATACCTTATATTATTATTTCAAATAATAATACACGAAAAACTTTGACGTTTTGTTTAAAACGTAACAAACGCGACGGAAACGCGCAAACCGAGCCCGACACCCGAGCAACACCCGAAATATACTTTTGTAACTCAATTTAGTATTTTAAGAATACTTACTTATCCCGAATATTATTCACAAATTAAAAGTATATACAAAAGCTCAACGTAAATTATCAACTTTTTAAATCACAAATTAACGCTTAAACGAACGGGGAACAAAACACGAAGTTGAGAAAACGAGTCACGAGCCCGAAACATCTTTGGGCCAGGCCCAACTCGGCCTAGGCTGGTCCAAGAGGCCACCCCAATTAGGCCCACCCAAATAAGCCCAAGCCCACCCCACAAAAGCACCTCCACACACTTCATTTTTCACACACACAACCTACACATTTCTCTCTTCCTTCTCTCTACTCTCTCTACTCTCCCTCTCTCTCTAAAATCTGCCATCAACTACCACCTTCCCACCACCACCAACCACCTCATCACCACCATCAACCACCACTCCACCACCACGAGCCGCCGTCACATTTTCAAGAAAAAGTCAAGAATCAAGCTCTTTCCTCACTTTCCTCTCCATTTCGATCGGTTCTTCAAGCTTGTAAGAACATCTAATTCATCCATAATACTTGTAACACATCTATAAACATGTTAAAATGTTCACTTAACAAAGATATGTCCAAAAGATTTCACAAAAATCGTTTTTAGAGAACTTAAAACATGCAAGAACCTTACATGCAATCTGGCCAGAAAATTAGTCCGACTTTGGGAGGTGATATCTCCCTCAAAACTTAACCAAAATGAACGATTAAAAACGCTAAAACTAAGTTTAAGAAGTTAGCTTTCATTTTCCACTGGTCTCATAATTTTTGGAGCTCTTTTGATACTCGAAATAATTTTTACAAAATCATGTAGACGGGCTGGGAAAAAGGCAGAAAACTTGTCCCTTATTGTTTTAGTCATAACTCGAGATTTACATGTCCAAACGACTTGAAACCAACGCCAAAACTTCAGAAATTTTGTTAAGAATAATAGTGGTAGAGATGACTTTGTCCCAAATGTGCACGCATTTTGCCCAGAAACTCAATCTCCTTGCATGTCTCCTGATTGGCCACTTTTTGTCCTCTGTGGAAACTTACAATTTTAATAAATACTTAAACTTGTCTAAAAATTCTGTAAAAATTATTTTAAGTACCTAACATACTAAGAAACAACATATATTTTTCTTGGATTTTTTCTCGAACATTTGAATTACGAAACAAAATCTACAAAACTGATCTGTTTCTGACCCTGTGTCGCAGAAGCCCAGTAGTCATTAGCGACACTAGCCTTGTGTCGCTATAGCATTGAACCGTCACATTTTGCGACACAACCCTTGTGTCGCTATAGCATTGAACCGTCACATTTGCGACACAACCCTTGTGTCGCTCTATCATTCGAACCGTCACATTTGCGACACAACCCTTATGTCGCTAGTCACATTTGCGACACAACACTTGTGTCGCTATAACATTTGAACTGTCACCTCTGCGACACTAAAATTGTGTCGCCAACACCACATTAGCGAAACAAGCCTTGTGTCGCTGATGACCAAAAATCAAAACATTTTTGCTAAAAGAAATATAAGTTGAAATAAAAATTGTTCGCGCTCGACCCCAGCCAGGGGCTTTGCCCCTTGGACCCCACCAGGGGTTGCCACCCCTTGGACCCCGCCACCAGGGGCGCTGCCCCCGGACCCCCGTCATTCGTGGGCTTCACCCACTTCCCACACTAAGCAACATTATGTTTTCACAAACTTTCACCAACGGGTCGTACACGTTTTCGAATAAACAAACAAGAATGGGCATACTAGTTAAGTGAACTACTAGCGTATAGGTGGACATTAACCCTCCACCTACACGATTGGCTTAAGTGGACATTAACCCTCCACTTATACAATCACTATAGATGGTCTTTTAAGACATCTACTTACACAATCTTATACGTCTAGGGCGTTAGAAGATTACTCTTGTGAACACAAATTGTTTGCTGTTATTTGTTAAATAACATACTAATCTCAGGTGAGTTTCATAGCCCCTTTTTCTACTATTTCCACTCAGGGGTGAGAATACATACAACTGCTTTTAACAACTGCTGTTTTATGTGAACGCAAGTACAAAACACGATATATTGGTTGCATGAGTTATTTAACTAATCCTGAAAGTCCCCCACACATAGTTTGTTAGTATCGTTATAGCGTGAATGTTAATGAATAGTACTATTTGGGATTGACTCCCCCCGTCCGGGTTAGTCGCGCTAACTGGTCAAATGGACGCATTATCATTTGTTCTTACGAGTGTTGGATTAGGCACTCGCTTGGAGGCACCACGATCGTGGCACTTGATTGTGACCCGACACCGCAGTTAAGCTCGAACTATGGGCTCATGGCAACAATATACACCTCTTTTACATTTTTGTAATACACTACTATCATTGTTGGATGATACAAACAGGAAATCTTGTGTTCCACACGTTCCATATAATGTAATATCAATTGTTTTCAAACCTATGAGCTCACCAACTTTATGTTGACTCTTTTAGTATGTATTCTCAGGTGACCAGCCGCAGTAGGATTCTTTGGGAGCAATAGCTCGAGTCGCATATTTTGAAACAACCAAGGAATTAGATTGCAATTACTATATTTTGTAATAATAGTTATGTGATTCTACAAATCGGATGCGAACTCCTAGCTTTTATGTAAACACTTTTAAGTTTGTAATGTAATGATTTTTGAAAACGTCTCATATAGAGGTCGTTTGTTGTAACTCTTGTGTTGTGATATTTGATTTGGTCGGCGCCCCCATGACACCCCATACCTTCCGCTGCCACGCGTCTTGGGGGTGCGACATCGTCTAAGAGTTGCACGGCTTACATGTGTATAACGAGGTTGGAGCGTTTCTTGGATGAGTTTCGTCAACCGTGGATTGTCGAAGTGGTCAAAAGGCAAAATTTCTTGTATGACAAACTTCGCCATCCTATCCAGCACCAAACTCGCTTCGTATTGCCAAATTGTAGCATCATTCGCCATTGTCGTTTGATCATGCCCCAACCCATATTTACCGCTTTCCAATAATGAGTTGAATGATTCTTCAAAGTAGTATTCCTGTTTTCCTTAAAAAAATGCCCCACATTTCTTGTATCGAGCTTTTCTATGACCACTCGATATTTCACACAAGTTGTAATTGCACCAAATATCCGGATTTCTTTTCGTCACTATACTGTAGCTAGTAGCATTACTAGATGATTCCCCAATACCGACGGACGATTGTGATTGCCCATATGATAATGTCATTGCGTTTGAGAGTTGAGAGTATATGTTGTGTTTTTTGCGGTTTGAGAGTGTTTTTAGAATTTTATCTAAGCTTTTGAAAATTTGAATGTTGTTACTAAACCTCAACATCTATTACATATAAAGACTATCAAAATGGACAAAAGACTCTCATAAAACACCAAAAACTGTTTAAAACGGCTATATGGTCGTTTTTCAACGGCTTGTATCAACCGACAAGGGATATTCGCCGGATAGCCTGAATCTATCCACCGGATAACTCCCCAAACCGGTTTGAAACCGATTTCACACCGAACCAGTTTCAAATTGGTTTCATCGATTGAAAACCCAAACCGATTAAAACCGATTTAAATATCAGTTTCGATTCCTAAGCTGGTTTTTTTGGCACCTCTACCCTTATTGATGATGGTAATTTAAAGGTTATTTCCTAAAAACCAAGGTAAACAAATTGTAAAGAAGTAAAATGGGCCACAAGTTCATATTAGATCCAAATTCAAAATGATTAATTGTAACGAAGTAATAATAGTGGCCACAAATTAACATTAATTGATAGTTAGGTTCGACACAATATCTGCCTATACATAGGTATGGTGCATAATTCTACCCATAATATTAACAAAATTATAGGCTGATTGCCCTTATATCCATGAATGGGAAGAATTAGTAAACAACTATCACCATAATTTTACCTCTAATCGGTTTGAGTTGGGTTTGGTAATTTCTAAGATTCATATTAAAACACAACACCTTTAGACCTCTAGTTTCTTTTGCATCTCTTAACGTATGCAGACAGAATATTTACAATGATCATCTAATTTGTAAACTTTAAAAAATATAACAAAAGCATCATAATCATGGAATTTCGGTCTCTATCTTCACGTTTATTTGGTTCTTTTTCATTTTCTCCATGAACAGAGTTTCGATCTACCTTTAACACCACGAGTGAAAGAAATGGCGGCGTCCGACGATGACTACGATTACTTGTTCAAGGTTGTTTTGATTGGTGATTCTGGTGTCGGTAAAACCAATCTTTTGTCACGATTTTCCAAGAATGAGTTTAGCCTCGAATCTAAATCTACCATTGGGGTTGAATTTGCCACACGTAGCATCAACGTCGATGACAAGATCATCAAGGCCCAAATTTGGGATACCGCCGGTCAAGAAAGGTATTTTTCTAACTAATCTTTTATATAAAAGTGGCCTAAAAAGTAGTCTAATATTACATGTCAATCATCTAAGATATTCTTTAACGGTGGGTCCTTTTTTACAATTCATGGACCGTTGACATGTTTTATTAGGTCAATTTTATGTTAATTTTTGTAGATATGTCAACCATTTTTTCGTTCGACTATATGATTATTTTGTCAAACCAAATATAGGTACCGTGCGATAACTAGTGCATACTATCGAGGAGCGGTAGGTGCACTTATTGTATATGACATGACACGTAATGTTACATTTGAAAACGTTGAAAGATGGCTCAAGGAGCTTCGGGATCACACGGATCAAAACATTGTGATAATGCTCGTAGGGAATAAGGCTGATCTACGTCACCTACTAGCTGTTCAAACAGATGATGCAAAGGCATTTGCCGAGAAAGAGAATAACTTTTTCATGGAAACGTCTGCTCTTGAATCAATAAACGTTGAGAATGCTTTCACGGTAGTATTGACTCAAATTTATCATGTCGTGAGTAAGAAAGCGCTCGATATTGGTAACGATCCCATGGCTTTACCCAGGGGAAAAACAATCAATGTTGGAGGTAAAGAAGATGTAACCGAAGTTAAGAAATCAGGGTGTTGCTCTAGCTAAAGTTTTAAGTTGAATAATTTATGTTTTTTGTAGATGTTTTATGTTAAGGATATCGTGGTGAAGATGTGTAACATATTTAAGGTTTTGCTCCTTCTTTATGATATTTTCATGTTTTTAATTTCAAACTCAAAGTTGCATCTTGATTTATTTTTCGTACAATCTGAAATGGGCGTTGAAACAAATTATACGGGTGTCAATTAAACTTTTTTTTTGAACGACCGATAAATATATATATAGAAAAAAGTAGCTAGCAAGGCGCTATGAGCTACAGAGCAGACATATCTAGAAATAAACAAAAGCAACACATTCAAGACACCTCCCGAGACTTTAACTATGAGAGCTAAAAAAATGATGAAAAAAACTCTTGCCAATTACAGCGAACCACGACAAGAGAAAAATCCCCATTCACCAAGGTCGAGCAACCGGTTTTCACTCCGGAATGTTTTTGATGCAACCCCATACAAGCCTTAAGGAAAAGAAGCGATAAAAAAGACATGTAAATAAAAAGAACAAAAACACATCAACGAATGTCAGAACTCGCAAGCATCGGGTTTTAGAGCCACAAGGTCCACCCAATATTGATTTTACGCTTTCGATTCACAACTCAATTATACAAGTTTGCTACTATACTATCAAATAACGCGTCTTTTCTCGGTTTACTCCTATCAAACACTAACAAATTTCGGAACTTCCAAATAGACCACCAAGTCGATGAGATAATAGCATCCAAAATCATCTTCTGATTTGCTTGAATTGGACACGTCTCCAACCAACTATACCAATCTCGGACTCTTGGTATCGAAGACAAGTCCAAATTGATCCACCTTCCAAGTTTTTCTCCAATATCTTTACTCATTTCACATTTCAATAAAATATGATCCAAGTCTTCTACATAATTGTTGCATATCGGACAATGAAGAAGGTAAATCAACGTCTTTATTTATCAAATTTGTTTTAGTTGGCATACGATCTAATATTGCTCGCCAAATAAAAATACTAACCTTTTTCGGGATCAAAAAGTTCCAATTTGTAGTTGTACCAATGTTCAAGAGACTATTGTCAAGCAATCTACTAGTCTCTCGAACTGTGAATTCCACACCATTTGAAATGTCCCAAATCCATGCATGTTCATCTTGAGAAAAAACGATAAATGCCAATGAAACCTCTAAGTTCGCCAGTTCAGCAATACCACTTCCTCTTGGATCTGGACGCCACTCCCATTTTCTCTTCGATCATCTATGAAACATTCCCCATTTACATCAAGTCGAAACAATCTCGGATAAACATCTTGATGAGCTGAATTTCCCAGCCACACATCTTTCCAAAATCGAGTACTCTTCCCATTCCCGACTCGCTTTTTAATTGATTGAAGGGAAACAATGTTTCTATCATGTAAACTATTTATCGAACCCACAATCGCATTCCACACACCATTCCCTGGCTATTTCGTTGCAAACCTAAACCACCAAAGACCCCATGAATAGATTTGATCAGCTTCACCCACATTACATTTGGTTTAGTCACAAATTTCCAACGCCATTTCAATAATAAAGCGTTATTAAAATATTCGAGGCTACCAATGTCAAGACCTCCATTTTGTCTAGAAGCCAAAGTCGATTTCCAACTCACCCATGCTATTTTTCTTTCACCACTCTCACTTCCCTAAAAAAACTCGGATCTTAATGACTCTCGAAGATTATTAATCTTTCCCGGCATCTTGAATGTCGATTAAACTTAATAGATAGTTTTACAAAATTCAAGAGTGATTCGAGGTAACTAGAGGGTAAAGTAAGTTAAACTAGGGCATTCGGCTCTGAAAGTTTTTAAGAGCCCAAAATTTTATGCGAAAGATTAAATGAACGGATCGGCCATTTACGTATTGAAAAGTTGGATATTTTACCAAGCAAGTTGTAAAATGTTGTATCAGAAAAAGAAAAAGCTAGAGTATTGTTATCATATCAGATCAAAAAGGCCCTAATAATTTTACAAGTTCATTGACCCCGTAACACCTCAAACAGCTCCTGCAAACAAATTAAAGATAACTAAACAAAAGTAAGGAAACAAAAACTAATTCTCACAAGTACATACCGCATATGACTCAGCTATTATTTGTGCACTAAGAGGAGATGGGAACATAGTCCCGTTCTTCGTCCGAAACGTTGTCGGAAAGGCATTCCATCATTCGGGGACAGCGTTCTCGAAGCTGCGTGACCCGTTTTTTTCTCTTTCTTTTTTCTTCTTGTTTTTTTTTTATTTAAAGAATCCGTAAGTGTGTGTAGAGGGGGAGGAAGAAGACCACTAATTAAGTTATTAGATAGGTTTTTAAATTGGCTCATTTTTTAAAGTGAACTCCGACTATTACGTTAATCGAGTCAATAATGAATATTAATGAATATTTCTTTTTCTTTAATCTATTTTGTTATTTATTTCTATTTATTAAAATATTTAAATTTTCTAACAAAGAAAAAAAAGTCAAAAATAAAATTCAGAACATTGCTCTCACTCTCCTTTTTTCAGTACTATTCTCACTAAATATTATTATTAAATACTATAACACCTAAATCATCACTCCGTATGCTGTAAAGATGTACTCCTACAATGATGTACAATTGAATGAATTGTTGTTCATTCTCTGTTTTTCGTTAACATGGTATTTGTTTTACTGCATGGTTCAAAGTATTGTATTTGCACCATCCTTGAACTTCGGTAACCTTTCAGGTTTTAGTTTTGTTTGATATATTGGAAATTTGGAAAGGAAAATAAACAAGCAGAATATAGAGAATACCGACGTATTCAAACAAGTAGGAGCAGCAATTTTTTATACCATACGAAACGTGATAAAAACCCAACAAATAAACATATTGTAACTAGAAATAGAGTTAAAATTATTAAATATTCATTAGTTTATATGTTAAAACTAATCGTGTATATATCTTAAAACTAATCGTGTACTTTCAAAATACCATACCGTTGCTTATGTCTTTGAAGTGATACCATCATATAAGATTATAAGTAAAGGGTATGTAACGTTCATTAGTCTTAATGAATACATAAATGGCTGACCATAACTAACCATTTAATAAGTGCTTTAAGGGCAGTGTAGAACCTTCAAGTAGATAAAACCAAACAGGTTGGGGTATATGGACCCGTAAACGCACCAACCCAAACACGATACCGCCATCCCTAAATAAAAGTTGCATCTACTTCAACACTAGTCATTGAACTCGTACATCTAAGATGATCTTTTGTGTCACGTTACTATTATATTTTATTAGCATTTTGCCTATAAAAAATTATTATAATTATTTTAGATGATATAGCATCCTGTGCATCATACGGGTGGCTATATTATTTAGTAACTTCAAACAGAGCTTCCAGAACACCCATAAATGACACTTGAGGTGTGGTGTGCATCCTTAAAAATACGGCAATTTCATTAGTCACAAAATTGATTCACATTCCCAAACCAACTTCAAGTATAACCAATATAACGGCAGAGAGCCTTATAGGCGACATATAAATCTTCAACTTAAAACCAATTAAACGATTTAGTATTGCAAAAACTACCCGTATCAGACAATCATTTCCCAGTGCCCAAAGAGACTACTTTCGTGCTTCAGCTTTCTTTTGGTCTTTGGCTGAAACATAAGAGCAAGTGTGTATAAGAAACATGTATTTTTCCATGTTCATCAAAGCAGAACAGAGGCAAAGATAATATTAATTTGGTGGCAAAATGGGCAGCTCGGGCAGATTGGGTAATTGGGTAAATCAAGCAAACTATTGTTCAGAACAGAACGGGTTAGGAAATGTCAGGTTAATTCGAACACTTTCTGTATAAAAAAATTAGCTAATTTCTTATACAGGGTATTAAATATGATTACAAATAAAAATATTACCATGATAATCTAATTTCTTGAAAAGAAAATTTGGGAGGTTTTATACTTATAAGCATTAAGATCATTTTGGTAGCAACTAAACCTTTATGTTACCCGTCTAACCCGTTAGAGATAAAAGTTAGCCCAAATTGACAATTCATAAGTGAATAGATCAATGCCTACCAGCTTTCTCTTCCTCCCGTTTCTTAGCAGCTTCTGCCCTCTGTTGTCTTATGAGAGCCAAACGCTCTGCAAATACAGTGCATAACCAAGTTTTCAGATTCAAAAACATATAGAATGGGGAAGCATGAAAAAGCGTGTATCTGAAGAAACTAATAAATTAGGTCTTAGACTTTCCAAAAGTCATTTATAGAACTTTTTCGGGATAGAGAATACATATACAACAATGATGAAACTAATAAATTAGGTGTTCAGAAGTAAAGCAACCACATGCTAGTTGCAACAAATCTTTTTCAAAACGTATCAATAAAATTAACTAATATATTCAAGGTCACCATTATAGACTTATAGTAATGCTATTGCTTTTGGTAGAGATTTTCCTTCCCATTGGCGCGGTTGTAAACTGAGTAATAGTCAAATTAGGAATCCGTGGAGTGGAGGGAGTGTTTAAACAAAAATGAAACAAAAGCAACAGTCTTTTCCAATACACTAGTCTACCATTGAATTTAGAATGCTCACCTAGGTCCTTCTTTGCTTGATCTGTTTTCCCCTGTTCTTGCAACTTCATATACCTTTCATGAGCCCTCTGTTTCTCAATTTCTTCCCTGCAAAATGAAAGAAAACATAATATTAATATACAAAATATCTTACTTCTCATCATATGTGACTACATGAGCACTAGCCACTAGGGTGACCTTTAGATATGATAATTAACCTGACAATCCTTAGAAAAACCAGTAAGATTATTCCATTGTGAAAACCAGGTCAAATCGGGTTGTTTTAATAGATGATGTGCCAGCCAGGTAAAAAAGAAAAACCCAACAATAATGGAACAAGTGACACCATCACACCAACCCCTGGAAAAACCAGTAAGATTAATCAATTGTGAAAAAACAGGTCAAGTCGGGTTGTATTATATTGAGTGGGCCAAACAAGTAAAAAACCCCAATATAAAGAATTAGTGAAACGAGTTGAAAGTCGCCTGAAGTGTATTCAAATGCTGATATAATATCCTACACAAATATTTAACACGTTAACTACTTGTAAGATTCAATGAGAACATAAAAAAAATGTAGGCAAATCAACTCAACCCGAAAAAAATAACATACACTTAGGATAACACCTTTTGACCCAGAAAAGCGGTAGTTGTGGCTTCCATCAAATACCAAAAGGAAAAAGTCAAGAAATAAGAACGAAAGAGAAAAAATTGCCACCTTTCACGTCTTGATAGTTCAGTAGTTTTCTCCAGCTGAAAACCAAGACCAATCAGCAATCACACGATAATATCTGCAAACTTTAAGTAATAATGTGTCTACGTATTTGACTTACATCAGCATCTCTTGCTTTCAAAGTCTTGGGCCTAGCCATATTAGGGTTCTCTATCTCAATAACACCTTGGGTTCCTTTCTTCCGCTATATAACCCAAAAAATAGAAGAAATAATCATAAACAAGATTATTTTATAGGAGCAGCATTGTATGCATAAAGATGAGAGAGAGAGAGAGAGAGATGACTGACATCAGATTCTTCGTCTGACGACTCTTCAGATTCCTCATCAGATCTTTCTTCTTCAACGTCCAATTCCTCTTCCTGATATGTCACGTATTAGGAGACTCCAACAAGAATAAAACAAAACTAATGCACATTTAATATGAGATTATCTTATGTAACAACTAACAATTGAAGGCAACAATATCTTTATTCTTTCATTTTTCTTGTATGAATATAAAGCAGTAATTTCGTTCAAATAAATGTGAAATGTCAACCCTTAAATATATAAACATATGCTATGTTTTCTTTTACCCCAAAAATTCCAATACAGGGTACTATGTGTGTTCAATTAGTTACAGATGAAATCATGCCATGTGCTTAAATGGTTTATAGAATACTAACCAAAGCTGATATTTCTTTTTTATGCAAGTGTCACAAAATTGGAGCTAGTGTCAACCTTACAAAGATCAACTATGCACGATTGTCACTAAGATTTGTGCACATATAACGAACTTCATTGGTTTTGGATATGACATAGCTGCACCGCTGTCATGCACCATGACTTGAGTGTCGTTTAAATCATACTTGTCTCAGGTGCTGCAACTACAATAGCTCTTTTCAACTTCTCAATGACTAGGATGATACTAATCACATGCGAACCCTGTACATTTTATTTTAACCATCCATTATCAACTATACAGAGCAATTATTAGCTTTGCTTAAAGGCCAATTCTAGAATGAGTATGAATCACTAATCTTAGTGGCATAATCATCAGCTTTCCAAAATCCCCAAATTAGGGACAATTGAGTAACCTCCAATGCCTTTATCATTCAACCACCGTTTCATTTAGATTGAACAGCTTAATCAGTCAACTTGAAGCTAAGAGTTCCCTACCGGTTCCATAGTCAACTAATGATTATTATAAACGAATTAAATAAAGTCACAAGAGGAAATTCTAAATGCTAGCAACTCTGTTAATTTAACTACACGTTGAATCACCTTTTTGAACGTACGAGGACGGGAAGAAGTTCCTGCAACTGCCATCATCAACAAGAAATAAAAAACATATTAGTTACACTAATATACAACAAAACATATAAAACAATGCTAAATTTAAACCCTCACAGACAAGGTAATAGGTAACCAAAAACTTTCAACACAATATGTATTGACCTTTTAACCTAATAACAGTGTTAATTAAGTATTTAAGAATGCATAAGTTATTAAATTAAATTTGCTTCGTTACACCCATACATGTTGCATTCCCAACAACCTATATCCAAGTATGATCATACACCAATACCATTGCTGCCCTGAATAAAAAGTAAAATAAAAAATCTACACTAACGCTTATAATTATTTTTATCTCTAATTCCTAAACCAAAAACTACAACCAATTAATTAACGTGTTACTCCAATATTAGTTAGTCAGTCTTCAAAATACAGAACAAGTCATGTTATCTCGCACTAGCAACAACGCACCACCAATCACAACACTATATTTCAAGTAATTGAAATATAACTAAAACAAACAGCATACGGAAATCAAATTCTCCTTGGTCTATGTTGTCAATGAATTCAATTAACTAAATTCAGAAATGCAAAAATATCAGAAAAACCCTAAATCAAAATCCTACATAAACAAACACCTTACAAAAATAAAATAAAATAAAAAATAAATAAATAACGTATGTATATATTGTCAATGAATCAGCGTTGTAACTTGTAAGAATCCACTTCAAATTACAATAATTACACATATAGAATCATAAAACTAATATTAATGAACAACAAAATTATGTATGTAAATAGGATTAGAAACAACAACATACGCATCTCTTCGGGAGTTGAAAACTGACGACGACCAGTAGGTTTTCCCTTAAACTTGCCTCTCCCCATACTTGATTGATTGATTTGAGTTGATTAAAATTTGTTTAAGAAGAACGCTAACAATTTGTAAAATCGGTGGGAATTTGGGACTTTTGGAGAATAATAAAGAACGAACAAAAAAACCCTAGTTGTGGGGATAGTGTGTGCAGAAGAGAGAAGGAATCTAATATAGTGGTGTGGTGGGGTATACGTGTGAATATTGACTGCCGTTTGCACGGGCAAGACCCGGACGGTATAGAGACCCAAATGCATGGCAAGGTTTTAAAATCCGGGTCGGATCGGCTGGTCGGACCGTAATCCGGTCGGTACACCGAGCAAAATACTATTAAACGAATATGGAAGTCAAACTCGGTCAAATCCGATCGGTTCACTGATCGGACCGGTTTGATCCGGTTTTATATATATATATATATATTTAAAATTAAAACATTGATAATACGGGATCCAGGTTTTGTCACTCATTTCCTGCACCTACTTCCTTGTTCCTTCTTTTTTGTTATTGAACCCTAAAGCTATCACCACCACCACCGTTCCCTCCGTCCCTCTGGCTACCACCATCACCACCGTACCCCTTCGCCCACCACCACAGCTATCTCTGCCCACCACCGCAACCCCGAGCACACACCATCGCAACCCCCAGCAGTCACCACCGCAGCCACCATCACCGCAACCTCCAGCCATTGTAAGTCTCAATTTAACTTGAAAATTGCGTCTAAAAGGGGAACATAATTTTTTATTTTTATTTTTTTAAATTCTAAGACTTGAGACTTGAGAGAGAACCGAGAGGTTTGAGCATTTAAAATGAATTCAAAATTTTCTTTTAGCATGGTTAGAGTCTACTCTTTATTTGCATGTGGAACCGGAAAAAAAAAAAAGTATGGCTGGAGTCCAACCAGCTCTTGCATGTAGAAGGAAGGGTATATATTTATTGTGAAAAATGAATAACATTGACACTTTTTAAATATTGACATGACATAAAGAAAAAGATTCTGGTTGTTAGAACATAGCTATATATCATTTCTTTCATTTTAATCATATTTCATTTAATTTTTTAACATCTAGTTACATTGTTCAACGATTTAGTTATCTTTTATCTTATGGGTGATATGACGGCCGGTCCGATCGGTTCGACTGGTCTGACCGAAATCGGGAAGATCACCGAGTCAGCTAAAAAATTGGATTTTAAAAGATTGATGCATAGAAATACAAGATCTGAGGATCGGAATGTATAATACGGTTCGATTTAGGTCCAGTTCTAAGTTCGGTTCAAACTATTCGGGTAAAAAGTCAATATGAGAGATGATTTAGTACTTTATTTAATTGTTCAAAAGAATACGCAAGTTAGTTGGTCATTTTTGTATTATTATAAACTGGGCAAGTATAATATGTTTATATTTTAAAGTGTTGTATCAATAACATAAAACTGTTATATTATCTGCGCAATGCATTGGAGTCGACATAATAGTATTTGAAATCCACAAAAAAATATGTAATTGACCGTTACAAAATTGATTCAAATAACTTATCGGCTCTCCCGATGTATAAAATCATATTTATAAATTTAACTACACAATGAATAATTTATCGACTCTCCCAATAAATAATGCAAATAATAATCCAAATCTACATAAAGACCAATTTCTAATAAGCCCATAAAACTTAATACAGTATGACAGAAGAAAAAATAAATTTTTATTTTAAAAAGAAAAAGTTATATAAACCAACGTTGAAATTTATTAATTAGTTAGAAATATAAACCGAAAAGAATGAATTGTTAAAGATTAAAAAAGAAAAAGAATGAAAGGTGGTTTTAAAGGAAGCCATTACAGGTTCACAACTGTAAAACCATACGACATTTTTCATGGCTCACCAAGTTCACAACTGTAAAATCATACGACATTTTTCATGGCTCACCACTAATTTATTGTTTTCCATTGTTCAAACTGTTTCAAATTTTGTTGTAAAAGTGAGACTAATTTTAGTTTAATTTGTTGGCATATTGAGACAAAAGTTCATTTAAGTATGAAATTTTTTGAAAGTGTAAATATACAAATCTCAACCGTTCATTCTGATCAAAATAACAAAACCTTCACATTCTTAAAAATTAAATATCTCAAAAATCGTTAGTCAAAAAGTTATAAAAATCAGCATTTTTTCCTGTCGATTTAAGATCCCACATGACATACTTTCGACGAATTTTTTTTTTTTTCATTTTTTGGTAGGTTTTGAAAATTGGTAACACATGTGTTCTAAACAAATAACACATGTCTTACCGACGACTATCACATGTGTTAGTACCGACTATCGCTTATAACACATGTGATAGTCCTTGGTAACACATGTGATAGTCGCGGGTAACACTTTTGTTAGTCAATCGTAACACATGTGTTAACCCACAAAAAATGAAGAAAAAAAAATTCATCGAAAGTATACCTTGTGGGATATTAAATCTAAGAGGAAAAAATGCTAATTTTTATACTGCAATTTTTATAATTTTTTGACTAACGCTTCTTGAGATATTTAATTTTTAAGAATGTGGGAGGGTTTTGATAATTTGATCGGCGGTTGAGATTTATACTCTCATACTTTCAGAAAAACTCATCTTTTAATGAACTCACCTCTATTAGTTTTATAGACAAAAGTTCATTCAAGTATGAGATTTTTTTTAAGTATGGAGTACAAATCTCAACCGTTCATCTTGATCAAAATAACAAAACCCCCACATTCTTAAAACTTAAATATCTCAAAAACCGGTAGTCAAAAAATTATAAAAATTACACCATAAAAATTAGCATTTTTTCCTCTTCGATTTAAGATCCCACATCACATACTTTCGACAAATGTTTTTTTTCCATTTTTTGGTGGATTTTGAAAATTGGTAACACATGTGTTATAAACAAATAACACATGTCTTACCGGCGACTAGCACATGTGTTAGTACCGACTATCGCTTATAACACATGTGATAATCCTTGGTAACACATGTGATAGTCACAAGTAACACTTTTGTATATTCGAAGAGAAAAAAATGATGAATTTTATGGTGTAATTTTTATTATTTTTTGACTTACCGTTTTTGAGATATTTAAATTTTAAAAATGTGAGGGGAAAGTGGGTTTTGTTATCTTTGATCAAAATGAATGGTTGAGATTCATTCTCTCATTCTTTCAAAATATCTTGTACTCACCTCTAGTTTTATAACATTAATTTAAACATTGAAACTTTTTCAATATTAAAAAAACAGTTTCCATACTAATATTAATAGGTAAAGGGTAAATATGTAATTCTCGGTCAATACTATCTAAAGCATTCAGCCAACTACCTAAACCCTTTATAAGAGCACTAGCATTTTACTCGGTCGATGCAGCAGTCACTAATAATTTTACATGCGTTAATTTGTTCGGTCAATAACCTGTCGCATTATAAGGGAAAATGAAAAAAGTGGTGGTACAACATGTTTCAAATCAATATAATTAGGAGTGATAATTCTCAATATGATCTGAACCTTGATCCTAAACTTACACGGAAAGAAAATAAATAGGGTTGGCAATTTTTGACACGACCCTAGACCGACTTGAAAATTAGCATGTTGGGGTAGACATTTTTGACCCGCCAACCTGCCAACCCGAAACTCAATAACCTAATAGTTTTTTTGGGTCAGGTTCAATAATAAAACAAAAAGTAAGTTAAGTTTTAAAAAATTTATATTCAATTTAATGAATAAAATTTGTATGGTTATTTTAGAAATTAAAAATTATTTTTATACTTATTAATTGTTACCTACAAATTTTGAAAATATTGACGGACGTGACACATTTAATCCGTGTGACCCATTTGACCAAAAATTGACCAATCCACCTGAAAATGACACAAAAACCTTTTGAGTAGAATAAAACTTTGCTTACTTGGGTCAAGTCCAAATTAATGGATTTTAGGTTGGGTTGAAATTCTCAACCCGATTTAAAAGTCAGGTTGGGTTTAAGTTGACCATTTCTGACCCACCGTCCCGCCAACCTAAACCCATCGACTCGACCAAACCCGAATTGCCATCCCTAAAAATGGGTATGGTTAAGGTTATGATTTTTTACCCATCGACTTTTAAGTTGAAACCCTGCAATGCTTTCAATTTCAAGTTAAGATCGGGTCAAGGTTCAGGTTAATGGGCCGACCCGTTAAGTTAAAAAAAAACTGAGTTTCATTTTGAAAGTTAATGAGAACTTCTGGGTAGCGGTTCAAAAGTTAATTCTCAATTCTTATAAATGAGTTAGCAGACCGAAAATAATCAATCTGAACACGACCCATGCAACCCACTTATGTAAACAAGTTGACAAGTTTGGGTTGATTTCAAATTAGCCGGTTTATTTAATTGTATTAACTATAATTATTAAAAAACTAACAAAGATGGTTAGAAAGGTAAAATAGTCTTTTACTATTACTCTTTTGTAAGACATACTAATGTGCCAAATGTTTTATGAAGTAATATAGATATTAGTTGGGATCCCGCGCAATGCGGCGGTTATAAAATTGAAAATATGATAATTGTCGATAATGATAGTCGTCTTAGTAAAATGATTGTAAACTTTTGTTTCAATTTCATTTATACTTTATGTTATCACAATAATTGTATTTTAATTATTACTTATTTTATATTTCAAATAAAGATAATTATGAGATGTATAAACTAAAAGAAACAATTAAGTATAAGTTGATTTCATTTGTAGTTTCTATATTGATGTATTATTTGAAAGGGGTTGAAATGTAATTTTTGATATTCCAATAGCTAAATACTTCATAAAGGTTTAAGATACTTATCTACATTTTCAAATAGATTAGGATAAAGGTAAGAAGTATATGAATTTGTTCTAACAAAAATTCAACAAACGAAACAGGTTAAATCCTTATAAATCATGGTACTCTAAGTATTGTAGTAACTCTGGAGCCAACTTATTTTAGTCATAGATTGGACCAAAATATAAACTTATGGTACACTAAACAATAACTTATAAAATAGAAAACCAATACATTTAAAATAAGGTCTAATAATTGGAGTAACTCAAATAATAGTCATACTTATAAGTAATTCCAAGTAAAAAGGTTCAACAAAAAATAGCTAGTTATAAAACCCATTCAAGAAACCAAGAATGAATATGACACAAATCAATTAGGATTTAGTTCATTCGACATGGGGTTTCTTAATATATATATAATGGTTATTGTAAAATAAAACTTATCATAAAATAAATAACAAACAATGTTAGCCATTAGATCTTTTATTTAGTAGATTATTATGACTAAAAATTTGTTTAGTTTTTTACTAGAAAAAACTATTTAGTAGGGGTGAAATGGACTTTATGCATCATGGTCTATATGAGGGTCTTTGTCGGTTATGAATCTATAATACTATAAAAATTGAGTCCCTTTGTAATAAATGATGATATTAAATAATCTATATAATAATAATAATACTATCAAAATTAAGTCTCTTTGTAATAAATAATATTATTAAATTAATTATTTATTTAAACAAAATTGAGTCTCTTTATAATAAATGATAGTATTAAATAAATTATTTAAACAATTTAATACCTATTTTATATTCATATTTCATATAATTGTAGAATTAATAATTTTAAGTATATTTTTCAAGCAATATATATTTTCTATCTAATTTGTAATGGTTGTATATATATAATAACTATTATTAACTAATAAAACTCGAGTTTGTGAATAAGTAATAGTATTATATACGTTAGTTAAACAATAATAAATGACATAATAAAATATCTAAAAGTTTCAAGTTAATTAGCGATGCACATAATAAAATTAACGGTTTAACTTCTCTCGATCTATTGTAACTAGACTTTCTTTGATTACATTAAAAAAAATATGAGTTTTAAATAAATATGTTTGACCTATTAGTTGATTCACTCATCTTACAATAAAGAGATCAACTTAATAAAGTATTCGTTTGTTAAATTAACTTAACATTATTCATTTATAATTTTATAATATCTAGAATCTACAATAGTTAACTTTTGTAGCTTTATTTGTTTCAAAGTAAAATTATTGCAAAACTCAAGGTAGATCAGATATGTTGAAGATCAGGTTGCAAAGCGTCAAATGGGCTTAGATGAAAACATGACATTACTTTAATCGGGTCATAACGGGTTACAGTAATAAGGCTCTGAACACAGCCACAATTAAAGTAATTAAATAATCAAATAGTTTATATCTTTTTACTTTTGAATGTTATTATTGTTAAAGTGATTAGAGATCGATAGATCAACTTGACATGATCTATTTAATCCATTATGTTCTACCCGCTTAATAAAATGACTCATCTCAACTGATTAAAACTCAAGTGTTCATAAGTATAGAATTGAACCACGATTCGTTTAGGGGATGTAAAGGTTGTAAATATATTACAATTATTATATTAATTAATAATATGTAACTACGAGAAAAAAATTAATAATGAGACAATTTTAGCTTACCTTAATTTTCACCAAAAAAAATAACTAAAGAATGTGATGGTTATATCGCATACGTTTCTTAAAGGTAATTTATAGTTTTTAATTCTTTTTTTCCCTATAATATTTAATTATAATTATAATTATATGATATTATTAGTTAATATGTCTTTTAAACTTAGAATAATATACATGTTTCATAAATAGCGTTGAACCTTGATATTGGTTATTTAGATATTACAATATATAATATTTATAATTAAATATTTGTATATCTAAACTAGAAAAAAATGTACTAAAAACAAAAAGCTGACGAAATTGCTAAATTGACACGAAACTAAAAAAGTTGGTTGGATAAGTCAAGTCGTTAACTCGAAACTTTTAACATGTTTAATTTTTAGAATGTGTTCAAATTGATATAGGTAATTAAACATGTTGATCCGTCAATGTCAAAACATGTATATCTGAACATTGAATCATGTATACAATCAGTGATTTTTTTTTCCAATTAATAAAACCCGTGCATCGCACGGGCCTATATGTCTAGTGTTACAAAATTTTACTCCTTCAGATTAGTTGATGCACATATATATGCATTTGGTGCACGCTTGTAATTACTCAATGCACAATTAATAATGTTTTGTGCATACTAATAAATACTTGATGCACACTGATAAATCATTGATCATAGTCAGTTTGAATGTTGATCGGAACTATGATATCAATCAACTGAAAATAACCAAGTATATATTTCATGCATCCTGTTTGATATATCAAATATTCATTCATCTATTCTTATGATCACAAACTTCCGTACGACCACATATGTTCCTATTAATTAATTAACAAATAAAATAAAATACTAATTCAAAATGAAAACTCCAACTTCTAATCTAGCAAAAACAATAAAAGCAAATTGTAGTATTTCGCAAGGTTTTTGAACCCGGGTTGACCCGGTCGGGCGGATCGGTCAACCCGTGACCCGGGTTGTAAGGCGGGTCAAAATAAGCCGTGTTTACCTTACTTTCTAACCCACTGTGACCCGGCCGGTTTGATGGTCTGATCCGTGATCCGGGTTAGATTGACCCGGCGAGTTTGACCAATATTGACTTTGAAAACCCTAATATATCAAAAGTTAAACTACCTCAGTCGTCCTTTTGTTTTTCTTCCCCAAAAGAAAAATGTTAATTTCCCTTTAATTTCTTCCTTCTTCCTTCTTCAATTAACAGGTAATGTTTTATATATTTAGATATGTATATATACTCTTTATGATTGACTTCAAGTATCTGTATGTATTCTTGTAATTTTAGTATGTCTTTTTACTTTACGAATCGGAATATAAGGTTTTTGGAGGATTCATCGATGACTACACATTAGTTCACCTTCTGTTATGTCTTTTTAATATTTATTATGTTTCCACTCTTGTTTTTATGGTGATGAATTTACACATTAGTACACCTTCTGTGATATCTTTATAATATTCATTTTGTTTCCAATCCTATTTTTATGTTGTCTATGGTGATGAACCAATGGTTGAACTATTTTGTTTCCAATCATTTGTGGTATTATTAAGAACGGGTCACAAAACGAGTTGACCCGGACCCGGTCATTAGGCCGGGTCATTTGAAAACCCGGGTTTTAAAACATTGGTATTTAGAGAATAGAGAGAAAAAGAAACATATGTTTTTCTTTGTATATTAAAAGCAATAAATTTGAAAGTCAGTTACAAAACACATAGGAGTTTAATAGACATTTTTCATGGTTACTTAAAATACCTTTAAACCTTTGAGAACACGTGGCAAGCCAATAATATTTCTTATTTGTTGTGTTAAAAATTATTTTATTTGAACTGGTCCATCTATATATATATATATATTGGATAAATGCAACAGATACACAACAAACTGCCACTCGTTGTTCTATGTATGCAAGCTACCATTTTTATTGTTTAAGTATGCAACAAACTGGAAGAAACCGTATCGATATCTGTGCAAAGTTGATTTTTACCGGATAACTTTTGAAAATGTTGACTAGGCTGCTACGCATGATGCCACATGAAATTTTGTGATCACGTCGCCTGCCACGTCAGTTGCATACATAGAACAAATTGTGGTAGTGCGTTGCATTTCGCGAACAATGTCTAGAAGTTCAATATCACCTCAAAATGACAGATCCAATCATGTTTCCACATTTTTTATTGAGATTATATATATTTTAACATCATGTAGCCGTAAAAATTTGGCTGACGCTCTAATTCTAGTAATTATTTAGTCACTTATTGTTAGAATAAAATATCCGGCGAGATTATGTGGAGAAATAAAAGACGAGGGAAGGGATTGCGTTTGAGAAAGAAGATATGGATGTTTTGATATATTATTTGTTAATTCAATTCAATAATTGAATAAATACGTAGAAAATAAAAGTTATTTATCATTTTTTTATTTTATGTATTTCAACAAAAGTATCATGTTTTTTAGCATTTGTAAAAATAGTTAAATAAAAAGGGTAGGTTCCATATATGGAACAAATTTTTGCAGTAGGTTGCATACATGGAACAAATTTTTGCACTACGTTGTTGATTCAGTCAGTTTATTCAATTAATATTAACCACGTCACATTTAAAAAGAAAAATAACTATGCTTACGAAATCCAGTTTACCGGGACAACCGGTAACTGGTTACCATATTGTGTATCTAGACAAGGTCTCTTCCGGTTTGTTGCGTACTTAGCCAATAAAAAGGGTAGCTTGCATACATAGAACAATGAGTGGCAGTACATTGCGTATCTGTTGCATTTACCCTATATATATTACATAAATGTTATTATTCAATGAATTTTTACCATTTTACCATATGTATGTTATTGTTATATTAGGATAAGGTCATATTTGGTCAACAAGATTGAATTGAAAAACAGTAAGGCAGAGAAAAAAAGAATCGATGGAAATCTGTGGACCGACCCAACCCGAAAAAAAGAATTGATGGAAATCTGTGGACTGAGAACCGTACCGAATAATTACGAGTTAGTAGTTCGGGTTACTTCTCCTCGATATTTTTGGTTATACCCGTAGAATGCATACTCCTACATTTATATGCAAATAAAAGGAGAGCATACGGTTCTTATTTTAAGTTTTATTATTACTATAAATCTTAGGATTTATTTTATTGATTAGTATAATGGTTAGTTAATATTTTATAATTCAATGGGTTTATTGATTTGTGATGCGTTTAACTTTCACGTTTTTATATTGTATGGGGTTAACTTTGAAATTTTTTATTGTATGAGGTAAACCTTCTAAACTTTTCTATTGTATATAATATTTCCTTTTTTGGTCATCCCAGAAAAGGAAAGTTTCCTTTTTTGTCTAGGCCAATAAAAACAAGTCAACATACAAAAGAGAGTTTTTGAACGTTTACCTCATTATAATAGAAAATTTAACAAAATATTCAATTACATTAAACAATATATACAAATTACAAACTAACTATTACAAATATGAAGCTATTGTCACATTTCATGTACCAACGGACTCCCCCTTAACAATAGCTCTATTTGTCTTCTGTCTTCGTTGTTGCAGTCGATCTTGATTCTCGATCAGCTTTGTCGACTTCTTGCCCAAATCCCTTTCTCTATACATACCTTTACCACCTTCTGGTATCTTCTGCCTTCATGCCTCCAACTATCTCTATACATACCTTTAGACAAGTTTACCAAACATAAACTGTCATACACCCTTAGCAGCACCTTTCCTTCACTGTCTTCCATCACTCTTCGGCAGTCTTACTATCAACATACCACCACTTGAGATCTTCAAGAATGTTCTGTGGCATTTTCTTCAGTGGAACCTTCTTCAAGCACTTGACTGGCCTGTAAACCATCTTCATCCAAGGCTTGTTCATTATTGGATCTATCTTAGTCAAGTCTGGAACTCTCTTTCCTGCTCTCGGCTTCAAGTCAACAAACTTATTCGTTCTCCATTCACGCCTAACAATTCTTTCCATAGTTCTGGCATAGGGATCTTCACCAATGTTTGTCAAATCTAGCCAAGCTAGTTCTTTAAGTTCAATCTTGGGTATCGTGCTGAAAGTCTTCAACTTATTCTTTAAGTACTGAATCCCATTATATCTTTTTAATATGAACAGCTTCTGATCGCTGTCATAAAACCAACTTATGATGCCTCTTTTCAGCTCACTTGACCCCTTGACCTTGATAGATTCTTTAATTTTCAGCTCTGGTTCCTTCTCAATCTTCTTGAACCATAAGTCTTTTAATTCAGCCCTAGTAGGCTCTATCGGTTCATCTTCTGACTCAATTTCAGGAGCTAAGTCCTCCTCTAAATTGATCACTTTCTCAGCACCAATCTTCATCTTCAAAAACCGTCTCGGTAATCGGTTGTTTAATCACGATGTGTTCATCAACGTCTGCATCAGTGTCATGTATGATCTCATCATCGGATTTCCAATCAGCAACCTCTTTACACGAGATTTCTCCTTCCTCTAACTCCGACCCATCGCTATCATAATTGTCCAGTCCAAGCAACGCCTCGATAGTATCAGTCTCGGTTAGATTCACTAGAGTTTCCTCAGTCCCACTCCCCCTTTGCTTCTGACTTGACTCCCCCTGAGCCTGTGGCACTAGTCTTCCAGTTGAAGAGCTAGGCAGCTCACCTTCTTTTGGATAATTGGGATCATCGTCACGGTCATCATCCATTTTCTTCCTCAGCTCATCATCCCTACATCATGTCATCTCTCCCTGAGTTGACTGGTGCTTCAGACGATATAGGAGGATCTCGTTATCCCTCACTATTTCTTTCAATTTGTCGTTGCGCTCAACTAACCGTTCGTTAATAGCCGTCAAATTATTAATACGAATCTCTTGGCTTGTAACAACAGCAGTCAGGGCCATTACCATGTCCATCAAACTAGTGATCCGTCCGTCAAGATAAGTAAATTTGTTTCCATCAGATAGATTGGCGGCGGGGTTGGGAACTGATGGTGTAGTGGGAGGTAGAGTGGGAGTGGTAGCCGGTGTACCTGATGGTTGTGTTGGTGGCGTAAATGTGGAAGTAACACGTGGTTCTATTGGTGTGACACTATAAGCCGTCTGAAGACATGCAGTTTGTGGTAATGGATGCTGCTACATCGTCAGCGAGATATGTGTCAATCTCCCGGAGAACATCGTCAAAATCAGGCCCTGCACTAGTGGCCGCAACACTTGAACTCGCGCCGCCCTGAAGAACATCTCGAACCAATGTCTCAGCTACATTAGCGTCAACACGCTCTCCCTCGGCAGGGTGCTCTATCTGGTGCAGTATCTCTTCAACTACATCCTGCTGTGGCTCAGCAGCAACCACTTGAGCTTGTTCTTGGGCCGGTGCAGGTGCTGGTATTTGAACATTAGCAGCAGCTTGGAGCGGAGGCACATCCCACCATCCATCATTAGGTGGTGCCTGATAAGCAGCATCAATTACCGCCCCAAATAGCGGCACGACCTGAGGTCGATCAGCAACAGCTTGACGGCTGCTGTGGCTAAGGCAGTGACCAAAGATCTTCTTACCAATAGTAGTTAGATGTACTATGGGATCCACTGCCGGAAGATTCGGAATAAGCGCATTAATAACCATCATAATGAAGCGGGGGTATAAGATAAAGCGATCTTTCACGCTCCCCATGATCTGCTGAACCATCTCATCAAAAAAGAATTGTGAGAAGCAGATTGCTGTCATAAAGCTACTTCTTTAAGCTCAATCTTTGGTATTGTGCTGAAAGTCTTCAACTTATCCTTTAAGTACTGAATCCCATCATATCTTTTTAATATGAACAGCTTCAGATCGCTGTCATAAAACCAACTTATGATGCCTCATTTGAGCTCGCTTGACCCCTTGACTTTGATAGATTCTTTCATTTTCAGCTCTGGTTCCTTCTCAATATTCTTGAACCATAATTCTTTCAATTCAGCCCGAGTAGGCTCTATCGGTTCATCTTCTGACTCAATTTCAGGAGCTAAGTCCTCCTCCAAATTGATCACTTTCTCACTACCAGTTTCATCTTCAACCACCGTCTCGGTAATAGGCTGTTTAATCCCGATGTGTTCATCAATATCTACATCAGTATCAGGTATGACCTCATCATCGGATTTCTAATTAGCAACCTCCTTACACGAGATTTCTCCTTCCTCAAACTCTGATCCCTCGCTATCAAAATCGTCCAAACCAAGCAACGCTTCGATAGTGTTAGACACTATTAGATTCACGAGAGTTTCCTCAGTTCCGCTCCCTCCTTGCTTCTGATTGGACTCCCCTAAGCCTGTGCTGAACCTTGCTCTATAGATGAAGAGCCAGGCAGCTCACCTTCTTTGGGTGCACTCGGATCATCGTCTCGGTCATTATCAGCTTTAAATCTCAGCTCATCTTCCCTGCACCCTGGCATCTGACTCCCCCTGATTGACTGGCGCTTCAGGTGATAGAGAGTGATCTCATTCAGCCTTACTTGCTCCTCCAGTTTATCGTTACGCTCTATCAGTTTGTCATTAAAATCAGCCAGGACCTGAAGACGATGTTCATGACTATCAACAAGATGAGTCAGAGACGTAACTATATTGGTTAAGTTAGTGATTCGTCCCTGAAGAAATTCAAACTTTTCTAGATCAGACAAACTAGCAGCCGGGTCGGGTATAGTCTGGGTGGGTTGAGTTGTAGGTGGAGCCGTTGTTGGTGTAACTGATGGTAGAGTTGGTGGTGTTGAAGTGGATGTAACAGGTGGTGGGACAGTGGAAGCCGTCTGAAGACATGCAGCTTGTGGTGAAGGATGCGGCTCATCCTCACTATTACGTTGAGACACTGCTGCAGTCGAAGTGGGTGGTGCTGTAATAGGTGGTGGTGGTACAGTGAGTGGAGCGACGGGTGGTGGTGTATAAGTTATGATTTGAGGAGCTGGACCACCCTCTCCAATAACCACACCAGTTGGACGTTGGCGCTTACGAGCTCGCACTATGTATTGTTCGTCCTCGGACTCCTCATCGGTGCCCCCTGGAACAAAGTCCGCGTCCTCCTGGACATTCCTTTTCCCTTTATCCTTTGCTAAGGGCACCTCAGGGTCAAGAAGTATTCCCTTAGAACCATGAAACCCGATCATAGGTCGGTCCTCATCATCATCGTCATCGTCATCATCATCACCATCAACATCTGAGTCACTCACAGTGGCCTCAGAGTCTTGAGCATCAGCTTTTTCAACTTCATCAGCTGGTGGAGACCCTGCTGCATCATCGGCGAGATATGTGTCAATCTCCCGGATAAGTTCATTATAATCAGGCCCTGAACTATCGGTCGCAGCACTGGAACTCGCTCCACCCTGTAAAACATCTCGAACCAAATTTTCAGCAACATTAGCGTCAACACGCTCTCCCTCAGCAGGATGCTCTATTTGGTGCAGGATTTCTTTAACTATCTCATGTTGTGGCTCAACAACAGCCACATCTTCTTGTACTTGGGCTGGCCCTGGTTCCGGAATCTGAACCTCAGCAGCTGCCTGGGGGGGAGGCACATCCCACCATCCATCATTTGGTGGTGCCTGATAGTCAGCATCGATGACCGCCCCAAATAACGGCATAACCTGAGGCCGATCAGCAACAGCTCGACGGCTGTTGTGACTGAGGCAATGGCCGAAGATCTTCTTATCAACCAGCATCAAGTGAACAACAGGATCCACTGCCGGAAGATTCGGAATCAAGGCACTGATCACCATCATAATGAAGCAGGGGTATAAGATAAAACGATCTTTCATGCTCCCCTTGATCTGTTGAACCATCTCATCAAAGAAATACTGAGAGAAAAGTAGGGTTTGTTGTATACAAGAGAGATCATCCCTACCTGGCATCTTGTGGTTCATGGTATCTAACCCTGCCTTCTTCGGCCCAAAGGATACCAGTATAATATGCATCAGATAGCGCCACTGGCCGTACACCAGACTCTTGGTGTATTGGATGTGGGTAACATCTCCCACATAACCCATGCGCTGAAACGTGCCAGCATGCATCTCAAGAGGAAAGGATGTAGTCCCATCCTCCTCAACATCATTTCCCAGCTGCAACACCTGCCTCAGAAACACTGCAGAAAACTCTATATTGACTCCATTGACAGTAGCCCTAATCACTAGTGGCTGAGGCTCACGGTCATGAACAGCTGTAGCCCAGAACTGTCGGAGATATGCAATCCTTAGAGTCGGCGAGTGCGTAAGTGCAAAATGAACCCTCGAGCGCATCAAGAATGTCAGCATGCCTCGGAATTGTTCAGTGGCCGGATCGGCAAGATCGGAAATGATCGCCACGTTGTGCTTATTAAAGAATGCACGTTGATCAGCCATTTCTCCACACAAAAACACAAACACACCAAAAATAGATAATAATAATGTTAGATATCAGACATAATTAATTCAGAGTCCTGCAACGAAGAATATACAATTAAAACAAGTCAAAAATCATCATTATTAAAAAAATCAAAGTTCTAACTAAAGTATAAGTTCATACGAACATGTAAGTTCGAACGCAAGAACCGAAAAAGCAAATTCAAAAATTTTTCAACAAAAACACAATCAGACACTTGAAACAGGTGCGCCATCATGTGTTTAAGATAAAGCAACAACAACACATCATTTTTAACCATTAACACTTTCCAGATTTTGAATTTTAAGTTAGTTTTATAAAAATCCAAATAAAATTCCATTTTGTTTATGATTAACGACCCAAATCATGTATAGGTTACTTACATAGATTAGGATTATGATAGTGATGAAGTCTAACGGAGTGGAATTGTTAAATAACGTCCAAATTTTGAGTTTAATTTGAAAAAGAAGAAACCGTGGCTATGTTCGTACGTATGTTCCAAGGCCCAGTATGTTTGTACGAAGATACAAGTTCGAAGGGTTTTTGAAAGTGTGGGGTTTGACCGAAAGTATGACCCTTTTATACCCTAAGTCCTAAGTTCGTACGAACTTAGACTTCGAACATGCATTCTAAGTTCGTACGAACTTAGAATTAAAAAGCCCAAAAATTTCAAGTTTTCAAAATCAAAACCATTTGGCGACAACCTTAATACTTAAACACTCAATTGAGCAAGGTTTGAGCAATTAAACGAGCAAAATGTAAATAATTCCCATAAATGAAGAACTTTTATTGATTTATTTATTTAAACACGTAAAATAACATAAAATGTAAAATGCGAATATGAAATTGTTCATATTGAAACGTACAATCTTTTTGAGAGTGTCACTGATACAAAGATCGAATTAGCCATGATGAGAACAATACACAGTTAGGAATTTTCATTTATTCCTTTGTTATTGTTGTAAATTATAGATCACTACGATTATCGGTATTGTTGTCCACTTAAACATTTGACATGCAGAATTTTCAAGTACATGTTTAATTATTGTTCACGATTTACTATGTATCTTACATTTGATATACCCTTAGAAGCTAGAAAGTCAAGAATATCAGGTATCTAAGTCTAGAATCGGTTCATTAATCACTTCTTTGCCTTTACCATTTGAATCTTCTGAACTTGGAACACTAGATCTTGGTGCGAACGCATTATCCTCACCATCGTCTAGTATATCATGTTCTAATCCTAAAGTGTCAACTTCACTTAGGGTAGGAAGATTAAATGATTTGAAAACAGCATCATAATCAAATAACCACTCTTGTCCTATTTGTACAATTGGAGTATAAGATGTGACTTGTATGTTGTATAGAATCTCAACTCTACCAGATGTCTTATTAAAGACCCTTTTGTTTGGAGATCCGACTTCATAACCTAGGAAAAATCGTTCGTCAGCCTTTTCACCAAATTTTGGTTGATTTTTGGTCTTTAATAGAGTACAATTAACACCGAATGGTTCAAGACCAGTAAGGTTTGGTTTTCGACCGTTTAGAAGCTCATAACACGTTTTGTTATGCCTTTTCACGGTTAAAACCCTATTAAGTAAATGACAAGCTGTATTCACTGCTTCTCCCAAGAAAATGACGGGAAGCTTTAAAGCAGCCAACATTGTTTTTGCTGCTTCAGTTAAAGTTCTATTCTTTCTTTCAGCGACTCCATTTTGTTGTGGCTCATAGGTTGCACTAAACTGAGGCTGAATTCCTTTGCTTAAGCAAAAGACATTCATCACCGAGTTCTTGAAGTCTAAGCTATTGTCGCTTCTAAATTTCTTGACTCCTCGACCATATTGATGTTCAATTTGGGTAAAGAATGTCATCAGCATTTCAGCTGTCTCATCCTTTGAACCCAAGAAGAATACCCATGTGAATCGCGAGTAGTCATCTGTTACCACCATGCAGTAATGTTTACCACCTATACTCCTTGCATTCACAGGACCATACAGATCCATGTGAAGGAGTGTTGGGACATGTTTTGTGACAACAGATCTAGCTTGTAATAGGACTTTAGATAATTGTAATCAAGTTTGTACATTGGTTTTGAATTGTAATGAAAAATATTGGTCGGTAAACATTTTAGAGTAAAATATTAAAATGCTGAAAAATGTTGACCATGTATGACTGCGAGCGAGTCAGTTCACTGGGCCAAGATGGGCTACGAACTGAGTCAGTTCGCAGAGCCCAAATCCCGTGAACCGAGACGGTTATATATGAAAATTAGGTTTTAAACCTAATTGTGACACCCGACCCTTTAGGGTAATGATTACCTTAAACTAGAACTCAAATTTCGTGTATTTAGTTCTGTATTAGGCTAAGTACTTGTGATTATTTGCAACTATTTGTATATATGTGTATGTACACTTACGTAATTGTTTGAATTACACCTTCGTAATTTTTCGTAATTACGCCAAAACAACCGGACGTGGTCCGACTATTTATACGACGTTGGTGAAAACTTTCCATAGATAACGTAATCATATTTATAGTTAAAATGGTGGTTATATACCTTATATTATTATTTCAAATACTAATACACGAAAAACTTTGACGTTTTGTTTAAAAACGTATCAAACGCGCAAACCGAGCCCGACACCCGATTGACACCCGAAATATACTTTTGTAACTCAATTTAATAATTTAAGAATACTTACTTATCCCGAATATTATTCACAAATTTAAAAGTATATACAAAAGCTCGACGTAAATTATCAACTTTTTAAACCGCAAATTAACGTTTAAACGAACGGGGAACGAAACACGAAGTCTAGAAAACGAGTCACGAGCCCGAAACACTTTTGGGCCAGGCCTAATTCGGCTTGGGCTGATCCAAGAAGCCCACCCCAAATAAGCCCAAGCCCACCCCACAAAACACCTCCCCTACACCTCATTTCACACACACAACCCACACCAATTCTCTCCTCCTTCTCTCTACACACTCAACTCTCTCTCTCTCTAAAATCTGCCATCTTTCCACCACCATCAACCACCTCATCACCACCACCAACCACCACTCCACCACCACAAGCCGCCACCATAATTTCAAAGAAAAGTCAAGAAATCAAGCTCTTTCCTCACCTTCCTCTCCATTTCAATCCGTTTTCAATCTTGTAAGAACATATAACTCTTTTATAATACTTGTAATTCACCTATAAACATGTTAAAGTTCTCACTTAACTAATATATGTCCAAAAGAATACATAAAAATCGTTTTTCATAACTTTAAACATGCAAGAACTTTGCATGCAATCCGGCCAGAAAATTTGTCCAACTTTGGGAGGTGATATCTACCTCAAAACTTGACCAAAATCAACGATTCAAAAGGCTAAAATTAAGTTTAAGAAGTTATCTTTCATTTGACACTGGTCTCATATATTTTGGAGCTCGTTTGATACCTGAAATAATTCTTACAAAAACATGTAGGCGGGCTGGGTAAAAAGGCAGAAATTTGTCTCTCATTGTTTTAGTCATAACTCGAGATTTACATCTCTAAAAGACTTGAAACCACCGCCAAAAGTTCATAAATTTCGTTGAGAAAAATAGTCATGTAGATGACCTTGTCCAAAAACGCACGCATTCTGCCCAGAAACTCAATCACCTTGCATGTCTCCTGATTGGCTACTTTTTGACCCTTGTGAGAATCCATAATTTTTATAAATACTTAAACTCGTGTAAAAATTCTATAAAAATTATTTTAAGTACCTAACATAATAAGAAACAACATATATTTTTCTTGGATTTTTTATCGAACATTTAGATTACGAAATAAAATTGGAAAAACTGATCTGTTTTGGTCCTTGTGTCGCTGAAGCCCAGTAGTCATTAGCGACACTATCCTTGTGTCGCTATAGCCTTGAACCGTCACCTTAGCGACACTATCCTTGTGTCGCCGAAACCACCTTAGCGACACTAACCTTGTGTCGCCGAAACCTCACTTGCGACACTAATATTGTGTCGCCTAAATCACACTTGCGACACTAGTATTGTGTCGCCAAGATCACATTAGCGACACAAGCCTTGTGTCGCTAAAAACCCAGCTCGACCCCAGCCAGGGGCCTTGCCCCTTGGACCCCACCAGGGGTTGCCACCCCTTGGACCCCGTCACCAGGGGCGCTGCCCCCGGACCCCTGTCATTCGTGGGTTCCACCCACTTACCACTCTAATCAACATTATGTTTTCACAAACTTTCACCAACGTTTCGTACACGTCTTTCGATAAGTAAACAAGAACGAACATACTAGTTAAGTGAACTACTAACTTATAAGTGGACATTAACCCTCCACTTATACAATCGCTATAGATGGTCTTTTGAGACATCTACTTACACAGTCTCATACGTCTAGGGCGTTAGAAGATTACTATTGGGAACACGAATTGCTTGCTACTTGTTATTTGCTAAGTAACAGGCTAATCTCAAGTGAGTTTCATAGCCCCTTTTTCTACTATTTCCACTCAGGGGTGAGAATACATACAACTGCTTTTAACAACTGCTATTTTATGTGAACGCAAGTACAAAACACGATATATTGGTTGCATGAGTTATTTAACTAATCCTGAAAGTCCCCCACACATAGTTTGTTAGTATCGTTATAGCTTGAATGTTAATGAATAGTACTATTTGGGATTGACTCCCCCGTCCGGGTTAGTCGCGCTAACTGGTCAAACGGACGCATTATCATTTGTTCTTACGAGTGTTGGATTAGGCACTCGCTGGGAGGCACCACGATCGTGGCACTTGATTGTGACCCGACACCACAGTTAAGCTCGAACTATGGGCTCATGGCAACAATATACACCTCTTTTACATTTTTGCAATACATTACTATCATTGTTGGATGATACAAACAGGAAATCTTGTGTTCCACACGTTCTATATAATATAATATCAATTGTTTTCAAACCTATGAGCTCACCAACTTTATGTTGACTCTTTTAGTATGTATTCTCAGGTGACCAGCCGCAGTAGGATGCTTTGGATGCAATAGCTCGAGTCGCATATTTTGAAACAACCAAGGAATTAGATTGCATTTACTATATTTTGTAATAATAGTTATGTGATTCTACGAATCGGATGCGAACTCCTAGCTTTTATGTAAACACTTTTAAGTTTGTAATGTAATGATTTTTGAAAACGTCTCATATAGAGGTCGTTTGTTGTAACTCTTGTGTTGTGATATTTGATTTGGTCGGCGCCCCCATGACACCCCATACCTTCCGCTGCCACGCGTCTTGGGGGTGCGACACTAATTAACTTTTGCCAAAAGTAATACGAATTTTTTGAGTTTTCCAGAGATATTCTAAACATACTAAAGGCTAGGTATTGATCGTTTAACATCTATTATAATCAATACAAAGCATATTAGTAGTACGACTCGCTATATTTGCGAAACAAATCGTTATAGATCCTATAACTAGTATTGAGGGATTCCGCACCTTAATACGTTAGATAACCTTTAATGTCCCGATATTATAAGACTTTTGTAATCTTAGATCGATTATAATTTTATTTATAATCAATGAAAAGATTTATAAGTTTATATAATGAGCAGTAGATACACCAAGGGATTAATGAGGAAATTCTTAGATTGATTTAGGAAAATCAATGAAAGAACTTATGTTATTAATATTTTCTTTGTGTGTGTGCTTTTATAGGATTGGTAATGCTCGATCTATCTGATTCTGAAAGCGATATGCTTGATGAGATAGATGAAGAGATCGATTTTGACTTAGAAGAAGGAGAATTTTTACCACCTGATGACTGGACTTCTGTTCCTGAAGTTGGGTTAGACGAGGGTGTAGATCTCGATGCTAATATTGATGAACACATCGTAAGCCCATCAAAAACGAAAGTTATTATTCTGGATGAAGATGGAGAAAGAGTTATTGATTTAGATGAAAATCTAGATGAGTCAACTGATTCTGATTTTGAAGATGATCTTCCTGATAAACTTAAAAATAATCCGATGTTTAGACATTTGAAGAAAAAGAAAAAGGAAAATACTGAGAGTAGTGAAGTTGACATCACAGGAAAGCGTATACCGAGAAGAGGTATTATTGGATGGTACTACGACGCTGATTTGAAGCTTTTTGCTATAAAGAGATTTGATGGAGTTTGTAAGTCCGTGTCTATTCGGATCGATAACGAGGTTATCTAACGTATTAAAGTGAGGAATCCCTCAATACTTAGTTATAGGATCTATAATGAATTGTTTCACAATTATAGTGAATCGGGTATCTAATTTGCTTCGTATTGATTATTAATCTCAATTAAACGATCAATACCTAGCCTTTAGAAGGTTTAATTGCTCTGAAAAACTCAGGAAGTTCGTATGTGTGTATAGGCAAAAATTGATTAGGTTTGAAACCTAATTTGTATTTATAGCCGTCTCAGTTCGCGGGTTATGGGCTTCTGCGAACTGACTCGGTTCGCAGCCCTTGTTGACTTGCGAGTTGACTTCTCAATTCGCGATTTTGACTTTAACTTGAAATCGATACTTGTCCAATAATATTTAACAAATAATAATAACAAGTTAGTATCATATATTTACAAGTCTAAACCAATTATACAAGTTTGACAATAAATACACTAATCCTATTACAAGCTAGATCTGTTGTCACAATAACATGTCCAAACAGACTCCCCCTTGACAATAGCTCTAGCGTCGTTATCTTCAACTTTGTCTTTGGTCTTTACTTGTAAATACTACTGCGCATATGAATCTTCATTCTAATACAAGTCTTCACCATTAATTGATAATCTCTTGCAAGATCACCCCATGCTTCAGTCGTCAGGATCCTATTTTCATTTAACTTCAACAGGTCCTTCTTCGATAGATTCATCAGGTGTCGATGGTCATAGACTGTCAGAATTACTCTTTCTCCTCTTTCAACTTCATCATCAGCTTCAACCATGACAGCTTCACCAGTCTCTGAATCCACGTGCCAATTCAGAAGATTTCCTAGAATATTCTGTGGCATAGGTTTTAGTGGTATCTGCTGTATGCACTTGACAGCTGGATAAGTTTTCTTCCTTAATCTTCGGCCAGTTCTCTGACTGCGTTCCTTTAATTTGATCGTCTTTCCGACTCTTGGCTTAATCTTGTCAAACTTCATTGATCTACCCTCAGTCCGAATGATTCTCTCAACATAAGTTGCGTAGGGATCATTGTTGGGATTTATCAGTTCTAAGCGTGCCAAGTCTCGGATTTCAAATCGAGGAAGCGAACTGAATACTTTAAGCTTCTTATCAAAATATTGAACTCCGTCAAACCTTTTGATAGCGAAAAGTTTCAAGTCAGAATCAAAATACCAGCCGATGATCCCCTTCCTTGAAGCTTTCTTTCCAGTTATATCTACTTCAGACATCCCAACCTTTTGCTTTCTCCTTTTCAGAGGTCTAAACATGGGATTGTTTCTGAGTTTTTCTGGAAGGTCATCTTCTGATTCAGAACTGGTTGATTCATCTAGATTTTCATCTAACTCAACAACCCTTTCTCCATCTTCTTCCTGGATGACCACTTTAGTTGTAGATGGGCTTACGATGTGTTCATCAACATCAGCATCAAGATCTACACACTCGTCTGCCCCATCATTGACCATGAAAGTCCAATCTTCAGGAGGAACAAACTCTCCTTCTTCAAGGTCAAAATCAATGTCCTCATCTAATTCATCCGGCATGTCGCCTTCAGAATCTGATAAGTCCACCATCTCAAGACCTATAGACATTCATACACAAATATATTAATATCATAAGTTCTTTCATTGATTTCCCTGAATCAATCTAAGATTTTCCTTATTAATCCCTTTGTGTATTTAAAATATATTATATATACTTATTCAAACTTTTCATCGATTATCATAATCAATCTAACATTTGAATAAGTCTTATAATATACGAACATTATATATTATATGATCTTATAACTCTTTTATCGAACAATGTCAATCTAGAATTACAAAAGACTTATTGTTGGGACATATTATTGTGACAATAGATCTAGCTTGTAATAGGACTAGTGTATTTATTGTCAAACTTGTATAAATTGGTTTAGACTCGTAAATATATGATATTAACTTGTTATTATTATTTGTTAAATGTTATTGAACAAGTATCGATTTCAAGTTAAAGTCAAAATTCGCGAATTGAGAAGTCAACTCGCAGGTTTGACCTGCGAGTTGAGATCTCATCTCGCAACCATCTGGACTCGCAGCTCTCAGCTGCGAGTTGAGATCTGGGCTCGCAATCATCTGGACTCGCAGGCCCATGGGCTGCGAGTTGAGTCAACTCGCAAAGCCCATGGCCTGCGAGTTGAACCAGATATAAATATTTTAATGCTGCTCATTATTGAAAGATCTAGAAATCCGCGCCATAATATATACACACCAAATATTTTAAGTATTCTCTCCTCGAAATCTGTGCAGATATAAAAGCATTTATTGAATAGGCTCGGTTTTGATTGTTTAACACTAGTTAATATCAAAACGAAGCTTGTTAATTAATTGCAAAGTTATATAAGCAATAAACCTTAAGTATTGAGGGATTCCGCACCTTAATACCTAAAAGATAATCCGTTATCGCTAACCAAGATCTAGAGACTTACAATTGGTATCAGAGCTTTCGGGCTTAGAAACGTTGTGGTTACAAGGTTTTTGGTTATATAACATCTTTAGGGTCGTTTTTCGAACGAAATCTACGGATTTATTTGTAAAATACCAAAAAGTTTCAGTTCCCAGATTTCGAGGCGCCGTTTTGCGAGTTGAGATTAGGGTTACTGTTATCTGCGAGTTGAGATTAGGGTTTCTGCGAGTTGAGATTTCTGCGAACCGAGTTCCATTGCGAACTGAGTTCTCTGCGAGTTGAGAATCAGCTGCGAACCGAGTTCCATTGCGAACTGAGTTTTCTGCGAGTTGAGAATCAGCTGCGAACCGAGTTCCATTGCGAACTGAGTTTCTGCGAGCTGAGATTTTCTGCGAGTTGACATTTTTTGTTGCGAGTTGAGATTATTAAATTCGCAATATAACCTAATTTTTCACTTTAAAATGTCTGATTTAAGCCGAATGATCGAGATGGAACACGAGGTTGGAAAATCTAATGTTCCACCGAAGCTACTTAGACTTGAGGACTATTATGGGTGGAAAGACAGATTTGAAAGTTACTGTAGATTCCACGACATCACTATTTGGTTGTGTATTAAAAACGGATATGTTGCACCTACAGCTGAGGTAGGGAACGCAACAGTGATTGTGACTTATGATCGAATGAATGACCATCAGAAGAAAGAATTCACCATCGATAATAAAGCACATTCTTCAATTAAGATGAGCCTTCCTAAGGAGATCAACCATCAGTTGAAGTCCTTTCACACAGCTAAAGAGCTGTGGGACGCTCTAGAAAAGAGATGTGAGGGGAGCCCTCAGGTGAAAGCTGGTAAATGTAATCTTCTAAAAAAGCAGTTTATGGTATTTAAGGCTTTTAGAGAAGAAGATCTTGAGGCTTACACCACCCGTTTCTATCATCTATTAAGTGAGCTTGACGACCATGCTATCTTTTATAATGACAAGGAGAAAACCGACAAGTTTATTGAGGGTTTACTTTGTAAATGGGAGATGTACGGTATCATGCTGAAAGATAATGATGAAAGATATGCAACCATGACCCTAGAGAAAGCGATTGATAAACTAAGGGGTTATGACTTCTCTAAGAAAACGAGAGATACGGATTCTGATCATCTACAGAATCCTGGTCTGTACCATGGAAAGACCAGTATCTCTAACTCCTCATCCAATTTGACCACGGCTTTGTTTGCAGGTGAAATTGATGAGATTGGAGAAAAATTGACTGAGGATCTCTGTTTCATTGCTTCGGATAACGGTGATAAACGAAACAGGAACACCACCTCAGATAAATCCACTCAAGGGCATCATAAGATGCCGATGAGTGTGAAATCAGCCGAACAACAACTTTCTGTGTTGGCATCGTTTGTTGCTTCTTATGAAAACTATATTCAAGGGAAGATAAACGATCCAGCACAATTTGATGAAGATTATGATCAGGTTGATCCTGACGACTTAGAGGAAATGGACCTCCAGTGGCAACTGGCTATGGTGTCAAGGAGAGTAAAGAATTTCCTAAAGCGTACGGGTAAGAGAGTGGTTGGAAATCGACCAGGTTTTGACAAGTCCAAGGTCAAGTGTTATAACTGTCAAGGTTACGGACACTTTGCCAGGGAATGCCAAAGACCAAAGGTTGATGCTGGAACTTCAAAACAAGATTCGGGAAGTAATCTAACTTCCAAAGTCTTAGTGGTTCAGCAAATAGACGGATCTTATGATTGGTCTACACCATCAGAGCAAGCTCTCATGGCTGAGATTGACGATCAAGAGAAACAAATTGAATCCACTTCCTACATGCCAACTACTGAAGAACTTCAAGCTAATGTGCCACACACTGAAGTTAAGGGGATTGAGGAAGATGTTCTCTACATCAACTCGACAGAAGAAATGAGTCCCAATGATTTTGTGGCATATATGGCTGATATTCAATCCGAAAAGAAAAAGGTATGTTTAGATCTCCTTACTCTCACCGATGTATGCTATTTAGTTACTGATCTTCAAACACAGGTTAGTGTCTTTGCAGAATCTAACAAAACCTTGACCTCAGAATTAGACTTAGCTAAGTCTGATGTTCGTCGGTTAGGTGAAGATAAATTAGCACTGAACGAGAAGATTAAGAGTGATACTCTAGATAAGACCAGTCTGACTGACATTATAAATGAACAATGTATTAAAATAGACGGGTTATATCTAAACCTTAATGAGCTTAATAGAAATATAGCTATTAGGGATAAGGAATTATCAGAGTCAAATATGAAACTGGTAGAGCTGAATAGAAAATTTGAAGGTTATAACTTCTTCTTTGACCTTAAATAGAATCATTGGCTCTCAACGTAGTGTAAAGGATGTTACTGGCCTAGGATACTCAGATGTCCCTCCGCCTTTTAATGCCAATTACACTGCTTCCACTTCTGTTGACTTAGAAATGACAGACGTTAATCCTGAGACTGAGGATTTGGAAAATCAACAGTCTATTGCATCTGAGATCCAAAAGGAGACTGTCAATGATTCATCTTTAACCAAGAGTACAGTCAAATCTCTCACTAAAGTACAATTCGTATCAAGTGGGATGATTGGAAGTACTGATGGAAATAATGAAGTCATTAAGAAACATAAGGAGTTACCTTCAGTGTCTTTTGATCAGATAAAGAAGGAGTCTGCTAAGACTGCTAAGTCACGAAAGCAGATGTCATGCTTCAAATGTCATCAACGAGGACATGTCTCTTCTTGTTGTCCCAATAAGAAGAATGAAGCTGCTCCTAAGCGCGAGGCCAGTGATAAGTCTAAAAATATCTCTAGCACAGACAGGTTAGGTACCAGACCTGGTATTGGTATTAAACCTGTGACTGCTCTGAAAAGAGATGCGTCTCACAGTGTCTCGCCACCAAAACCTAAACGGCATGAAAACTCTGCTAAGGATCAGGTGCCGTCGAGGTTTATGACTCCGAGAAGGAACCAAAGTCACTTTGAGATTGGATCTACATCTTGTTCACAAGGAGTTAACCAAGGGTTCTATAATAATCGTAACCAAGGGCAGAAATTCCAGGGTTTTGTATCGGGGAGAGTTGGAAGTCAGTCAACTCATAGACCCAGGACCACTAGTCATCAGCAAGCTGATGCTCCTTCAAAAGTGACCAAAGCTCCTAATGGGAAGGATGGTTACTTTAAAGAGCTACAGTTTGTCGATGATAAGGGACGAACCAAGACCGTAATGGCTTGGGTCCCTCTTGATAACTGATTGTTTACAAATTGTATGTGCAGGAGCAGACTGGGAACAATGACAATTGGTGGTATGTTGACAGTGGATGCTCTAGGCACATGACAGGAACCAGAAGTCTACTGACAGACTTCAGAGGTGGACTGAGACAAGGAGTGCACTTCGCCGGTGATAAAGGAGGAGTAATTACTGGGAAAGGAACTGTTTCTAATGGAACTTTGACTCTAGAGGATGTGAATTATGTTGAAGAACTAACGCACAACCTAGTGAGTGTTTCCCAAGTCTGTGATAAAGGTCATCCTGTTCTCTTCACTGAGAAAGAGGCCTTGATCCTGAAGCCGGGTTTTATCATTCCCGATAAATGGATACTGATGAAAGCTCCAAGGAAGAAGGACATTTATGCTATCAACATGAATGCTCCTATTACTTCAATGGTGTCTACTTGTCTGTTATCCAAGGCTTCAGAATCAGACTCTCTCCTATGGCATAGGAAAATGGCACACTTAAACTTTCGAAAAATGAACTATATAACCAAACATGGGTTAGTTCTGGGTGTACCACCGAAGAGTTTTGCATTTGAAGACAAGTGTATATCCTGCTTGAAAGGAAAACAGCATAAGAAACCACACAAGTCTAAAAATGTGAACTCTATTTCCTCGCCTTTTGAGTTGCTACATATGGATCTCTTTGGCCCAATAAGCAAGAGAAGCATAGGTGGCAAATGGTACTGTCTGGTTGTCACAGACGATTTCTCTAGATTCTCTTGGGTATTCTTTTTGGGATCTAAGGATGAAACTCCGGGCATTCTTATGGAGTTTCTAGATCTAATAGAGAACATCTATAGAAAAAGAGTTAAGAGAATTCGTAGTGACAATGGGACCGAGTTCAAGAATTCTACATTGAATGTATATTGCTTAAGCAAAGGCATTCAACATCAATTCAGTGCACCATATGAACCTCAACAAAATGGTGTTGCTGAAAGGAAGAATAGAACTCTAATTGAAGCAGCGAGAACAATGCTTGCAGATTCAAGGCTTCCAGTCATATTTTGGGCAGAAGCAGTGAATACAGCATGTCATGTTCTCAATCGGGTTCTTACGGTTAAAAAGCAGAACAAGACATGTTATGAGCTTTTGAACAAAAAGAAACCGAACTTAAAAGGGTTTGAACCCTTTGGAGTTTCATGTACGTTGTTGAAAACAAGTCACCAACCTAAATTTGGTGAGAAGGCTGACGAAGGATACTTCCTAGGTTACATGCCTAACTCACCAAACAAAAGGGCCTTCAATAAAAATTCAGGACGTGTTGAAATAGTTTATAACATCGAAGTTACGAGCTATACACATGACTCACATAAGGGATTGGATTGGCAGTTTGACTATTCAGATCTTTTCAAGTCATTTAAAGTCCCTATCAGTGACTATGTCAGTAACTCAGACATTCCTGAGCATTTATTGTCGGAAGATGAGGATCCCACTCCTTCTCCAACATCGAGTGCTCAAACGTCTGATGCTAGGAATATTGTCGATACTGATGTTGTCCCCCCTATCGAGTCACAACTACCTCAAGATGATATACCTCTAGAGAGTGAAGATCCTGAAATTGCTTCTCAAAGGATTATGGATGATGTTCTTACTCCTCTGAGACAATTAAGGATATCAACTACTAATGAAGGTATACCACCTTTGGAGGAAATTGGTACCAACTTACAGGATGATATTCCAGTTGAACCTGTTACTTCAACAAGAACTAATAGGATTCATCCAATTGATAATATCATCGGTGATCCAAATTCTCCTGTTCTGACTCGAAATCAATCTAAAGCTAGTACATCCACTCATTCAAGCTTGTATGCTGAAATGAACGAGACAGGGATTTCAAATCTATGTCTATATTCATGCTTTATCTCACAAATTGAACCTAAGAATGTTCAGATAGCTTTGAAGGAAAATTCGTGGGTCGAGGCAATGCAGGAAGAACTGTCTCAGTTCACAAAATTGCAAGTTTGGGAGTTGGTTGACCTACCTGTTGGGGAATATCCAATTGGAACTAGATGGGTATTTAAGTGCAAGAAAGACGATCGAGGAATCGTAATTCGCAATAAAGCTCGTCTAGTTGTCCAAGGTTTTAATCAACAAGAGGGGATTGATTACAATGAAGTGTTTGCGCCTGTGGCTAGGCTTGAAGCAATTAGGTTATTTTTAGCATTTGCAGCCTCAAAGAAAATAAAAGTATTTCAGCTGGATGTTAAAAGTGCCTTCTTGTATGGCAAAGTCAAAGAAACGGTGTATGTTTCTCAACCACCGGGATTTACTGATCCAAAGTATCCAGATAGAGTATATCGTCTCGATAAGGCTCTATATGGATTACATCAAGCTCCGAGAGCGTGGTATGAGACACTGTCCACTTATCTTCTTGAAAATGGATTCACAAGAGGAAGAATTGACAGTACACTCTTTGTGAAATGGAAAAGAAGAGACTTTATACTTGTTCAAGTATATGTTGACGATATCATCTTTGGGTCATCTGACGAAAGGATGTGTAGTGAATTTGAAAAGGTTATGAAGAACAAGTTTGAGATGTCAGCTATGGGTGAATTGACATTTTTCTTAGGATTGCAAGTCGATCAAAAGAAAGATGGATATTTCATTCATCAGACTAAGTATACTAATGAGCTTCTAGAACGATTCAAGATGGAAGAATCAAGAATTTTTCATACTCCCATTCCAGAAGCCCATGGTATTGGTCCAAATACATCGAGTGATAGAGACGTGGATCCTACTCTTTACAGGGCCATGATTGGATCACTAATGTATCTTACAGCATCAATGCCTGATATAATGTTTGCGGTATGTGTCTGCGCAAGATATCAAGCTACTCCTAAAGAATCTCACATGCAAGCAGTAAAACGGATTCTTCGTTACCTCAAAGGGAAACCGAAGCTGGGACTTTGGTATCCGACTGATGGAGACTTAGATTTTGTTGCTTACACTGATTCTGATTACGGAGGATGCAATCAGAATAGAAAGTCTACAACCGGTGGATGTCAATTCCTAGGAGGTAGACTGGTCTCTTGGCAATGCAAGAAGCAAACCTCAGTAGCCATTTCTACATGTGAAGCTGAGTATGTCGCAGCTGGCAGCTGTTGTTCCCAAGTTCTGTGGATACAACAACAATTGCTTGATTATGGGTTGAGTATAACAAATACTCCTATGATGATTGATAATGAATCAACGATCTCAATAACCAATAATCCGGTCAAGCACAGCAAAACTAAACATATTGATATTCGACATCACTTTATTAGAGACTGTGCTGAGAAAAACCTGATAAAGTTAGCTAAGGTTCCATCTGTAGATAATTTAGCAGACTTATACACCAAAGCGTTCGACAGAGCTCGATTCGAGAAATTGGTGCAACTAAATGGAATGAGAAATCCAGAGGATTAGTCTTCCATAGAGTTGATTTGTAATAATTAGTAGTTTATATATTATTAGTTTATGCTTATTTTTAAAAAAAAAAAAATAAAAAAAGAAAAGGGGGTAAGGCGTATGGCATTCATTTGCTTGTTACCGTTGGGGAATCGCCTCCGATAAAGGTTAAGTCTTTATCAACTGGGAAATGATAGTAAATTAGAGGAATTGGCTTAATAAATGTAGGTAAAAGTCTTAAGTTAGATGTGTTAAAAGATTCAAATTTGTTACATGAACTTTACATCTTTAAAAGCAGGCCTTCACTTATCTTTATTTTAGTATACTCCTCTCTCCACACGATATAATCTGCTTGAAAAACTTTAGATCTAGACAGCTTCATTATATGATATAATGGTAGGCAATTTCTGCTTTGATTTCTGAGCATATAATAAGCTATAAATCTACAGTGTGTTATCTCGTGTGATTTACTATATGACGTATGACATAAGTCTTAATTGATGAAAGATAGTCTGACCATACACTGTTATCAAGAATCTATGAAAATATGTCAAGACAAATAATAAGAATTATGGCTGTTAGTGAAATTACTGGTGTCTCTATTGTACTAAGTACAGACCTGACTCCTTTAGTTTTGCCAATGGTTTCAAGCTTGGTTTGTCTATACTAAGGGATCTTATGTTGTACTAAGTACAGATCTAGAACCACTAGTATCTACAAAACGGGTTTGATGTTTGTCACATTTTATAAATTCACTCAAGGGTATGTCATATGTTTCGAAAAGAACATCATTTAGTGACCTCTATCTTGCAAAGTGAAAGAAACAGTGTTACGTGTTTTACTAAATTTCTCAGTATGTCATTTTTGAATCACATTAGGTAATACACATTCAAACAATAAAAGGTTTGCTTGGAAATCAGTGTAGACTTTGTTTATATGGATTATAATACCGGTAATCATCTTGAACTGTCTATGATATTTAAATCACTTCATTTTGATGTGAATATTATATTTTGTGGAAATAGGTAACCAAGTTATACTCTTATAAATGTAAGTTGATAAATGGTTAAGTTGTGAGTTCTTATGTAACTTATTGTGAATTTCATAAGGTTTGCATACTAACAATCTTCTTAGACTTTTTACTCATCATTTGGTTCAGCTGTTTCCTTCTGATATGATCCCACTGTCGATAAATTTCTTAATGCCCTCGATTAGGATTTATTTTACTTTATTTTATTGTAATTTTATTTTAGCCAAAGTGTTTAATTAATACAAGGGTACTTAATACCAATGTTTATTATGAATCATTGTACTTTTATTTATTTCATTTTATCTTATTTCTCTTTATTTTATTTTACTTATGTTTCTATTGTTCGTATTATTGCATCACAAGTGAAAGATCCTCTGATTTTAGACTTGTGCACAATTTCCTAAGTCTCACAAGTGAAAAATACCTGATTTTAGACTTGTGCGCATTTTTCTAAGAACGACAAGTGAAAAATATTTTATTTTAGACTTGTTCGCTATTCCATAAGAAAAACAAGTGAAAGATCCTCAGATTTTAGACTTGTACGCGACTTGGACTTAAAAATGACGTTTTGTAATTAAAATGTAATTTTTGGACAAAAACTGCGAGCCGAGAACAGTGCTGCGAGTTGACTTTAGGCTGCGAGTTGAACTCAACTCTGCGAGTTGAGTTCTGCGAGCCGAGTTCAGTAAGTATAAAAAGGTAGCGAGCCCGCATAACAAACACACAGTCCTGCGAGCCCAAACTATTTCCTTGCGAACCCAGATTTGAACTCGCAAATCTTGTGACTTTCATTTTGAAGTAAAGAGATTTTGATCTTCTGATTTTTATATACCTTTACTTTGTGATCATTTCAAGGTAAAAACCAAGTAAATCCACCGTGTATTTCATTCACAATCGGCATTTTATAAAAAAAAAAAAATGAGGGTTTTGAAATTTCAATTACAAAAATCATTTAAATAATGCTTAGATTATACAAGAAACCTTAGGGTTTATGGTAATTAAAGTATTTTGGACCTAATTACATCACCTGATTGCACAAAGCTCGCCAAAATAAATTTAAATGATGATGTCATCTGTGCAGTTCATGCTGCGAGTTGAGATCCAGACTCAACTCGCAGCCCGCTCCTGCGAGTCCACTTGCGAGTTGAACTTGCGAGTTGAACTCTGCGAGTTGAACTTGCGAGTTGACTCTTGCGAGTTGACTTTTGTTGACTCTTGCGAGCTGACTTGAACTCTGCGAGTTGAACTTGCTTGTTGACTTTGGTTGACCTGCGAGTTGAACTTGCGAGTTGACTCTGGTTAAACTGCGAGTTGAACTCTGCGAGTTGACTTATGTTGACTCTGCGAGTTGAAATTCTTTTTAATTTGTAATTTAATTTAATTTACGAACTCTAGATTTTTATTAATTAAGAGTTATAAATTAGTTAACAATTAGACGTGTAGACTTAAGTGAAAACACGTAAAATTGTACACTTTAAATGGTTATAAGGCTTACGACTTTGAGTAATAAGCTGTATTACCTTTAAACGAACATTCGAACATTAGATTTATTGAATTTATATATAATGAACGACTATAATTGTTAATTAAGTTTCTTAACTTAATAGTTCAATTGTAGTTCGTAGATTATATAAGTCTCTCAATATTTGTTAAACTAATTGTCTAACATTTGTGTGATCTTTGATATTACAGGTATGGCTCGACAATTCGTTGGACATCATAATGTTCTGGTCGATTTAGACATAGATGCCCGTGGTGCATCTAGATTGACTCGGGTTCTTTCTTATCTGGCACGATCGAGGATTCGATATGCTATCACCGAGTCACCGGCCCTATCACGAGATATACTAACCCAGTTCTGGGCAAATATTGTATATGATACATCGGTGAATCCTCCGGTCATTCGAACGAGGATTAATGATCTTCCAGTTACCTTTTCTGCATCCGATCTTCGGAACATCCTACAGTTGGGCACTGTAGAGCAGGAAGATGGACCTACTGAGTTCTCTTCGGACTTTATTGAGGGTGCACTGACACGTATGGGGTATGTTGGACCCAAGAGAGGGCGTCAGTTCTTGAAGGCGCTCGTTTTTGGTGAGTGGAGGTTCTTATGGCATGTCCTTGTAACTATCTTTGGACCGAAGAAGGGAGGATACGATGAGTTGAGCTCTTCTCTCCTATCTGCTTTACTGTCACTGGTTTATAACAAACCATACAGCTTTTCAGATTACATCTTTGGGGAGATTGTACGCCAAATTTTGGGGGGAGTTAGATCGCAGTTTATGATCTATCCCCGATTTTGCATGCTGATTATTAGGGCCTCAATCCCTGATCTGCCGGTTTTTCAAGCGGATCTGAAGGTTGATACCATTGGGTTAAGGGCATATAATGCGATGTTTATGCAAACCTCTCGCAGATTCGAGATGCAACCACAGCTGACAGAGTTGTTTGGATTTTTGATTAATCCAACGTATGTGGCGCCACCAAATCATGGTTGGCTAGATGTTGATGTGGACGAGGGTGCTTCTGAGCCACAAGAACTGATTGAGGAGGTTCTTATTCAAGCAAATCAGCAAGAGCAACAAGTTGATGTTGACATTGCAGCTGAAGTGGTGCAGCAAGTACTGGCTGAGAACGATGATGCCAATGATCCCATCATGCAGGATGTGGATCAGTATGTTGCTGAGGGACCAAGGTTTGAAAAACCATCCACAGAGGCACCTGATGCTGTTGGGCCATCGGGCAGAGATGGAGAAGCTGCTTCTGCTTCTGAATCTGGGTCTGATGCTGATGATGATGATGATGAGACTGGACCACCAGGGTTTGTCTCCGGTATCCCTGAAGGGATGATTCGTCAAGGATCAAAATTGATTATGGATCCGGCATTGAAGTTAAAGAGGAAAGCTGTGGACCAAGATCCCGATTTTGTTTTGGTTGATGAAGATGAGGATGAAGAAGAAGAGGAGGAGGTGCTCATTACTCGACCTCGCAAACTGCTCAGACAACCAGCTTCAACCTCTGCAGCTCATCTACAATCCAGTTCTACGCCCTTAGAGGCTGAAATGATTGCTGCTTTGGTTCGCCCGTCTTCGCACCCAACCACCAAATCTAGCAGGGTCGCAGCGCGTCTATTAACCGATGTCGCTACCGAGATAGCGAAGAAAATGCAACCGCCCGCTCCCACGCCACCAACCACCACTACTGCTGCTCCATCCACCTCCTCTGCGACTGATTCTGATCATATTAATAGCTTAGAGTCCAGAGTTCGAGAGTTGGAAGAAACCGTCAAATTCTTGATTTCTCAAATGCTGTCTATGTCTGATAACATGACTAATCAGAATGATGCCTATTCACTGCTCATCAAGACGAATAACAATCTGATAGATGATGTAGCTGACAAGCAGAGGCAAATTGATAGACTTGATCGCCCGGTCATCAGCCTTCTGAAGGACAAGCCATCTCAAGGGGAGGTATTGATATATCAAGAGTCCTGCAAGGAAGATGAGCTGGCGAAGAAGAATAAGAATGATGAAGACGATGATCCCGCAGCTGGAAAAGATAGTGAGCTGGCCGGTCCTTCAACGACTGGTCAACAGACTACATTTCAGGGGGAGTCTGCTGAAGCAAGTGGTAGTGGAGCTGGTGCTGCGAAGGGTGGAGCTGAAGAAGGTGACACTTGTATTAATATAGACTGATTGTAATTATTAATACATTGTAACTTTGAATTATTTTGTAATATAATTCTGTAATTAAGATGTTTAAACTTGAATGTTTAAAATGTTATAATTATGAATGTTTGTATATTATAAGCCTTTTGTAATTCTAGATTGACTATGATCGATAAAAGAGTTATAAGATCATATATTATATGATGTTCGCATATTACAAGACTTATTCGAATTTTAGATCGATTATCATAATCGATGAAAGATTTGAATAAGTATATATATATAATATATTTTAAATACACAAAGGGATTAATAAGAAAAATCTTAGATTGATTCAGGGAAATCAATGAAAGAACTTATGATATTAATCTATTTGTGTATATATTTCTATAGGTCATGAAATGTTGAACTTATCAGATTCTGAAGGCGACATGCCAGATGAATTAGATGAGGACATTGACTTTGACCTTGAAGAAGGAGAGTTTGTACCTCCTGAAGATTGGACTTTCATTGTTAATGATGGGGCAGACGAATGTGTAGATCTTGACGCTGATGTTGTTGAACACATTGTAAGCCCATCTAAAACTAAAGTGGTCATCAAGGAAGAAGATGGAGAAAGGGTTGTTGAGTTAGATGAAAGTCTAGATGACTCAACTAGTTCTGAATCAGAAGATGACCTTCCAGAGAAACTCAGAAATAATCCCATGTTTAGACCTCTGAAAAGGAGAAAGCAAAAGGTTGGGATGTCTGAAGTAGATATAACTGGAAAGAAAGCTCCAAGGAAGGGGATCATCGGCTGGTATTTTGATTCTGACTTGAAACTTTTCGCTATCAAAAGATTTGACGGAGTTCAATATTTCGATAAGAAGCTTAAAGTATTCAGTTCGCTTCCTCGATTTGAAGTTCGAGACTTGGCACGCTTAGAACTGATAAATCCCAGGAATGATCCCTACGCAACGTATGTTGAGAGAATCATTCGGACTGAGGGTAGATCAATGAAGTTTGAGAAGATTAAGCCAAGAGTCGGAAAGACGATCAAATTAAAGGAACGAAGTCAGAGAACTGGCCGAAGATTAAGGAAGAAAACTTATCCAGCTGTCAAGTGCATACAGCAGATACCACTAAAACCTATGCCACAGAATATTCTGGGAAATCTTCTGAATTGGCACGTGGATTCTGAGACTGGTGAAGCTGTCATGATTGAAGCTGATGATGAAGTTGAAGGAGGAGAAAGAGTAATTCTGACAGTCTATGACCATCGACACCTGATGAATCTGTCGAAGAAGGACCTATTGAAGTTAAACGAAAATAGGATCCTGACGACTGAAGCATGGGGTGATCTTGCAAGAGATTATCAATTAATGGTGAAGACTTGTGTTAGAATGAAGATTCATATGGGCAGTAGAATTTACAAGTGAAGACCAAGGACAAAGTTAAAGATAACGACGCTAGAGCTATTGTCAAGGGGGAGTCTGTTGGGACATATTATTGTGACAACAGATCTAGCTTGTAATAGGACTAGTGTATTTATTGTCAAACTTGTATAAATTGGTTTAGACTCGTAAATATATGATATTAACTTGTTATTATTATTTGTTAAATGTTATTGAACAAGTATCGATTTCAAGTTAAAGTCAAAATTCGCGAATTGAGAAGTCAACTCGCAGGTTTGACCTGCGAGTTGAGATCTCATCTCGCAACCATCTGGACTCGCAGCTCTCAGCTGCGAGTTGAGATCTGGGCTCGCAATCATCTGGACTCGCAGGCCCATGGGCTGCGAGTTGAGTCAACTCGCAAAGCCCATGGCCTGCGAGTTGAACCAGATATAAATATTTTAATGCTGCTCATTATTGAAAGATCTAGAAATCCGCGCCAAAAACATACACACACCATATATATTTTAAGTATTTTCTCTCCTCGAAATCGGTGCAGATATAAAAGCATTTATTGAATAGGCTCGGTTTTGATTGTTTAACACTAGTTAATATCAAAACGAAGCTTGTTAATTAATTGCAAAGTTATATAAGCAATAAACCTTAAGTATTGAGGGATTCCGCACCTCAATACCTAAAAGATAATCCGTTATCGCTAACCAAGATCTAGAGACTTACACTTATATTATACAAACATTCATCATTATAGAGTTATAACATTTAAACATTTATATTTTACATATTCAAGTTCAAATGTCTTAATTACAAAATGATTCAAAGTTACAATGTATTAATAATTACAGTCAGTCTATATTAATACAAGTGTCACCTTCTTCAGCTCCACCCTTCGCAGTACCAGCACCAGCTCCACTACCACTTGCTTCAGCAAACTCCCCCTGAAATGTAGTCTGCTGACCAGTCGTTGAAGGACCGGCCAGCTCACTATCCTTCTGAGCTGAGGGATCATCATCTTCATCATTCTTATTCTTCTTCGCCAGCTCATCTTCCTTGCAGGACTCCTGATATATCAATACCTCCCCTTGAGATGGCTTGTCCTTCAGAAGGCTGATGACTAGGCGATCAAGTCTGTCAATTTGTCTTTGCTTATCAGCTACATCATCTATTAAATTACTATTCGTCTTGATGAGTAGTGAGTAAGCGTTATTCTGTGTAGTGACATGTCGGACAGTTGTAGGAGCTGTGTAGCAAAAGTGTTAGCCACTACTTGCAATTCTCTAACCCTAGACTCCAATTGTGTAATGCGTTCAGCATCAGTCATAGGTGAGGTGGATGGAGCTTCAGTAGTTGTTGGTGGAGTCGTGGCAGCAGGCGGTTGCATTTTCTTAGCTATCTCAGTAGCTACATCCGTCAGAAGGCGAGCGGCAACCCTGCTTGATTTGGTAGTTGGGTGCGAAGACAGGCGAACCAAAGCAGCAATCATTTCAGCCTCTGAGGGCGTAGAACTTGATTGTAGATGAGCTGCAGAGGTTGAAGCTGTTTGTCAGAGCAGCTTGCGAGGTCGAGTAATAAGTACCTCCTCCTCTTCTTCTTCATCCTCATCTTCTTCGACAATAAAGTCGGGATCCTGATCAATGGCTTTCCTTTTTAGCTTCAGTGCCGGATCCATAATCAGTCTTGATCCCTTTCGGATCATCCCTTCTGGAATCCCAGATACAAACCCAAGAGGTCCAGAGTCATCATCATCATCAGAATCAGATTCAGAGGCTGAAGCAGCCTCTTCATCTCTTCCTGATGGCCCAGCAGCATCAGGTGCCTCAGAAGATGGTTCTTCAAACCTTGGTGCCTCAGCAACATACTGATCCACATCCTGCATGATAGGATCATTGGCATCATCGTTCTCAGCCAGTACTTGTTGCACCACTTCAGCTGCAACATCAGCATCAACTTGTTGCTCTTGCTGATGTGCTTGAATAAGAACTTCCTCTATAAGCTCTTGTGGCTCAGGCACAGCTGCAGCCATTCCAACATCTAGCCAACCATGATTCGATGGCGCCATATAAGCAGGATCAATCAAAAATCCAAACAGCTCTGTCAGCTGTGGTTGCATCTCAAATCGCCGAGAGGTTTGCATAAACATCGCATTATATGCCCGCAGCCCAATGGTATCCACTTGAATATCTGCTTGAAAAACCGGCAGATCAGGGATATTGGCTCTGATGATCAGCATGCAGAATCTTGGGTATAACATGAATTGCGATCTAACTCCCCCCAAGATCTGGCGAACGAATTCCCCAAAGATGTAATCGGAGAAACTGTATGGTTTGTTATAAACCAGTGACAGTAAAGCAGATAGGAGAGAGGAGCTCAACTCATCATAGCCTCCCTTCTTTGGTCCAAAAATAGTGACAAGAACATGCCACTCTTGGGTCCAACATACCCCATTCGTCCTAGAGCTCCCTCGATAAAGTCAGACGGAAACTCAGTTGGTCCATCTTCCTGCTCTATAGTTCCCAACTGTAATATGTTTCTCAGATCAGAGGCAGAGAAGATAACCGGACAATCATTAATCCTCGTTCGAATGACCGGAGGATTTACAGCAGTATCATACTCAATATGAGCCCAGAACTGTGTAAGTATATCCCTGGACAAGGCAGGTGACTCGGTAATGGCATACTGTATCCTCGATTGACTCAGAAACGTAAGAATTTGAGTCAATCTAGATGCACCACGTGCGTCGACGTCCAGATCAACAAGAACATTATGATGTCCAACGAATTGTCGAGCCATATCTGTAATATCACAAATCACACAGATGTTAGACAATTAGTTTAACGAATATTGATAAACTTATATGATCTACAACTTCTAATTGAACTATTAAGTCGTGAAACTTAATTAACAATTATAGTTGTTCATCATATATAGAATCATTAAGTCTAACTTTCTATTTAACCTGCTACACAAATATGTTACTTATTACGGAAAGTCATAAGTCTTATATATAGAGTATACGGTTTAACGTGTTTACATTTAAGTCGACACGTCTAACCGTAGACTATTTTTAACTTATAAACGCTTAATTAGTTAACTAATCGAGAGATCGTAAATTAAAATTAAGAAATCAAACTTTTCAAAAGTCAACTCGCAAGTTCAACTCGCAGTCAACGAAAGTCAACTCGCAAGTTTAACTCGCAGTCAACGAAAGTCAACTCGCAAGTTCAACTCGCAAGTTCAACTCGCAGTCAACAGAAATCAACTCGCAAGTCAGACTAGCAAGTCAACTCGCAGGTCAGACTTGCAAGTCAACTCGCAGGTCAGACTTGCAAGTCAACTCGCAGGTTGAACTCGCAGGACATACTTGGAGTTCAACTCGCAAAGGAGATGTTGACCCGTTGACCTGCGAGTTGAGTTGGATCTCAACTCACAGGATGAACTGTGTGATGACATCATAAAAAATTTCAATTTAAGCGAGTTATAACACAATCAGCCAATGTCATCTTGTTCAATATACTCTAATTGACATAAACCCTAAGGTTTCTTGTCCATTTAAGCACTATATTAAGGATTTTAGTAATTTTAAAAATCAAAAACCGTCATTTTAATAAAGTGTCGATTATGATCAAATTACACGGTGGATTAGCTTGAATTATACCTTAAAATGATCACGTTATAAAGATGTATAAGAGTTACAAGATCAAAATCTCTTGACTTCGAAATCAAAGTCAAAATAATTGCGAGTTCAAATCTGGGTTCGCTGTGAGTTTGGGTTCGCAAGAGCAAGTGAATTCGCAGTGTGGAACAAGTGAACTCGCAGCACCCTTTTATACCCTTTTAATCTCGGCTCGCAGAACTTAACTCGCAGAGTTGAGTTCAACTCGCAGCCCAAAGTCAACTCACAGCACTGTTCTCGGCTCGCAATTTTTGTCCAAAAATACATTTTAATTATAAAACGTAATTTTTAAGTCCAAATTGTGCACAAGTCTAAAATCTGAAGATCTTTCACTTGTGATGCAATAATACGAACAATAAAATTATAAGAAAAATAAAATAAAGAGAAATAAGATAAAATGAAGTAAATAAGAGTACAATGATTCATATTAAACATTGGTATCAAGTACCCTTGTATTAATGAAACACTTTGACTAAAATAAAATGACAATAAAATAAAGTAAAATAAATCCTAATCGAGGGCGTTAAGAAATTATCGATAGCGGGATCATATTAGAAAGAAACAGCCGAATCAATTGTTGAGTAATGATCTAAGAAGATTGTTAGTATTCATACCTCATGAAATTCACAAAAAGTTACACAAAATCTCACACCTTAACCATTTTTCAACTTACATTTATAAAAGTATAACTTGGTTACCTATTTCCACAGAATATAATATCCACATCAAAATGAAGTGATTTAAATATCATAGACAGTTCAAGATGATTACCGGTATTATAATCCATATAAACAAAGTCTACACTGATTTCCAAGCAAATCTTTATTGTTTGTATGTGAATTACCTAATGTGATCCAAAATATGACATACTGAGAAATCAAGTGAAACACATAACACTGTATCTTTCACATTCAAGGTAGAGGTCACTAAATGATGTTCTTTTTGAAGCATATAACATACCTTTGAGTGAATTTTTTTTTTAAATGTGACAAACATCAAACCCGGTTTGTAGATACTAGTGGTTCTAGTTCTGTACTTAGTACAACATAAGATCCCTTAGTATAGACAAAACAAGCTTGAAACCATTGGCAAAACTAAAGAGGTCAGGTCTGTACTTAGTACAATAAAGACACCAGTAGTTTCACTAACAGCCATAATTCTTATTATTTGTCTGGACATATTTTCATAGATACAAGATAACAGTGTTCGGTCAGACTATCCTTCATCAATTAAGACTTATGTCATACGTCATATAGCAAATCACACGAGATAACACACAGAAGATTTATAGCTTATTATGTGCTCGGAAATCATAGTGGAATCTGCCTACCAGTACATCATATGATGAGGCTGTCTAGATCTAAGGTTTTTCAAGCAAATTATAACGTGTGGAGAGAGGTGTATACTAAAATAAAGATAAGTATAAGCCTGGTTTTAAAGATGTAAAGTCCATGTAACTAATTTGAATCTACTAACACATCCATCTTAAGACTTTTACTTACAGTTATTAAGCTGAAACTTCTAATTTACTATCATTTCCGAGTTGATAAAGACTTAACCTTTATCGGAGGCGATTCCCTAACGGTAACAAGCAAATGAATGCCATACGCCTGATCCCCTAAGCATAAACTAATAAATATAAACGACTAATTATTCCAAACCAACTCTATGGAAGACTAATCCTCTAGATTTCTCATTCCATTTAGTTGCACCAATTTCTCGAATCGAACTCTGTCGAACGCTTTGGTGTATAAGTCTACTAAATTATCCACAGATGGAACCTTAGCTAACTTTATCAAGTTTTTCTCAGCACAGTCTCTAATAAATTGATGTCGAATATCAATATGTTTAGTTTTACTGTGCTTGACCGGATTGTTGGTTATTGAGATCGTTGATTCATTATCAATCATCATAGGAGTATTTGTTATACTCAACCCATAATCAAGCAATTGCTATTGTATCCACAGAACTTGGGAACAACAGCTGCCAGCTGCAACATACTCAGCTTCACATGTAGAAATGGCCACTGAGGTTTGCTTCTTGCATTGCCAAGAGACCAGTCTACCTCCTAGGAATTGACATCCACCGGTTGTAGACTTTCTATTCTGATTGCATCCTCCGTAATCAGAATCAGTGTAAGCCACAAAATCTAAGTCTCCATCAGTCGGATACCAAAGTCCCAGCTTCGGTTTCCCTTTGAGGTAACGAAGAATCCGTTTTACAGCTTGCATGTGAGATTCTTTAGGAGTAGCTTGATATCTTGCGCAGACACATACTGCAAACATTATATCAGGCCTTGATGCTGTAAGATACATTAGTGATCCAATCATGGCCCTGTAAAGAGTAGGATCCACGTCTCTGTCACTCGATGTATCTAGACCAATACCATGGGCTTCCGGAATAGGAGTATGAAAAATTCTTGATTCTTCCATCTTAAATCGTTCTAGAAGCTCATTAGTATACTTAGTCTGATGAATGAAATATCCATCTTTCTTTTGATCGACTTGCAATCCTAAGAAAAATGTCAATTCACCCATTGCTGACATCTCAAACTTGTTCTTCATAACCTGTTCAAATTCACTACACATCTTTTCGTCAGATGACCCAAAGATGATATCGTCAACATATACTTGAACAAGTAGAAAGTCTCTACTTTTCCATTTCACAAAGAGTGTACTATCAATTCTTCCTCTTGTGAATCCATTCTCAAGAAGATAAGTGGACAGTGTTTCATACCACGCTCTCGGAGCTTGATGTAATCCATATAGAGCCTTATCGAGACGATATACTCTATCTGGATACTTTGGATCAGTAAATCCCGGTGGTTGAGAAACATACACCGTTTCTTTGACTTTGCCATACAAGAAGACACTTTTAACATCCAGCTGAAATACTTTTATTTTCTTTGAGGCTGCAAATGCTAAGAATAACCTAATTGCTTCAAGCCTAGCCACAGGCGCAAACACTTCATTGTAATCAATCCCCTCTTGTTGATTGAAACCTTGGACAACTAGACGAGCTTTATTGCGAATCACGATTCCTCGATCGTCTTTCTTGCACTTAAATACCCATCTAGTTCCAATTGGATATTCTCCAACAGGTAAGTCAACCAACTCCCAAATTTCAATTTTGTGAACTGAGACAGTTCTTCCTGCATTGCCTCGACCCACGAATTTTCCTTTAAAGCTATTTGAACATTCTTAGGTTCAATTTGTGAGATAAAGCATGAATATAGACATAGATTTGAGATCCCTGTCTCGTTCATTTTAGCATACAAGCTTGAATGAGTGGATGTACTAGCTTTAGATTGATTCCGAGTCAGAACATGAGAATTTGGATCACCGATGATATTATCAATTAGATGACTCCTATTAATTGTTGTTGAAGTAACAGGTTCAACTGGAATGTCATCCTGTAAGTTGGCACCAATTTCCTCCAAAGGTGGTATACCTTCATTAGTAGTTGATATCCTTAATTGTCTTAGAGGAGTAAGAACATCATCCATAATCCTTTGAGAAGCAATTTCAGGATCTTCACTCTCTTGAGGTATATCATCTTGAGGTTGTTGTGACTCGATAGGGGGGACCACATCAGCATCGACAATATTCCTAGCATCAGACGTTTGAGCACTCGATGTTGGAGAAGGAGTGGGATCCTCATCTCCCGACAATAAATGCTCAGGAATATCTGAGTTACTGACATAGTCACTGATAGGGACTTTAAATGACTTGAAAAGATCTGAATAATCAAATTGCCAATCCAATCCCTTATGCGAGTCATGTGTATAGCTCTTAACTTCGATGTTATAAACTATTTCAACACGTCCCGATGTTTTATTGAAGACTCGTTTGTTTGGTGAGTTAGGCATGTAACCTAGGAAGTATCCTTCGTCAGCCTTCTCACCAAATTTAGGCTGGTGACTTGTTTTCAACAACGTACATGAAACTCCAATGGGTTCAAACCCTTTTAAGTTCGGTTTCTTTTTGTTCTAAAGCTCATAACATGTCTTGTTCTGCTTTTTAACCGTAAGCACCCGATTGAGAACATGACATGCTGTATTCACTACTTCTGCCCAAAATCTGACCGGAAGCCTTGAATCTGCAAGCATTGTTCTCGCTGCTTCAATTAGAGTTCTATTTTTCCTTTCAGCAACACCATTTTGTTGAGGTTCATATGGTGCACTAAATTGATGTTGAATGCCTTTGCTTAAGCAATATACATTCAATGCAGAATTCTTGAACTCAGTCCCATTGTCACTACGAATTCTCTTAACTCTTTTTCTATAGATGTTCTTTATTAGATCTAGAAACTCCATAAGAATGCCCGGAGTTTCATCCTTAGATCCCAAAAAGAATACCCAAGAGAATCTAGAGAAATCGTCTGTGACAACCAGACTGTACCATTTGCCACCTATGCTTCTCTTGCTTATTGGGCCAAAGAGATCCATATGTAACAGCTCAAAAGGCGAGGAAATAGAGTTCACAGTTTTAGACTTGTGTGGTTTCTTATGCTGTTTTCCTTTCAAGTAAGAGATACACTTGTCTTCAAATGCAAAGCTCTTCGGTGGTACACCCAGAATTAACTCATGTTTTGTTATGTAGTTCATTTTACGAAAATTTAGGTGTGCCATTTTCCTATGCCATAGGAGAGAGTCTGATTCTGAAGCCTTGGATAACAGACAAGTAGACACCATTGAAGTAATAGGAGCATTCATGTTGATAGCATAAATGTCCTTCTTCCTTGGAGCTTTCATCAGTATCCATTTTTCGGGAATGATAAAACCCGGCTTCAGGATTAAGGCCTCTTTCTCAGTGAAGAGAACAGGATGACCTTTATCACAGACTTGGGAAACACTCACTAGGTTGTGCGTTAGTTCTTCAACATAATTCACATCCTCTAGAGTCAAAGTTCCATTTGAAACTGTTCATTTCCCAGTAATTACTCCTCCTTTATCACCAGCGAAGTGCACTCCTTGTCTCAGTCCACCTCTGAAGTCTGTCAGTAGACTTCTGGTTCCTGTCATGTGCCTAGAGCATCCACTGTCAACATACCACCAATTATCATTGTTCGCAGTCTGCTCCTGCACATACAAGTTGTACACAATCAGTTATCAAGAGGGACCTAAGCCATTACGGTCTTGGTTTGTCCCTTGTCGTCGACAAACTGTAGCTCTTTAAAGTAACCATCCTTCCCATTAGGAGCTTTGGTCATTTTGAAGGAGCATCAGCTTGCTGATGATTAGTGGTCCTGGGTCTATGAGTTGACTGACTTCCAACCCTCCCTGATACATAACCCTGGGATTTCTGCCCTTGGTTACGGTTATTATAGGACCCTTGGTTAACTCCTTGTGAGCGAGATGTAGAACCAATCTCAAAGTGACTTTGGTTCCTTCTCGGAGTCATAAACCTCGACGGCACTTGATCTTTATTAAAATTTTCATGCCGTTTAGGTTTGGGCGGCGAGACACTGTGAGAAGCATCTCTTTTAAGAGCAGTAACAGGTTTAATACCAATTCCTAGTCTGGTACCTAACCTGTCTGTGCTCGAACTAGAGATAATTTTAGTCTTATCACTGTTCTCGCGCTTAGGAGTAGCTTCCGTCTTCTTATTGGGACAACAAGAAGATACGTGTCCTCTTTGATGACACTTGAAGCATGACATCTGCTTTCGTGACTTAACAGTCTTAGCAGACTCCTTCTTTTCCTGATCAGACGACACTGAAGGTAACTCCTTGTGTTTCTTAATTCCCTCATTGTTTACATTAGTACTACCAATCATTCCACTTGATACAAATTGTACTTTAGCGAATGATTTGACTGTACTCTTGTCTAATGATAGGTCATTAATAATATTTTTCTAAGTCTCAGATGCTTCAGACTGTTGAGTTTTCAAATCCTCAGTCTCAGGATTCGCATCTGTCATTTCTAGGTCAATAGAAGTAGAAGCAGTGTAATTGGCATTAAAGGGCGGAGGAACATTAGAATATCCTAGGCCAGTAACATCTGTCACACTACGTTGAGAGCTAATGATTCTATCTAAGGTCAAAGAGGATGTTCTATAACCTTCAAATTTTCTATTTAGCTCTACTACCTTCATATTTGACTCTGAAAGTTCTTTATCCCTAATAGCAATATTTCTATTTAGCTCATTAAGGTTTAGATATAACCCGTCTATCTTAACACATTGTTCATTAATTATGTCAGTTAGACTAGTCTTATCTAAGGCATCACTCTTAATCTTTTCAGTTAATGCCAGCTTATCCTCACCTAACCTACGAACATCAGACTTAGCTATATCTAATTTAGATGTTAAGGTTTTGTTAGATTCAGCAAAAACACTAACCTGAGTCTGTAAGTCAGTAACTAAGTAACAGACATCAGCAAGAGTAAGAAGATCCAGACATACCTTTTTCTTGTCTGACTGTACATCAGCCATGTATGAAACGAAGTCATCGGGACTCATTTCTTCAGTCGAGTTGATGTAGAGCACATCTTCCTCGTTCCTCTTGACTTCTGTGTGTGGCACATTAGCTTGACATTCCTCAGCAGTTGGCATGTATAGAGTTGATTCAGTTGGTTTCTCCTGATCGTCTATTTCAGCCATGAGAGCTTGCTCAGGCGGAGTAGACCAATCATAGGAGCCATCAATTTGCTGAACTACCAATTTGGAAGTTAAAGTACTTCCCGAGTCTTGTTTTGCAATGCCTGTATCAGCCTTCGGTCGTTGACACTCCCTGGCGAAGTGTCCGTAACCTTGACAGTTATAACACTTGACCTTGGACTTGTCAAACCCTGGTCGATTTCCAACAACTCTCTTACCCGTACGCTTTAGGAAATTCTTTACTCTCCTTGACACCATAGCCAGTTGCCACTGGAGGTCCATTTCCTCTAAGTCATCAGGGTCAACCTGATCATAATCTTCATCAAATTGTGCAGGATCATTAATCTTCCCTTGAATATAATTTTCATAGGAAGCAACGAATGAAGCCAGAACCGAAAGTTGTTGTTCTGCTGATTTCACACTCATCGGCATCTTATGATGTCCTTGAGTAGACTTATCCGAAGAACTGTTCCTGCTTCGTCTTTCACTTCCATCCGAAGCTATGAAGCACATATCCTCTGTTAACATTTCTCCAAGTTCATCAATTTCACCAGCAAACAATGCAGTGGTCGAATTGGATGAAGGATTAGAGATACTAGTCTTTCCATGGTATAAACCTGGATTCTGTAGGTGATCAGAATCTGTATCTCTTGTTTTCTTGGAGAAATCATAACCCCTGAGCTTGTCAATAGCCTGCTCTAGGGTCATAGTAGCATATCGTTCATCATTGTCTTTGAGCATGATACCATACATTTCCCACTTACAAGGTAAACCCTCAATGAATTTGTCGGTTTTCTCCTTGTCATTGTAGAAAATTTCGTGGTCGTCAAGTTCACTTAATAAGTGATAAAACCGGGTGGTGTAGGCTTCAAGGTCCTCTTCTCTAAAAGCTTTAAATACCATAAACTGCTTTTTCAGAAGATTACACTTGCCTGCCTTCACCTGAGGGCTTCCCTCACACCTTTTCTCTAGAGCATTCCAGAGCTCTTTAGCTGTGTGAAAGGACTTCAATTGATGATTGATTTCCTTGGGAAGGCTCATTTTTATCGATGAATGTGCCTTTATTATCAATAGTGAATTCTTTCTTCTGATTGTCATTCATCCTGTCGTAAGGCACAATCACAGTTGCATTCCCTACCTCAGCTGTAGGTGCAACATATCCATTCTTAATACACAGCCAAATAGTGATGTCGTGGAATCTACAGTAACTTTCGAATCTGTCTTTCCACCCGTAATAGTCCTCAAGTCTGAGTAGCTTTGGTGGAACATTAGATTTGCCAACCTCGTGTTCCATCTCGATCATTCGACTCAAATCAGACATTTTAAAGTCAAAAATCAAGTTATCTCGCGAATTCAGTAATCTCAACTCGCAACTAGACTCAATTCGCAAGTAAAGTCAGCTCGCAGAAATCTCAACTCGCAGAAATCTCAGCTCGCAGGAAACTCAGTTCGCAAGGGAACTCAGTTCGCAGCTGAATCTCAACTCGCAGAAATCTCAGTTCGCAAGTCTACCTCAACTCACAGCTGAAACTGAACTCGCAAATAACAGTAACCCTAATCTCAACTCGCAAAACGGCGCCTCGAAATCTGGGAACTGAGACTTTTTGGTATTTTACGAATAAATCCGTAGATTTCGTTCGAAAAACGACCCTAAAGATGTTATATAACCAAAAACCTTGTAACCACAACGTTTCTAAGCCCGAAAGCTCTGATACCAATTGTAAGGTCGCTAGATCTTGGTTCGATAACGGATTATCTTTAAGTATTGAGGTGCGGAATCCCTCAATACGTTTGGTTTAAGCTTATATAACTTTATTATCAATTAAAGGGCTTCGTTTTGATTATTAACTAAGTTAATCACTCAAAACCGAACCTTTAATACTATAATAAATATATCTGCACGAAAAACGAGGAGAATAATTAAATATTTGGTGTGTGTGATGATGGCACAGATTTCTAGATCACTCCCAATAAATGAGCAGCAATAAATATTTATATTTTTTTCAACTCGCAGCCCACGGGCTTTGCGAGTTGACTCAACTCGCAGCCCATGGGCCTGCGAGTCCAGATGGCATTGCGAGCCCAGTTCTCAACTCGCAGGTGAGACCTGCGAGTCCAGATGGTCTGCGAACTGAGATCTCAGCTCGCAAGTCTTGTTGACTTGCGAGTTGACTTCTCAATTCGCGATTTTGACTTTAACTTGAAATCGATACTTGTCCAATAATATTTAACAAATAATAATAACAAGTTAGTATCATATATTTACAAGTCTAAACCAATTATACAAGTTTGACAATAAATACACTAATCCTATTACAAGCTAGATCTGTTGTCACAATAACATGTCCCAACATCAATGAAATTTGAAAGAATTAAGCCAAGAGTTGGAAAGACTATCAAACTTGACGAAAGAAGCAAAAGAGCAGGAAGGCGTCGAAGAAGGAAAAAATATCCAGCTATGAAATGCATACAACATATTCCGTTAAAGACTATGCCTCAAGATATCTTAGGCAAGTTGAAGAGATGGTCTGTAGATTCTGTGACTGGTGAAGCTCTTATGTTTGAACACGATGATGAAGAGAAAGAAATCTTAAAGATTTATGATCGTTGACATCTAATGAACTTATCAAAGGCTGACCTATTGATGTATGCGGGTAGCAAAATTTATAAGTGATTACCAAAGACAACTTGAAGACAAAGACGGTAGAGCTATTGTCAAGGGGGAGTCTGTTGGGACATGTTTTGTGAAAATAGATCTAGCTTGTAATAGGACTTTTGATAATTGTAATCAAGTTTGTACATTGGTTTTGAATTGTAATGAAAAATATTGGTTGGTAAACATTTTAGAGTAAAATATTAAAATGCAAAAAAATGTTGACCATGTTTGACTGCGAATCGAGTTAGTTCGCTGGGCCAAGATGGGCTGCGAACTGAGTCAGTTCACAGAGCCCAAAACCCACGAACCGAGACAGTTATATATGAAAATTAGGTTTTAAACCTAATTAACTTTTGCCAAAAGTAATACGAATTTTCTGAGTTTTCCAGAGATATTCTAAACATACTAAAGGCTAGGTATTGATCGTTTAACATCTATTATAATCGATACAAAGCATATAAGTAATACGACTCGCTATATTTGCGAAACAAATCGTTATAGATCCTATAACTAGTATTGAGGGATTCCGCACCTTAATACCTTAGATAACCTCGTTATCGATCCTATACATACGGACTTACAATTGGTATCAGAGCCTACGGCTAGATACGCGTAGGTTCGAGGTTATTCGAGATAATAACGGTTAATTTTGGGTTGTTTTACGTACAATTAGTGCGTATTTGCAACCAAAATCAGTCTCTGGAAGCTTTTAGGTTCGTTTACGTTCGAAATCTTAGGGTTTAGTGTAAGTCCGTATGTATAGGATCGATAACGAGGTTATCTTAAGGTATTAAGGTGCGGAATCCCTCAATACTAAGTTATAGGATCTATAACGATTTGTTTCACAATTATTTAGTGAATCGGAATTCTAATACGCTTTGTATTGATTATTAACCAATGTTAAACGATAAATACCTAGCCGTTAGACGATTTGAATGCTCTGGAAAACTCAGGAAATTCGTATGTCTATTATGGCAAAAGTTAATTAGGTTTAAACCTTAATTTGTATATATAACCGTCTCGGTTCGCAGGTCATGGGCTTCTGCGAACTGACTCAGTTCGCAGCCCACTTTGGCCCAGCGAACTGACTCGGTTCGCAGTCCATAATTGACCTGCGAACTGACTCGGTTCGCGGTCAACTGTGGTCAACATTTTTCAGCATTTGAATATTTTACTCTAAAATGTTTACCAACCAATATTTTTCATTTACAATTCAAAACCAATGTACAAACTTGATTACGACTAATACAAGTCCTATTACAAGCTAGAGAGTCCTATTACAAGCTAGATCTGGTGTCACAAAACATGTCTCAACAGACTCCCCCTTGACAATAGCTCTAGCTTCCTTAGTGTCTTTGTCTTCAAGTTTATCTTTGGTAATTACTTGTAAATTTTACTACCCATATATATCTTCATTCTAACACAAGTCTTTTTCTTCTTTGGTAATTACCATGTTTGATCATCCAATAATATCAACTTCAGACATCCCAATCTTTTTCTTCTTTTTCTTCAATGGTCTGAACATTGGATTACCTTTGAGTTTATCTGGAAGTTCATCTTCAACTCAGAATCAGTCGATTCATCTAGATTTTCATCTAGATCTATAACTCTTTCTCCGTCTTCATCCTGGATGATCACTTTTGTAGTTGACGGGCTTACGATGTGTTCATCTATATTTGCATCAAGATCTACACCTTCGTCTAGCCCAACATCAACACTAGAAGTCCAATCTTCAGGAGGTACAAACTCTCCCTCCTCTAGATCATAGTCAAGATCTTCATCTATCTCGTCAAGCATGTCGCTTTCAGAATCAGATAGATCGAGCATTAACAAACCTATAAAAGTACATACACAAATAATCATTAGTATCATAAATCCTTTCATCGATTCCCCTGAAACAATCTAAGGATTTCCTTATTAATCAATAACAATTAATATCATAAATTCTTTCATTGATTTCCTTGAATCAAGCTTAGAATTTTCTTATTAATTTCCTTGTGTATTTAAAACACATTATATAAATTTATAAATCTTTCATTGATCATAAACAGAATTACAATCAATCTAAGATTCCAAAAGTCTTATAATATCTGAACATTAATTAAATTTAAACATTAATGTATTGTGAACAATAATGATCACCAAACATTCAAGCTTACAATTAATTAATATCATAATTCCCATTACATAATTAACTTGTCAATCTTAAGATTCTCAAGTCTAAAAAGCAAGGATTATAGTAAAAGTTTGACCGCCGATATTAAATCGGGACACGCTACACGATTATCTGTAAGTTGGTAGACTTTCGATCACAATTTATATAACCTTAATTGAATATCACTTAAAACTTATTTAAAACATATTTAACTTGTAATTATAAATCTGAAGACGAATATATTACAAAATAATTCTAAGTTAAGTTACAATGTTTTAAATATTACAATCAGTCTAAATTAATACAAGCTTCACCTTCACTGGCACCACCATCTTTAGTACCAGCACCACTTCCACTTGCACCAGCAGACTACCCCTGAATTATAGGAAGCTCACTAGTCGTTGAAGGACCAGTCGGCTCTCTATCTTTCTGTGCATCGGGATCTTCGTCTGTATCATTATGCCTTTTCTTCAGTAACTCATCAGCTTTGCATAAGTCATGTCGCCTGTTCTTTATCAGTTCATCTTCTTGACGAGCCTCATTATATAGCAATATCTCCCCCTGAGATGGCTGTCCTTTCAACAAACTGGCGATAAGGCGTTCTAAACGATCAAGCTGTCGCTGCTGATCTTCAGATTCGCGGAGCAAAAGCATGTGAGACCGCAAGAGATGAGTTTTTGCTTCGGTTTGAGTGGATAACTGTGTAGCAAGGATAGTATTCTGATTTTCCAAGGTCTGAACCCGAAGTTCCAGATTAGAAATCCTCTCAGAAACTCGAACATGAACAGTAGGCGGTGGAGTAGGTGCAGGGTCAGATTGAGGAAGATGTTGTTCAATCTGAGCAGCGACATCTGCCAAAAGTAAGCGAGCTGTAAGACTACTAGCTTTAGTAGTCGGAAGAATAACATGCACAGATGCAGTAGGCTCTGGCACAGTAGAACGTGGCAAAGTAGGTTGGACTGGCGGTGGTGGTGTATCGCGAACAACTGGACATGATAACTCACCAATAGTCAGTTGAGTAGTGGAAGAACGGATTCGCTTGCGGCGTTGAGTTTGGAGTGGTGTAACATCTTCATCCTCAGATTCTTCATCAAGCAAGCAATAATTAGGATCTTGATCATTAGCTTTACACTTTCCCTTCAAAGCAGGATCCATGATTAGCTTGGAACCCTTTCGAATCATGCCAGCCGGAATACCCAAAGAAGAAGGAGGAGGAATATCATCATCAGTCTCCTCATCATCAAAATCAGATGCAGTGACGCCATCCTTGCTGGGGGCACTAGAAGGCCCAACACCTAAATTCTCCTGATCCCGTTCACCCTCAGATCGAGCAACCTCGGGGTCGACAGCTTCAGAAGCCTGAAAATTTTCCACCTCATTTAAGAGTGGGTCGGTGGCATCATCATTCTGAACAAGTACCTCATGTAGCACTTGTGCAGCAATAGCAGGATTAGCATCCTAATGTAGCACATCTTCAATAAGCTCTTATGGCTCAGGATGTGGGGCCACAACTACTTGCGGAGCTTGAACCTGTGCATGAGGTTGGGGTGGAGCTGGAGGTTGAGCACCGACATCCAACCAACCGTTATCCGGTGGAGCAATATAGTTTGCATCAAGAAGATGCCCAAAAAGACCACAAGATTCCGGCTTGACCTGATCGGGACGAGGAGAGGAATGAAGAAAACAGGCATTGTATCCTCGAAGTCCAATCCTATCTACATGCAAATCTGGCTGAATATTGAGGAGGCCAGGAACTCGGTGACAAATAATAAGCATGCAGAAGCGGGGATAGATCATAAACTTGGATCTAACTGCACCAGTCACCTGACCAATGAACGAACCAAAAATATAAGAAGAGAAACTGTATGGTTTATTATAAACCAGGGACAGTAAGTCAGATAAAAGCTCAGGGCTCAACTCATCATAACCGCCCTTCTTGTTCCCAAAAATAGTAACCAGAATATGGAACAAGAATCGCCATTGGCCAAGAACAAAGGCCTTAATAAATTGGCGACCTCTCTTAGGACCAGAATATCCCATACGACCAAGTGCACCCTCAATAAAGTCCGAGGAGTACATAGAGGGACCAGCTTCCTGCTCGACTGTACCCAGATGTAGAATCTGTCTCAGATCGTTAGCAGAGAAGACAACTGGATGTTGATTAACCCTAGTACAAATGACAGGAGGGTTTGCAGCAGCATCATACTCAATATTTGCCCAGAACTGATCCAGTAAGGATCGGGACAATGGTGGCGATTCCGTAATGGCATATCGAATTCTCGAACGTGCCAAATACGTAAGGATCTCAATAAAGCGCTCAGTACCACGCTCATTGACGTCCAAATTCACCAAGATATTGTAAGCAGAAGCATATCTGGAATCATAAGAGTTACACAAATGGTAAATAGCTCATCTACATAGGAAAACTTAACGAACATTAATTAATGTTAAACATTTATGTATTGTGAACAAAAATGATCACCGAACATCCATGTTTACGATTAATTAATTACTTAATTTACTAAACTTAATTGAACGATTAAGTATTCGAGACTTAAATTTCAATTATATTCTCTAAATTATATACAGTTCGTAAGTCATGAAGTATAATCTGAAAAATCATACCGCCGATCGACTATCTGATACCAATTGTAAGTCCGTATGTATAGGATCGATAACGAGGTTATCTTAAGGTATTAAGGTGCGAAATCCCTAAATACTAAGTTATAGGATCTATAACGATTTGTTTCACAATTATTTAGTGAATCGGAATTCTAATACGCTTTGTATTGATTATTAACCAATGTTAAACGATAAATACCTAGCCGATAGACGATTTGAATGCTCTAGAAAACTCAGGAAATTCATATGTCTATTATGGCAAAAGTTAATTAGGTTTAAACCTTAATTTGTATATATAACCGTCTCGGTTCGCGGGTCATGGGCTTCTGCGAACTGACTCAGTTCGCAGCCCACTTTGGGCCAGCGAACTAACTCGGTTCGCAGTCCATAATTGACCTGCGAACTGACTCGGTTCGCGGTCAACTGTGGTCAACATTTTTCAGCATTTGAATATTTTACTCTAAAATGTTTACCAACCAATATTTTTCATTTACAATTCAAAACCAATGTACAAACTTGATTACGACTAATACAAGTCTTATTACAAGCTAGAGAGTCCTATTACAAGCTAGATCTGTTGTCACAAAACATGTGTCAACATTTAGACGTTCAAAAACCTAAAATTTTCGTTTTTGGGGTTTACAGCCGATTCTGCGAACTGAGATTCGCTAACTGAGTTGAGTCCTGCGAACTGAGTTGCGAACCGAACTTGAGATTTTGCGAATTGAGATTCTGTGAATTGAGATTCTGCAAACTGAGATTCTGCCGAATTGAAATTCTGCAAACTGAGTTGCGAATTGAGTTCCTGCGAGTTGAGTTTCTGCAAATTGAAACTTCTGCGTTTTGTGACTTGTTAAATTTCTAGAATTTGCAAAGATGTCTGACTTAAGTAGAATGATTGAGATGGACTATGAGATTGGAAAATCTAATGTTCCACCTAAATTGCTCCGACTTGAAAACTACTATGGATGGAAGGATAGGTTTGAATCCTATTGTCGTTTCCATGATCTGATTATTTGGGAATGTAACAAGAATGGATATACTGCACCTACCCAAACTGTTGAGAATGTAACTGTGGTAATTCCTTATAACCGGATGAACGATGAGTAGAAAAAGGACTATGAATCTGAAAACAAAGCTCATTCGTCTATCAAGATGTCTTCCAAGGGAAATTAATCAGCAATTAAAATCTTTTCATACTGCTAAAGAGCTCTGGGTAGCTCTATAGAAAAGATGTGAGGGTAGTCCACAGGTCAAAGAAGGTAAAAAGAGTCTTCTAAAGAAACAATTTACAGTCTTTAAAGCTTTAAAATGAGAAGATCTAGATGCATACATCACTAGGAACTACCATCTCCTAAGTGAACTGGATGTCCATGAGATAATCTGTACTGATAGGGAGAAAACCGACAAGTTTTGTGACAACCGTCAAAAATCTCAGGTCAATATCGCACTTAATACATTTGTTTACGTTTACAGCACTCTAAAATCCTAGTGAAAAGTCTAGGTTACGACTCCTTAAGTACCGAAACCGTAAGTTACCGAAATTACGTAACGTTCTAGGAGATTGCTTAGCGGACTTTAAGAGCGTGATGAACACAAAAATTAGGTTACAAAGTGCCAAAGAAAACAAATGAAATTAAATTTCATAAGTCATTATCATATCGCAAAAATAAGAATTTAACCGGAAATTCCGTAACTCGGTAAACGCAACCAGAAATCGGTTAATTAACTCGCGAATGTCAATCGTGATCGAATCAAATACATTTTGATGAATGTTATAAACTTATAAAATAAAGTTTCATGACTCAAACTTTAACCACAAAAACATCACAAAAATCGGAAATTTACCGAAATTTCGTAGCTCGGCAAACGCGACACGAATCGAATAAACAAAACTCGAATCCAAAAAACTAATACTTGAATATCCATTATAAACAATCTAAAATACAATTTTAAGTATTTTAGAAATTTAGAACATCAATTTTTATAACCCTTATATTAAGCATAAAAACAACACAATTTAGAGCTTTGAAATGTGCAAGACTTGTGAGATTTTAATACAAATAAATACCACAACTAATACATATTATATTTTATCAAAAAAATAAAATAAAAACTCCAAATTATCATGCCAAAACCGGACCTCCCCTTCCCACATTCAAATCCTCTCTTTTTCTTACAAAACTCCACTCACAATGTTAAGATTCCATGCAAAGCCTTCACCATTTTCACACTCTTTCTTTCCATCATTTCCTCTCTTTTCTCTCAAGAAAAACACACACAAAACCTCTCTTTTCACACACTAAAATCCAGAAAATATTCATCCAAAGATCATCATCTCAAAGGTGTTCTTCCATTAAAACACATCTCTTAAGGTAGAATCCCCATTCCTAGCTTCCATTTCATACTTTCTTTATGTTTATTTCATGTAAATACATGGATTTTATGCCTATTTCATGGCTAAAATTCTCATTCAAGGGTTAATGGTTTGTAGGTTCCCTTACACTTTTTTAAGTGTTAAAACAAAAGGGCAACCCATGATCAAACCGAAATCAAACCGAAAAATCGTCTTTTTAGTGTTTGAATGCTTATTTACTTGTTCTTGCTAGAATAAATGGTTTAAAATGTTAAAATATTTTTATGTTTCTGTAAAACATATGTTCATGCATAAAAGACAAGACTTCAATATTTGGATGATGTCTAAAAATCGTTTGGTAGTGAAATCACACCAAAAAGATCACTTTGTCATGCATGTAATCTGTCCAGATTTTGACCCTACTTGAAACGACCATAACTCAGTGAATAATGGTCCAAAAATCTTGATTTTTCTTCTGGAATTTAGCTTAATATCTTACCTTTAAAACCCCACTGGTCTCACTCAAATCAATTGAGTTTACAACCTCCAAATGTATCACACAAAACTGATGCGCAAACAGTAACTTTTCTGTGAGCACCTTGTTGTGATACTTATTCATGGGTCTTAAGTTGTTCCATAAATCTAAGAAAAATTATTTAAGACTCCTAACATGTATATCTCAGTAGTATAAAAAGATAGGAATTTATCTTGATGATTAAGTATTTTTAGAAAATGCATGAACATCATGTATTATTTTAGTCTTGTAAAATGTAAATAATTGTGTTGTAATGAATCAAAAATACAAAAATACTAGATAAAATGTGTTAAAATTTTGGGGATTATTTTTCTCAGTAACTAGATCATAAAAAGAGTCTTGAAAAGAAAAATGGGAATTTTTGGTAAAACATAAGTATTTTCCCTAAATTAATGCAAACAAAGCCTATAAAAGGTGACATAATCATGAAAAATACTTTTGGACACCAAATAATTATGGGAAAATTCCAGTGTCATTTTCCTCAGAAAATGACACTATTCTCAAAATTTCACACTCTTTGGAAGTGTTTTGATATGTTTTCCGATTTACGTCTTGTTAAAACGCATAATGTTTGGAACCAAAGTTTCAGTGCTCAAAATGACTTGAAAATTTTACACAAACCTAAAAATGGTTAAAAACTGATCTGGTAAAAATTCCAGAATTGTTTGTGAATAATTACTATTTTTCCCATATTTATCCCACTTTTTAGACATAAAATGATTATAAATAATCCATAGGTCTAAAAATCCCCAAATTTTCACAGAAAATTTGTGAACTATATTTCGTGTTTCATACCAAGTTTGGTAATTTTTAGATATTCTATTAATGTATTTTCATTATTTTGTTGACAACTCGAACAATTACCGGCAACGTTAATTAAAGGGAAATTCGAACTTTTCGGCACTTTGTAATTTAATTAGCTAGCTAAGCAATCCTAACAAACCGTATTAGTCGAAAACTAATTAGAAACCTTGTGTTCTTAGGAAATGGATAGGAGTCAAACCCGGTCGGCACGCGCATTACATCTATCCGTACGCTCACGCTCAATAGTGAGTACACAGCCCCTCTTTTAACGCTTTACTTAAATGTTTTGGGGTGAAAAGCATGCTTATATGATTTGAATACTATGTTTATGCTATACTTGATTTACAAATGTTATGCTCATGCTATGCTTACTTTCGAATACTTGACATGGTTAGAATGTCGTATTGATTACAAATAACTTCTTGAATGTTCACCGTTTATATGAACGTGATTATGTGCTTGTTTTTCTATCGTATCTAAAGTCCCCGGTATATCCACACGACCATTAACTCTATATGAGCCAAATGATGCATATGAATAGTACTATTTGGGAGCGAGACCACCTCCCCACTCACGCGGCCACGTGAGTGCATCCCATCATCGTAAATGCCAACGATAGGGCATCTCTCTTTGGGGCAAAGGTTTATCGGTTGTAGGTTTGGTTGTGGACTCAAGCATATTAACTCATTGTGACTATAGACATTATAACGTGATAGCATAGAAATTCATAAACAAATATAAATGTGTGACGTTTTGACATTTGAACGATATCTCTTTTGAAATTGTAAACTTTACGCCCGAGCTTTACAAAGACTTGATATTGAAATGATATCTCTTTTGAAACTGTAAACTTTACGACCAGAGCTTTACAAAGACTTTGACGTGAAACGATATCACTTTGAAACCATAAACTTTGGAGTATGAGTATTATACTATGAATCATTGTGGTTTTGGACAATGATAAACGTGATTCCATAATAACGCCTCACAATTTAATGAACTTCGACATATTAACCCGTTGTGATTACAAACATTTTTATATTGAGTTGATGATCCATTGATTTTATAAATGTAACTTGAACATATTAAATACTACAAATTGAGTTTTATAGACGTAAATTGAACTCATTAAAATCTACAAATTGAGTTTTATAAACGTAACTTGAGCTTATTAACCACTACAACTCGAGCTGTATAAACATGACTTGAACACTTCTTGAAAATATGAGCATGGCGTTATAAATCAATCACGAATTTTAATTAAGCTCCAAAAAGAATCACTCCTTAATGAGTCTTGTTTCTTAAATAAACCTCATTTGCAAACAAAACATCGATTCACAAATGAATCTAACTATCAAATGAATATCGCTCTTAAACGAGCCTTGTTTTAATGAATTACTTTTATAATTGTCCGTGCAATAGCGCTTGTCCATCCTAAAAATTGATTTTAAGAAGGTATCAGATGATTATCGTCGTCATATGAGCTCGGCACTAAAAAAACTATCTTTGTAAACTAAGCACGTAGTAACGTGTAACGTTTAAACTAGATTTCGTAAACTCTTGAAAATGGTCTATCATTACACAAAACCTGTGTACTCACCAACTATGTTTCATAGTTGACCTTTTATTTTACATGCTTTTCAGGAATTAGTCACAATTTGTCTATTGAAGCTAAAACGGCTATTTGATCTATGCTGCGGTAGCGTACGGAATTTATTTCTTTTGGGATGTAATAGCATGTTTAGGATACCTACTTTTGCGCTATAAACATTTGTAAAACTTATTGTAATGTATTGAATGTAGACCGTTGAACGGTGATCTTTTGTAATTTTCGAATTTGAAATCATTGTACTGTTACATCTCGTGTTTCCGCTTTAGCGGGGTGTGACAAGTTTCTTGAGGGTTTACCCCCTAAGTGGGAAATGTATGGAGTGATGATTAAGGACAATGAAGAAAGATATGTTAAAATGACTCTGGAGCAGGCTATAGACAAGCTCAGAGGATATGATTTTACTAAGAAAATGAGAGATACAGATTCTGATCAGGTACAAGATCCTGGGCTATACCATGGAAAATCTAGTCTCTCAAATGCTCATCAACATCAACCTCTACACTACTGGTTGGTGCTATTGATGATAGCGGTGAAATTGTTTCCGAAGACCTGTGTTTTATAGCTTCAGCTGGAAGTGAGACCCGAAGCAAGAATATTTCTTCTGAGAAGTCCGCTCAAGGGCATCATAAGATGCCTATGAGTGTGAAATCTGCAGAACAACAACTTTTTGTACTTGCTTCATTCGTTGCTTCCTATGAGAATTACATTCAAGGGAAGATTAATGATCCTGCTAAGTTTGATGAGGATTATGATCAAGTTGACCCTGATGACTTAGAGGAAATGGATCTCCAGTGGCAACTTACTATGGTGTCAAGGAGAGTTAAAAATTTCCTATAGTGCTGGTAGGAAAGTGGTGGGTAACAAACCGGTTTTGATAAATCCAAAGTAAAGTGTTATAACTGTCAGACTTATGGACACTTTGCTAGGGAATGTCAACGACCCAAGATTGAGCAATTTGTAAATCCTGTAAAACAAGGCACGTCCTTAGTATCCAAAGCCTTAAGCAGCTTGATGGTTCTTATGACTGGAGTGCTTTATCTGAAGAAGCACTTATGGCTGAAATTGATGATCAAGATAAAACTATTGAATCCACATCTTACATGCCAACTGCGGAAGAATATCAAGTGAAGATTGTGGATCCCGATGGGTGATCTTTTAATCAAATCAAGAGGAGAAGAAGACAAGAACACAAGCAAAATGATATAAAGTTTGGACAAAATGATAAACAAATGAGATAAAACTTTATATTACTCAATCCCCAAAATATTCTCTCAAAAGTGAGTGTAGCAGCCAAAATACAGAGAATAAAGTGAGTGCAAAATGTCTTACCCTAAATATCTCTAACTTTGATATTTATACTAAACAAACTGGCCATTTTGCGACACAAGCCTTGTGTCGCAAAGATCACTATTGCGACACAAACACTGTGTCGCAACTACAACTCATGCGACACAAGCACTGTGTCGCAGTACACAAAGAATGTAATTTTTCTAAGTCTATTACATATACAGACACAGTACAGACTAGACCAGCTGACAGACACTCTAAGATGCATCAACAAACTCCCCCGTGTCTTCAGCTTGGTCTTCAAGATCTTCATTTAAACTCAGCCTGTTGGAAATACACCGCCAGCGTGTATCAATGTGTCACACACACATTGACAATCCTCTGAAATTGAAGTGCGAACTTCTTATTCATCACATTCTTCTCATTGAAGCGAATCGGATTGTCAAATAGTTTTCTCAGATCTTTCTTAGAGAAATTTATTAAACTCATCGGATCAAAAACTCTGAATTGAGTTTTCTTCAAGTTATAAAGTGAGCTCTTCTCTGGTTGCTCGGTTTCAGGCACAAATATCAAAACTGCCTCACCAGTATGAGCATCCAGTTCCCAGTAATGAAGTCTTCTTAGAAAGTCCAAGGGAACTGTCTCCAGAGGTATCTTCTTCAAGCACTCAGCCGGAGGATAACGCATTTTGATCAATGGCTGTTTGGTGATAGGATCTAACCGTTTCTTATATATAATTCTTGTTCCAAATGTCGGTTTGATGAAACTGTACCGTTTAGTGCGAATTTCACGTTGAAGCGTAGATTGAATGAAGTTGGCACGATCGTCTTTCGAAAGATTAATCAAAGCAAGCTGAGCGAGACGATTGATTTCTCCTTTTGGCAAGGTGCTCAGCTTTGTGAAAGATCTATTGAAATATTGGATACCATCAAGCCTTTTGATCATAAATAATCCATTTGAGATCTTCCAACTCTTTATCAGTCCAGTATACACTCCAGTGACCTTGTATGATTTGCAGGTGACCGGCACTTGTTTCCCATCTTTTCCGTGCGGCCACCATTTAGCAAGTCTTTCATCTTTGGTCTCAATCGATTCATCATCAGGAATAGGAGTCTCCGATGTTCCTTCATCTTGAGTCTCAGAAATATTATCAGTTTCGTCTTCAGAAGAATCTGACTCAATAATTGGAGCATCATCATAGAACTCATCATCATCAAGCTCTTCCTCCTCAACCTCAAAATCAGCATCTTCTTCAAAATTATCGCTATCATTTTCCGAATTGACTTCGTTTATCATGCGTTGAATAAACGAGAGGTCTGCACAAGAATAATCAACTGCTAACGGTCTCGGTTGGCCAGGAATCCGATGCACAGGAAAGTACTCTAAAGAAGGTATTTCATTAGAAGGTTCAATTAGTACATCATCAGATACAGACTCTGACCCCGGTCCTATTGGTTCTATTGATGGACCGGCGGGAACAGACTCCCCCGGACCAATAGACCGGGTCTCAAACTCCCTAAACCTATCCTCTAATTGTGTGATTCTAGACGTTTGAGCTTCAATTAGGGCGGCTTGTGACTGAATGAGATTGGCTTGATCGTGCACAGTCTTTTGCATATCCTCCATCCGATCCAAAAGTTGCTTTATAATATCAGGATGAGGATGCACGGGAGTCTGAACCTCCGAAGGCCCAGCAGTTGAAGAAGTGCGCTGTCGACTGGATGTAGGAATGTCGTCTGAGACAATGTAAGTGACATCCTCACGTGGCCTTTTGCCCGTCGACCTGGGAGGAGAGGGGCATATGTAATCAATATCCCTCATGAGATCTTCAAATTGAGGATCGGGATTGATAGCTCGTTGTTGTTGTTGTTGTTGGTGTGGAACAGGTGCCTGTGGCGGAGGTGACAGTGGCCTAGGAATAGGAGCCGGATCGGCGAATTCGTCACCCTCCGGAGGTACATAGGCCTCATCCACAATATGGCCAAAAAGTGGCACGTCAGGCGGGACCGGTGCACCCTTAGCGTATTGACCGGAAACCACGAAAATTCGAGTATTCATCGGTGTCGGGCGAAATTGGTGCTGTGGGGCCACCGGTAACACTGGGAGTAAATGATTGATCAATAATTGGACAAAACGTGGGTACAAAGCCCATTGACCCTCCCCAGCCTGTGCATTATCTACCATAATCCGAAAAATATACCCCGAGAAGTTGTAGGGCTTATTGTAGACTAGTGCCACCATAGCGGATGCAGTAGATAAACTCATCCCATCAAAACCGGCTTTCCTGCCAGAGAGGCAGACGATCAAAATGTGCATCAAATAACACGCATTCAAACATTTTAAGTCGTTCAATTTGTCCAAACAAAACAAAACCTAAAACCCGAAATTTAAAAATCAAATGCAAGTTATAATATGCAATAAAAAATGTTAAAATTGGTACCTATAGTTGCGGAATGATAGGGAGAACACGAAAATGATGAAGAATCAAACAGAAAACGCCAAAGAATCACAGAAAAACTCAAAAAAAATCGAAGATTGCGTCAGAGAGCTTATGTCGCAGTGTTGTGTCGCAGTAATTAAAACGAATTACAGCGACACGAGGGTATTTATACCCGGGACACAATGAGCGACACAATGTTGCGACACAAGTGTTGTGTCGCTATGTTGGCAACACAATTAAGCGACACAAGGATTGTGTCGCTGTATTAGCAACACAAATTATGCGACATAATAGGGCGACACAACTATTGTGTCGCTGGTCCACAAAGCATGCGACACAAGTCTTGTGTCGCAGTTTAGCAACACAAATATGCGACACAAGCCTTGTGTCGCAGAAGTCAATCAAGGGTTCACATTTTTTAAGATATTTTGTATTTGTGACACTTAGTGAACGAAGTAAATAAAAAACCAAATATCATAATAACAAATAAACAGCAAAGAAACGCTTTGAGAAGTGTCGATTTAGGGATCATATTAGGAAGACAGATTCGCAAGACAATATTAAATTTTAATTCGATTATCAGTATAGTTGTCCAAATTTAAATTTATCAAGAAAAGTTAACAAGCCTGAGAAGCAATCTGTAACAAGACGATTATCGGTATTGTTTGTCCACTTAAACATGTAACACACTCAACTTCAACCTTAGCAGTTATTATTAGAGTGAATAGATCTTCGTGACTCCCACATAGATATACTCCTAGTATCAAGACATGCCCAAAACTTCGATTAGTTAGAGAGAGCGTTTGAATTCAACATTTTTAAGAATCAAGCCAGCGGTGACAGGTCTATACTTACGTATAACAAAGCGACATAAACTTGATTCAGGTGTAAGCAAAACCGGACTTGGTCAAACCAGTTGGCGACCTGGTAAGTAATCTTTGATTTTATAAGATTTGAAAGTACTTTGACTTTTCTTTGCTTAATGTTTGAAAGTATACTGACTGAGACCAGGTCTGTACGGACGTACAACAGAGGAAACAGACAGCATAAATCCCAAATGTAGTCAGATACAAACTCAAGTTAATTGAAGCATGGCAAGCTAATACATAAGAATTTAAGACACATTGTCATACATCATATGATAGTCATCACAAAAGAGTAAACACGAATTAAAGTATTTCTTAGTTGCTTAAAGAAGAGTGTGAACATGTCTACCAATACATCGTGCAAGAAATCAGATGTTTATAAGAGCAAGTATAACAGATACAAGATAAACCTACTGATATATCGAGGATAAAACTTAAGATTGTCGTGTGAGAAGTGTCTCCTAACGTACTATCATATCCCTAGTTGTTTTGAGACACAACTTAAACGTCTTTTGCACATGTTGCAACGTTGCTTTTCTTTAATGCTAGTAAGCACAAAGAGTGGCTATTGTTTTACCCCCCCCCCTTTTTTTTTAACAAATAATAATAATAAGAACATAACAGACTAAGGTCACAAATATTACTTTTGAATGGGAAAGAAACGTAACCCTATCATGTTGACTAGCTCATCGAAACGAGCACGGGAAAAGGCTTTGGTGAACAGGTCGGCATTCTGCTTAAGGGTATCTATTTGGACCAGATCAATTAGGTGTTTTTCATAACAATCACGAATGAAATGAAACCTAATTTATATTTGTTTGGTCTTAGAGTGTTGGACAGGATTACGAGTAATACATATAGCAGCAGTATTATCTATATGAATAGGAGCCATAGTTAAGAGTAAACCGTAATCGCGCAACTGGTGTTGTATCCAAAGAACCTGGGAACAGCAACTAGCAGCAGCAATGTATTCAGCCTCTGCGGTTGAGGTAGAAACAGTTTTTTGCTTTTTGCACTGCCATGATACGAGCCGAGGTCCAAGAAACTGAGTAAGCAGTGAGCGCGAAGGTTTTCTCATTAGAATACCAGAGACCAAGAGTTGGTCTACATTTGAGATAACCGAAAATTCGCGTAATTGCCTTCATGTGAGACACCTTCAGTTTAGCCTGATACCTAGAACAGAGAGAGACCGCAAAGACAATGTCCGGACGCGATGCAGTGAGATACATCAGAGAACCAATCATAGATCGGTAATCTTTTTCCGGACAGTCCTCTTCATCTTCCGCTGGACCAAGGTGATGATTCAGCTCTAAAGGCGTCCCATACGATTTACAGTCAGTCAAGTTATACCGCGTAAGCATGTCGTTGACGTACTTGGACTGATGAATGAAAATCCCTTTAGCAGATTGTTCGACTTGTACGCCCAAGAAAAAATTCAGCTCCCCCATTGCACTCATTTCAAATTCTGACTTCATGATCCGCTCGAAGTCGCGACACAGTTCATCCTTGGTGGAACCAAAGATGATGTCATCCACATAAACCTGTACTAATAACAAGTCCTCCCCTGCATGCTTGATGAAGAGAGTACTGTCGATCGTTCCGCGTACAAAACCATTCTTCAGAAGATGAGTCGCAAGCCGCTCATACCAAGCTCTAGGAGCTTGATGAAGACCATACAATGCCTTGTCCAGCTTGCAGACGTAGTTCGGATGAACAGAGTCTTCAAATCCAGGCGGCTGTTTGACATAGACCTCTTCAACCACTTGACCATACAGAAATGCACTCTTAACGTCAAGCTGGTAAACCCGAAATCCTTTGAATGAAGCGTACGCCAGGAAAATGCGGATGGATTCCAAACGAGCAACCGGAGCAAATACTTCATCATAGTCCAAACCTTCAATTTGAGTGAAGCCCTGGACCACTAGACGTGCTTTGTTGCGAATTACCACGCCCCGATCATCCTTCTTCACACGATATACCCAACGAGTGCCAATAGGATGAACACCCTTGGGTAAAGGCACCAAAGTCCATACTTGCAGCTTGTTGAATTGTTGAAGCTCTTCCTGCATAGCTTCAACCTAGTATGGATCCTTTAACGCATCAGCTATCTTCTTCGGTTCTACTTGGGAGAGAAAGCATTCTTCAATTTTCGAAGCAAGACAAACAGGATCAGTGACGGTAACAGGAGACGGTGTCAACACAGATTGTTCAGCAGCAGCAATCTGTCTTCTCGTTAAAACACCTTTGTTTAAATCACCAAGAATGGCATCAACTGGATGTGACACATTGATCCGAGAACTCGGAATTGCAGCTGGAACGATGATAGAATCAAGGTTTGTAGAGTCAGCTTCAAGTTCGAGTTGAAGTGCAGGTAAATCTTCAAGGTCAGATGCAGGTGATTGAACAGAATCCTCAAACATTTGTTCCTCATCATTTGTAGGATCAGGAACATTCTCAGTAACGAGTGGAGGTGGAGTCTCACAAGTAGCAGCAGGAGCAGTTGCTGGTGTTCCTGTAGGTGGTGGAGGAACAGAGATGGGTGGTGTTTCAGAAGCGATGTCCAGCCCATGAAGTAGTGTCACTATATCCTCTTCTTCATTTTCCTCAGGAATATTGAAAGAATCAAACAGTGTTTGATAATCAAACAAATATTCGGGTCCCTTTCCCTGAGGGTTGTCAGTGTAATGGAAAAAGGTGACTTCAAAATGTTCTTCCACACGCTTGGTCACTAAGTTATACACACGTTTGTTGGGTGAGTTATTAGAGAATCCTAGAAAAACACCTTCACGGGATTTCTCACCAAACTTAGCAATTCGTTCCTTGGTGTGCATAATGGTGCATAGGCAGCCAAATGGTTCAAGAAACTGTAGATTAGGCTTTCTGTTGTTGAACAATTCATAGGATGTCTTGTTCTTTTTCTTAACCATTAACACCCGATTCAGAACATAGCAGGCCATATTCACAGCTTCAGCCCAAAATGTGATTGGAAGCTTAGAGTCAGATAGCATTGTACGTGCAGCCTCAAAGTCCTATTCTTACGTTCTCCAACCCCATTTTGCTGTGGAGTCCTTGCAGCACTGAATTGGTGTTCAATACCATTGCTCAAACAGTACAGTTCTATAATCGAATTCTTAAACTCTGTACCGTTATCACTCCTTATCTTCTTGATTCTCAACTCACAAAGATTTTGCAGTTTGTCGAATAGATAGATGAGAATCTCAGGCACTTCATCCTTGGTCTTCAGAAAATAAACCCAAGAAAACCGCGAATAATCATCCGTCACAACAAGACAATAAGAAGTACCTCCCAAACTCTTCTTTCTGACTGGCCCGAATAGATCCATGTGAAGCAGCTCCAAGGGCTTCTCAGTTGAATTGGCCAGCTTCGGTCTGTGAGACTTTTTGTGTTGTTTTCCTTTCTGACAAGGGACGCAATGATCATTCAGTCCAAAGGATTGCTTATGGACACCTCGCACTAGATCATTCTTGATCAGGTAGTTCATCTTGCGAAAGTGCAAGTGTCCCATACGCCTGTGCCATAATAACGATTCCTTCTCAGGAGCTTTAGAAAGAAGACAAGTGAGCTGTGTAGTTTCCACAGTACTCATGTCCAGAATATACGTGTCTCGCTCCCGAGGTGCCCTCAATAGCACCCATTCTTCAGGGATCACAAATCCCGGCTTCAATATACAACATTCAGTGTCTTCTCAAAGCTTACCATTCCATTGGTAAGCGTACCTTGACCAGAAATAACTCCCCCTTTATCACCAGCGAAGGCCACATAACCTCCATTGAAAGCATGAACTTCAGATAAAAGAGAAACATCACCGGTCATGTGCCGAGAACAACCGCTGTCGATATACCATTTACTATTTTTTACAGATTCAGGTTGCTGCGGCACCACAAACAAGGTAAATTAGTTAGAAATGGAGACCCAAGCCTTTATAGTCTTGGGTACTCCAGTAACATCATCAACAATGACCACATCAGTCAAAACTTTGTTTTCAAAAAGTTTAGAATGTTTTACTGATGAGGTATTGTTGGATGTAGAATCTTTGCAAGATTCTTTAATCTTCCAAACCTGCTTTGGTTTGAATGCTTGCGAGTCAACAACTTTGAGCTTCAAGTTTTGCAAAGTATTTTGCTCAACTTTGTTAATTTTGACAACTGGGACAGAAGTCTTTGAGCCTTTCATTGAAATAGGCTTCTTTGAAAAAATTTTAAGTTTTTAAACTTGAGAAGCGTGTTTCCCAGACTGTTTCTTTGCAAGCACATGACAATTATTTATCAAATGACCTTGCTTCTTGCAGTAGAAGCAAGATCGTTGCTCAAAACAAGATTGAGATTTAGGAACAAACCGATGAGCTCGAGCAAAAGAAGCATGTGTTGAACAATCACACTTGTGTGAGCATTCAACAGCAGCAGATGCTTTAGTTGAAATTTTAGAAGATTTATGTAATTTAATCGTTTTAGAAACAATCTTCTTTTGAGGCTCAGCTGTGACTTTTCCGATTCTTTTAGTTATAGCCTGTTCATTTCTTTCGATAGTAATAATATGATTTTCAGGCTTCACAATTTTCTTAACTGGTCGAAACTCTTGATCAGTTATGTCCTCAATCTCAATTTCCTCTTCAACGATACAAGGAAGCACAGAAAGAGCCTTTCCTTTCTTAGGCTCAACAATATTCTCAGACTTAATAGGCTCAGTCTGAAGAATCTTATCCTTAACAATCTTAACTTTCTCAACCTTTTGAGTCTTAATTGTGTCAGACTCACTAGTATTAGTCCTAATAGGCTCGGGCTTACTAGTTTCAGGTTGTTCGCATGCAATGATGACATTTTCAGCCTTAACTAGCTCAGGCTTACTTATATTGAATCTAACAGCATGTTTGATAGGTTTAACATCTATCTTGGTGAAGATAGGCATCATATCATTTACATTATCCCTAACAGGCATAGGAAGATAATCCTTAGGGAGGGGGGGGACTTGGTGGAAACCAAGTCCAGCCTTACTCTTAGTATCAGTCCTCTGTACCTGTAGGATTTCATCAAAGACTAGAGAGGATGTGGAAAAGTTTGAAAGCTTTTTCTTCAAATTTAGAACTTCAGCTTGAGATTCAACAACTTCCCTTTTAACAGATGATAGCATATCCACATAGCTACCAATTTCATCTTGTTGTTCAAAAATTTTAGCTTTTAGTTCCTTTTTCTCTTCCAAAACAGCTTTTAACTTTTGACCACTGGCCTTATCACTGTCCCGTAACATATTATTTGTTTCAGTTAAATTTTCTATGACAGTGTTAAGGCGTGTGGTATCCTCTCTATACCTATTTAGCTGGTTAGTTAATTTAATGCATGATACACAAGATAAGGGTTCATCATGTACCTCATGCACTTCAGCCATTAGTGCCCGTTCCGTATCATCTTCATCTGGGTCAGACCATTCCCAAGCATTGTTGGAAAGCAGTAGCGCAGCGGAAACCATCGCTTTTTCATCAGATCTGGTCTTCTCAGATGAGGTGGACTGAGAGGGCTTGGACAAACCGGAAGGTGGATTCTTCTTTCTGTCACATTCACGAGCAAAGTGTCCATAGTTGTGACACTGGTAGCATTTTACCTTGCTCTTATTGAATCCAAGACCCTTCTCTTCCGGATCAGTGACGTTCTTCCTCCCAGTCTTTTTCAAGAAATTCTTGACACGTCTTGTGAGCATAGCCATGCTCCACTTCAAGTCCATTCTTTCAAGCTCTTCTTGATCAATTTGACTGAAATCTTCTTCAGTCATATTCACAGTGCTGTTCTTGTTGGATAGGAAGTCATCATACGCTGACAAGAAAGCGGTGAATACAGCTGCATGTTCCTCAGCAACTGCAGGAGATGCTCCTTTAAGATTGGAGTCAGTACCACCCCCACTAGCAGAGTTTGTGGTAGTATATCCAAAACCACCAGATAAATTAGGAGCACCAGAACCCCCAGAGAAGAATGCAGCCCCAGCAGGTTGAGTCGCTGTAGCAGGAACATCCACACCATATAACATGGGATTCTGAATATGTGCAGTAGCCTTGGTCTCCTTCTTCTGCATGTCCAGGAGGTCAGCAGCAATCTGTCCAATTAGATCATCAAGCTCCATATCCATTATATCCTCGTCTTTTTCCATTAGCAGCACTCGTGTATTCCATTTCTTTGGTAATGAACCCAAAAGCTTCTTGTTTACATCAATTTTGTCGAGATTTACTCCTCCCTCAACCAATTCACTTACGAGCTGAGAATATCGACTACACATATCTTCCAGAGACTCAGTAGGTAACATGTCAAAGACCTCAAACTGTTTCTTAACCAGATCCAGTTTGTTTCGTTTGTACTGATCACTACCACCACATTTCTTCTCAAACCCCTTCCATAGCTCATAAGCGGTCTTGTGATGGCGTAGTTGTCGCAATATCTGTTGAGGTAAGGCCATAGTAATCGCAGAATATGTTTTTCGTTCAGTATCGAAAGCCTTACGTTCTTCAGGAGTCATTGATTTAATGGACTTTTCAGGAATAGGTCCATTAAATATACCGGTTCGAACAGGGCGTTCATATCGTTCCTCAAGATAGATCAGCATCTCAGCATCGTTGAAAGATACAAACGCTTCAAACCGTTGACGCCAGTCTAAGTAGTTCATACCCGTAGTGTACATCGGTGGTTTGTTTGTAGAGCCCACCTCACTAGAATGCTTTAGCATTGCCCCAACCTGTTGAAGTGATGTTGATGTAGAAGCAGACATGGTAATGGGCTCGAGAGACTTTTCAAAAATTTTGAAAAACTGAAAAATGCGACACAAATGATATGTCGCAGAGGTTATGTCGCAAGAAGACTAGAAGCGACACAACGATTATGTCGCAACTGAACAGACAGCGACACAGTGTTTATGTCGCAATGCTATGTCGCAGGATTAAGGTTGCTGAAACCTTATGTCGCAACACTATGTCGCAGAATTAAGGTCGCTGAAACCCTATAGCGACACAATATTATGTTGCACACTATGTCGCAAACACGGCGCTGTCAGTACGAACAAACCTCAAAAACGAAGATTTTCGAACCCTAAATGTTTTTTTATCAAAAAAAAAGTAAAAGTAAAGATTTCTAGGTTCAAAAACACCAAAAAGCAGCTATATAATACTAATAAAGAAGATCAAACACCAATAAAAGGTCAAATGATCAAAAAAGTATTAAAAAGCTTAACCAAATGATTTGAAACCACTAACAATCATAGATTATGGCTCTGATACCAATTGTGGATCCCGATGGGTGATCTTTTAATCAAATCAAGAGGAGAAGAAGACAAGAACACAAGCAAAATGATATAAAGTTTGGACAAAATGATAAACAAATGAGATAAAACTTTATATTACTCAATCCCCAAAATATTCTCTCAAAGTGAGTGTAGCAGCCAAAATACAGAGAATAAAGTGAGTGCAAAATGTCTTACCCTAAATATCTCTAACTTTGATATTTATACTAAACAAACTGGCCATTTTGCGACACAAGCCTTGTGTCGCAAAGATCACTATTGCGACACAAACACTGTGTCGCAACTACAACTCATGCGACACAAGCACTGTGTCGCAGTACACAGAGAATGTAATTTTTCTAAGTCTATTACATATACAGACACAGTACATACTAGACCAGCTGACAGACACTCTAAGATGCATCAACAAAGATACAGGAAAAAAATGAGACAACAGTTGTTGATGATGTGCTAGACATGGGATCAACGGAAGATCTGTGTCCTGAAGACTTTGTGGCTCAAATGGCTGAACTCCAAACAGACAAAAAACGGGTATGTCTTGATATTCTTACTCTTACTGATGTATGTCAACTAGTTATTAGTTTGCAGTCCCAAGTGAATGTATATGCAGAATCATATAGGACTATTTCATCTGACTTAGAACTAATGAAAAGTGATGTATGTAGGCTAACTGAGGATAAATTAGCTCTTAAAGAAAAGATTAAGTCTTATATGGCATATAAGAATGTACTTAGAGATACTATTAATGAATAATTTATTCGAATAGATGGTCTGTATCTAAACTTAAAAGACTTAAACAAAGATATTGCTAGTAAAGATCAAGAGCTGTCTGAGTCTAAAATGAAGTTGGTTGAGTTAAATCATAAGTTTGAAAGTTATAGGACATCTTCCTTAACTTTAGATCATATAATTAGTACTCAACGTAGTGTAAATGATATGACTGGTTTGGGTTGTCATGATGTACCTCCTCCATTTAATTCTAATTACACTAATACTTATGTAGACTTATAAATGACTGATGTGCCTGTTAACGCTGAGAATAATCCAACTAATAAGTCAGAGGTATCTGAGGTAGAGAAGTCTATTATTAAAGATCCAACATCTAACAAGTGTAAAACTGAATTAGATTTTAGGGATATTAAGGAACATAAATTTAAAACTTCTGTGACTCAGAAACTTACTGACTTAGAAAAGGCAAAAGAAGTTAAATCTAGGAAGCTAATGTCATGCTTCAAATGCCACCAAAAAGGGCACGTGGTTTCTTATTGTCCTAATAAGAAGTCAGAAGCAATGCATTGACCAGTAAACAGAGACATGTCACCGGGTACTTCTAAAATGAATGTAGACAGGTCGAGTCCTAAATCTGAGATGGGTAGTAACACCATAACTAAACCTGTAAACATTTTGAAAAGGAAAGACACACACAGTGTTTCTCCACCTATACCTAAACGGTTTTTAACTCAAAATGATAATACTTTCAATCATTCTAGAGATCACATACCGTCAAGATATAGGACCCTTAGTAGAAACCATAGTCATTATGAGAATGGTTCTACTTCACGTACACATGGGATTAACTACAGGTATACCTATAATCGTAACCAAGGAAAAAAATCCCAAGGTTATGTGTCAGGGAGGTTTGCATCTCATTCGCCTCATAGACCTAAGACCACCATTCATCAACAAACTCAAACTCCTTCGAAAGTAATCAAGGCTCCTGATGGGAAAGATGGTTACTTTAAAGAAGTTAAATTTGTTGATGATGATGGACGATCCAAGTCTGTTATGGCTTAGGTCCCTCTTGATAATTAATTGTGTACAAATGTCATGTGCAGGAGCATACTGTGAACGAAGACAGCTGGTGGTACGTAGACAGCGGTTGCTCAAGACACATGACAGGAGAGAGAAGTCTACTGACGGACTTCAAAGGAGGATTGAAGCAGCGAGTAAATTTCGCTGGAGAGAAAGGAGAATTAATAACTTGGAAAGGAAAAGTTTCAAATGGCACTTTGACTCTAGAGGATGTGAATTATGTTGAAGAACTAATGCGCAACCTTGTGAGTGTTTCCCAAGTCTGTGATAAAGGTCATCCTGTACATTTCAATGAGACAGAGGCCTTAATCCTGAAGCCGGGTTTCATTATTCCCAAAAAATGGATATTGATGAGGGCTCCAAGGAAGAAGGACATTTATGCGATCAACATGGGTGAACCTATTACTTCAATGGAGTCAACATGTCTTATATCCAATGCTTCTGAAGCAGACTCACTTTTATGGCATAGGAAAATGGCACACTTGAATTTTAGAAAGATGAATTATATAACCAAAAATGGGTTGGTTATGGGTGTACCACAGAAGAGTATTGCATTTGAAGATAAGTGTGTACCTTGCATGAAAGGAAAGCAGAACAAAAAACCACACAAATCTAAAACTGTAAATTCTATTTCCTCGCCTTTTGAGTTGCTACATATGGATATCTTCGGCCCCATAAGCAAGATAAGCATAGGTGGAAAATGGTATTGTTTGGTTGTCACAGATGATTACTCTAGATTCTCATGGGTATTCTTTTTGGGATCTAAGGATGAAACTCCTGGTATTCTTATGGAGTTCTTAGACCTAATAGAGAATGCCTATAGAATAAGAGTTAAGAGAATTCGTAGTGACAATGGAACAGAGTTCAAGAATTCAACGTTTAATGTCTATTGCTTAAGCAAAGGGATACAACATCAATTAAGTGCACCTTATGAACCTCAACAGAACGGTGTTGCTGAAAGGAAAAACAGAACGTTGATTGAAGGAGCTAGAACAAGGCTTGCAGATTCAAGGCTTCCGGTCATCTTTTGGGCAGAAGCAGTGAATACTGCATGTCATGTTCTAAATAGAGTTTTTACGGTTAAAAAGCAGAACAAGACTTGTTATGAGCTTTTAAACAATAAGAAACCTAACTTAAAAGGGTTTGAACCCTTTAGAGTTTCATGCACTTTGTTGAAGACTAGCAATCAATCGAAATATGGTGAGAAGGCTGACGAAGGATACTTCGTAGGTTATGTGCCTAACTCACCAAACAAACGTGTCTTCAATAACATTGAAGTTACGAGCTACACACATGACTTAGATAAGGGATTAGATTGGCAATTTGATTATTCAGATCTTTTTAAGTCATTTAAAGTCCCTATCAGTGACTATGTCAGTAATTCAGAGATACCCGAGCATTTATTGTTTGGAGATGAAGATCTTAGCCATTCTCCAACATCGAATGTTCAAACGTCTGGAATGAAGACTATTGTTGATTCTGATGAAGCTTCAACAATTGAGTCACAACAACCTCCAGCTGATACTCCCCTGCGACAATTAAGGATATCTACTACTAATGATGGTATACCACCATTGGAGGAAATAGGTACTAACTTACGAGATGATATACCAGTTGAACCGGTAACAACAACGAGATTGAATAAGAATCATCCGATTGAGAATATCATCGGTGATCCAAACACTTTTGTTCAAACTAGGAATCAATCTAAAGCTAGTACATCCAATCACACAAGCTTGTATGCTGAAATGAAAGAGACAGGGATTACAAATCTATGTCTATATTCATGTTTTATCTCACAGGTTGAACCTAAAAATGTGCAAATGGCTCTAAAAGACAACTCGTGGGTCGAAGCAATGCAGGAAAAACTGTCTCAATTCTCCAAATTACAAGTTTGAGAGTTGGTTGATTTACCAGTTGGTGAATATCCAATTGGAACTAGATGGGTGGTTAAATGCAAGAAAGACGATCGGGGAATCGTGAGTCCCAATAAAGCTCGTCTAGTCGTTCAAGGTTTCAATCTGCAAGAGGGGATTGATTACAATGAAGTGCTTGCACCTGTGGCTAGGCTTGAAGCAATAAGGTTGTTCTTAGCATTTGCAGCATCAAAGAAAATGAAAGTTTATCAACTGGATGTTAAGTGTGACACCCGACCCTTTAGGGTAATGATTACCTTAAACTAGAACCCAAATTTCGTGTATTTAGTTCTGTATTAGGCTAAGTACTTGTGATTATTTGCAACTATTTGTATATGTGTGTATGTACACTTACGTAATTGTTTGAATTACACTTTCGTAATTTTTCGTAATTACGCGAAACAACCGGACGTGGTCCGACCATTTATACGACGTTGGTGAAAACTTTCCATGGATAACGTAATCATATTTATAGTTAAAATGGTGGTTATATACCTTATATTATTATTTCAAATAATAATACACGAAAAACTTTGACGTTTTGTTTAAAACGTATCAAACGCGACAAAAACGCGCAAACCGAGCCCGACACCCGATTGACACCCGAAATATACTTTTGTGACTCAATTTAATATTTTAAGAATACCTACTTATCCCGAATATTATTCACAAATTTAAAAGCTTATACAAAAGCTCAACGTAAATTATCGACTTTTTAAAGCGCAAATTAACGTTTAAACGAACGGGGAACGAAACACGAAGTTTAGAAAACGAGTCACGAGCCCGAAACACTTTTGGGCCAGGCCCAATTCGGCTTGGGCTGACCCAAGAAGCCCACCCCAAATAAGCCCAAGCCCACCCCACAAAACACCTCCCCTACACCTCATTTCACACACACAACCCACACCAAATTCTCTCCTCCTTCTCTCTACACTCTCAACTCTCTCCCTCTCTCTAAAAATCTGCCATCTTTCCACCACCATCAACCACCTCATCACCACCACCAACCACCACTCCACCACCACAAACCGCCACCATAATTTCAAAGAAAAGTCAAGAAATCAAGCTCTTCCTCACCTTCCTCTCCATTTCAATCGGTTTTCAATCTTGTAAGAACATATAACTCTTTTATAATACTTGTAATTCATCTATAAACATGTTAAAGTGCTCACTTAACTAATATATGTCCAAAAGATTACATAAAAATCGTTTTTCATAACTTTAAACATGCAAGAACTTTGCATGCAATCCGGCCAGAAAGTTTGTCTAACTTTGGGAGGTGATATCTACCTCAAAACTTGACCAAAATAAACGATTCAAAAGGCTAAAATTAAGTTTAAGAAGTTATCTTTCATTTGCCACCGGTCTCATAATTTTTGGAGCTCGTTTGATGCCTGAAATGATTTTTACAAAAACATGTAGGCGGGCTGGGTAAAAAGACAGAAATTTGTCTCTCATTGTTTTAGTCATAACTCGAGATTTACATCTCTAAAAGACTTGAAACCACCGCCAAAAGTTCATAAATTTCGTTGAGAAAAATAGTCATTCAGATGACCTTGTCCAAAAACGCACGCATTCTGCCCAGAAACTCAATCACCTTGCATGTCTCCTGATTGGCTACTTTTTGACCCTTGTGAGAATCCATAATTTTTATAAATACTTAAACTCGAATAAAAATTCTATAAAAATTATTTTAAGTACCTAACATAATAAGAAACAACATATATTTTTCTTGGATTTTTTCTCGAACATTTAGATTACGAAATAAAATTGGAAAAACTGATACGTTTTGGTCCTTGTGTCGCTGAAGCCCAGTAGACATTAGCGACACTATCCTTGTGTCGCTATAGCCTTGAACTGTCACCTTAGCGACACTATCCTTGTGTCGCCGAAACCTCCTTAGCGACACTACCCTTGTGTCGCCGAAACCTCCTTAGCGACACTATCCTTGTGTCGCCGAAACCACCTTAGCGACACTAACCCTGTGTCGCCGAAACCTCACTTGCGACACTAACCAGTTAGCTCGACCCCAGCCAGGGGCCTTGCCCCTTGGACCCCACCAGGGGTTGCCACCCCTCGGACCCCGCCATCAGGGGCACTGCCCCCGGACCCCCGTCATTCGTGGGTTTCACCCACTTACCACTCAATTCAACGTTATGTTTAAACAACTCTCACCAACGTTTCGTACACGTCTTTCGATAAGTAAACAAGAACGGACATACTAGTTAAGTGAACTACTAACTTATAAGTGGACATTAACCCTCCACTTATACAATCACTATAGATGGTCTTTTGAGACATCTACTTACACAATCTTATACGTCTAAGGCGTTAGAAGATTTCTATTGGGAACACGAATTGCTTGCTACTTGTTATTTGCTAAGTAACAGGCTAATCTCAGGTGAGTTTCATAGCCCCTTTTTCCACTATTTCCACTCAGGGGTGAGAATACATACAACTGCTTTTAACAACTGCTATTTTATGTGAACGCAAGTACAAAACACGATATATTGGTTGCATGAGTATTTAACTAATCCTGAAAGTCCCCCACACATAGTTTGTTAGTATCGTTATAGCGTGAATGTTAATGAATAGTACTATTTGGGATTGACTCCCCCGTCCGGGTTAGTCGCGCTAACTGGTCAAACGGACGCATTATCATTTGTTCTTACGAGTGTTGGATTAGGCACTCGCTGGGAGGCACCACGATCGTGGCACTTGATTGTGACCCGACACCACAGTTAAGCTCGAACTATGGGCTCATGGCAACAATATACACCTCTTTTACATTTTTGTAATACATTACTATCATTGTTGGATGATACAAACAGGAAATCTTGTGTTCCACACGTTCCATATAATATAATACCAATTGTTTTCAAACCTATGAGCTCACCAACTTTATGTTGACTCTTTTAGTATGTATTCTCAGGTGACCAGCCGCAGTAGGATGCTTTGGAAGCAATAGCTCGAGTCGCATATTTTGAAACAACCAAGGAATTAGATTGCATTTACTATATTTTGTAATAATAGTTATGTGATTCTACGAATCGGATGCGAACTCCTAGCTTTTATGTAAACACTTTTAAGTTGTAATGTAAAGATTTTTGAAAACGTCTCATATAGAGGTCGTTTGTTGTAACTCTTGTGTTGTGATATTTGATTTGGTCGCCGCCCCCATGACACCCCATACCTTCCGCTGCCACGCGTCTTGGGGGTGCGACATTAAGAGTGCCTTCTTGTATTGCAAAGTCAAAGAAACGGTGTATGTCTCTCAACCACCAGGATTTACAAATCCAGATTATCCAGATAAAGTATATCGTCTTGATAAGGCTCTATATGGATTACATCAAGCATCGAGAGCGTGGTATGAAACATTATCAACTTATCTTCTTGAGAATGGTTTTACAAGAGGAAGAATTGATAGTACACTTTTTGTAAAATGGAAGAAGAAAGACTTTTTACTTGTTCAAGTATATGTAGATGACATCATCTTTGGGTCATCTGACGAAAGGATGTGTAGTGAATTTGAACAAGTTATGAAGAACAAGTTTGAAATGTCTACTTTGGGAGAACTTACATTTTTCTTAGGATTGCAAGTTGATCAAAAGAAAGATGGGTATTTCATTCATCAAACAAAGTATACAAATGAGTTGCTAGAATGATTCAAGATGGATGAAGCTAGAATTTATCACACTCCTATTCCGGAAGCCCATGGACTTGGTCCTGATACATCGAGTGATAAAGATGTGGATCCTACTCTTTATAGGGCCATGATTGGATCGCTAATGTATCTTACTGCATCGAGGCCTGATATAATGTTTGCAGTATGTGTCTGTGCAAGATATCAAGCTAATCCTAAAGAGTCTTATACGCAAGCCGTTAAACGAATTCTTCGTTACCTCAAAGGGAAGCCGAAGCTGGGACTTTGGTATCCAACTGATGGAGATTTAGATTTCGTTGCTTACACGGATTCTGATTATGGAGGATGCAATCAGAATAGAAAGTCTACAACTGGTGGATGTCAATTCTTAGGAGGTAGACTCGTGTCTTGGCAGTGCAAGAAGAAAACCTTAGTCGCCATTTCTACATGTGAAGCTGAGTATGTTGCAGCTGGCAGTTGTTGTTCTCAAGTGTTATGGATACAACAGCAACTGCGAGATTATGGGTTAAATTTAACCAACACTCCAATGATAATTGATAATGAATCCACCATGTCAATTACCAACAATCGGTAAAGCACAGCAAGACGAAGCACATTGATATTCGTCATCATTTCATTAGAGACTGTGCTGAGAAAAGACTGATACAGTTAGTCAAAGTTTCCTCAACTGATAACTTGGCAGACTTGTACACTAAAGCCTTTGATAGAGCGCGTTTTGAGACATTGATTCAACTTAAGGGGATGAGGAATCCAGAATAACTAGTCTTCCAAAGACGTTTGTATTAGTCAAAGTTTTGTCTTAACTTAAAAAAAAAAAAAAAAAAAAAAAAAAAAAAAAAAAAAACAGTAGTTTCTTTTAGTACATGTTTAAGTGTTTATTTATAGGGAAATGATAGTACATTAGAAGAATACGCTTAACAATAATAAGTAAAAGTCTTAAGTTAGATGTGTTAGTAAATTCCAGTAAGTTACATTAACGTTACATCTTTCCAAACCAGGACTTTACTTATATTTATTTTATTATACACCTTTCTCCACACGTTATAATTTGCTTTGAATAAATTAAATCTAGGCAGCTTCATTATATGATGTATTGGTAGGAAAATTCTGCTATGATTTCTGAGCATCTAATAAGCAATAATTCTCATGTGTGTTATCTAGTGTGATCTGCTATATGATGTATGACATAAGTCTTAATTGTTGAATGATACTATAACTATACACTGTTATCAAGAATCTAGGAATAATTGACTAGACAAATAGTTAGAAAAATGGCTATTAGCAAAACTACTGGTGACTTTGTTGTACTAAGTACAGATCTGAAGCCTTTAGTTTTGCTAATGGTCTCAAACTTGTTTTGTTCCTACTAAGGGATCTTATGTTGTACTAAGTACAGATCTAGAACCACTAGTATCTTCAAAATAGGTTTGATGTTTGTTAAAGTTTAAAATACCTCAAGGGTATGTTGTATGTTCTGAACAGAACATCATTTAGTAACCTCTACCTTGAATGTGAAAGATACAGTGTTATGTGTTCTACTTGATTTCTCAATATGGCGTATTTTGGAACACACTAGTTAATATGCATACCAACAATAAAGGTTTGCTTGGAAATCAGTGCATAATTTGTTTATGTGGATCATAATATCTGTAATCGTCTTGAACTGTCTATGAAAATTGAACGTTCACTTTGATGAATCATTCGTTCTCAATTAATATATAAAAGTATGGTTAACGAACGTGTTATATCCTTTGGAGCAAGGTAACCAAGTTATACTTTCAAAAATATAAGTTGATAAATGGTTCAGTTGTACTTTTTGTGTAACTTATTATGAATTTCATGAGGTATGTATACTAACAATCTTCTTAGACTTATTAATACATAATAAGGTACATCGTATTCTCTTTAATCTGATCCCTAGGCAGATAAACTTTTAACGCCTCAAATATGTATTGTTTATCTTCTTTCATTAATAAAATGGTACTTGATACTACTGGTTAGTTTGATTATTCGTTTGTGGTATTTACGTTATAGTTTTATCTAGTTTTCATTTTTCTAACTTTGACCCTTTGGAATTAAGTTAAATTACAATTTATCGTTCCGTGTTGATTAAATGTGACAAAAACGCAATGGAAAGTTCAAATTTTTGACGTGTAACACTATTAATCATTTCAATTTATATTTAAAACTAAATTTGCATTTTTGGTCAAAATTGCGAAGTTGACCAGTCAACATTGCGAATTGAGTTGAAATATAAAAGGTCAGGTCAACAAGTCAATCTCTCACTTTCCAAACACCCCTGCGAGCTGACTTCTGCGAACTGAACCGAACCGCACACTTTCAATTGTTATTTTTCGATTATTAAGCCAAAGAACCGGTTTTTCACTCCGTAGATCATTTACATCTTTCGATTACACATCATTTGAAGTAAGTTTTACTCGATTACACCATCTAATTTGTGTTTTATTGCTCGATTTATGTGTTGAATGTTTTGGTTTAGTTTTTCATGGATTATTTAATAATTAGTGAAAGATAAAGCATAAAACTCTTAGAAGATCTTGATTGACCTATGTTGAAAATGTTTTTATCATTTAATTGCAAATAAACGGCTTTGATCATTGATCTCGAAATTATTGTTCGTTCCAGACGCTCCTGCGAACTGAGATCCAATCTCAGTTCGCAGCCCGTAGTTGCGAAGTGAGTTCTTGACTTTTGTTGACTTGTGAAGCGAACTGAATCTGTTGACTTTGGTTGACCTTAGCGAACCGAAACTTTCAGTAGACTATTATTGACCGAAGCGAAATTACTCAACTCGCAGTCACTTTTTGCGAAGCGCATTGAGCTGTTAGACTTTCGTTGACTTTAGCAACACCAAACACATTTGCCTTAGGTTGACTTTGCGAAGCGAACTTAAACAGTTGTTTATTGTTAGACTTGTTTTCGATTTGAGTACTTTATGTTTACAAATAAATTACAAGTTGGAACTTGTTATTTCTTAGATTTACGTTTCCACTTAAGAACTTACGTTTATAAGTTAACTACGTATAACATATAATATACGAATTCTTTTTCTTCATATCGCAAGACTTCCGACTCATATGTAGTCGTGTGGCGTTTTCTGATTTCTATCGGCGGTATGATTTTTTACAACTTACCTCCTATGACTTACGAACTGTATCTAATTTAGAGAATATAATTGAAAATTAAGTCGCGTATACTTAATCGTTCAATTAAGTTATTATTTAATAGTAAACTTTGATGTTTGGTGATCATTTTTGTTCACAATACATAAAAGTTTAAAATTAACTAATGTTCGATAAGTTTTACTATTATATAAGCTAATTGCCTTTTGTGTAATTCTTGTGATTACAGATATGGCTGCTCGCTCTTTCACTCCTAGTCACAATATATTGGTGAATTTGGATGTTACTGAGCGTGGTGCTGAGAGATTTACTGAGATCCTGACGTATTTGGCACGATCGAGGATTCGATATGCTGTTACGGAGTCTCCACCATTGTCTCGAGCTTTACTGGAGCCGTTTTGGACAAACATTGAGTATGATGCTGTTGCACACCCCCCAGTTATTCGTACTAGTATTAACCAACACCCCGTTGTCTTCTCTGCTGACGATCTGAGACAGATTTTGCATCTGGGTACAGTCGAGCAGGAAGCTGGTCCTTCTGTGTACTCCTCGGATTTCATTGAGGGTGCACTAGGCCGAATGGGTTACTCTGGAACGAAGAGAGGCCGCAGTTTGTTAAGGCATTTGTTCTGGGCCAATGGCGATTCTTATTCCACATTATTGTTACTATCTTCGGTAATAAGAAGGGTGGTTACGACGAGCTGAGCCCTGAGCTTTTCTCTGGATTAATGTCCCTGGTTTATAACAAACCATACAGTTTCTCTTCATATATATTTAGCTTGTTCGTTGGTCGGATCAGTGGTGCAGTTAGATCCAAGTTTATGCTATATTCGTGTTTTTGCATGCTTCTCATTCTTCACCGTATATATGGCCTGCCACATATTCAGCCAGATTTGCATGTCGATCGGATTGGACTTCGAGGATACAATGCTTGTTTTCTTCATTCATCTCGACGTCCAGATCAGGTTAAGCCTGAAGCATGTGATCTATTCGGTCATCTTCTTGATGACACCTATGTTGCTCCACCAAATAACGGTTGGTTGGATGTTGGAGCTCACCCTCAAGTTCAACCACAAGTTCAATCTCAGCCAGTAGTTTTGGCTCAATATCCTGGGCCGCAAGAGCTTTTTGAAGATATGTTACATCAGGATGCTCACCCTGACATTGTTGCTCAGGTTTTGCATGGCGTTCTAGTACAGAATGATGATGCCACTGATCCACTCTTAAATGAGATAGATACCTTTCAGGCTCCTGATTCTGTCAGTCCAGAGGTCGTAAGACCTGAGGATACGCGTGCTAAGGGCAAGCTACCAGTTGCTGGGACATTTGGTGGTTCCTATCAATCTGAACCTGAAGCTATCACCGCGTCTGATTCAGATTCTAAGGATGATATGAATCGTCCATCTAGTTCTGTGTCAGGTATTCCTGCTGGAATGATTCGACAAGGTTCCAAGTTGATTATGGATCTAGCTTTGAAATCCAAACGCAAACCTGCTGATCAGGATCCTGACTTCAATGTACTTGACGAAGAAGTTGAGGAAGACGATGAGCCGCTTATGAATCGACGTAGTAAGTGTGCTAGGTCGACTACTTCCCCGCTTACCTCTAGTCCGGGTTACTGTTCAGTTGCTACAGATAGACCGCATGTCGAGGTGGTTTCACATGCTGTGACTAAACCGGTATCCGTACTTTCTGAGGAGGAGTTGGTTGTTTAGAGATAGCTAAGCAAATGCCTCAGCCTTCTACCATGCCTCCACAGACCACAACTGATGCTCCATCCTCCCCGCCTATGACTGATTCTGCACGTATTATCAGTTTGGAGTCTAGATTTCGGGATTTGGAGGCCATCACTACCTCCTTTTCGTCTCAAGTTCTGTCTCTGTCCCAGAATTTGACTGCACAGACTGCAGCTTACTCACTGTTGCTCAAGACCAATAACACGTTGGTAGATGATCTCGTTGATAAGCAACGGCAGCTCGACAGACTTGCTCGTCTAGTTTCCAGCCTTCACAAGGACAAGCCATCTCAGGGGGAGATGTTCATATATGCGGAGTCCTGTAGAGAGGATGAACTGGCGAAGAAGAGACATGGTGATACAGACGATGATCCCATCGCTCCAAAAGATAGTGAGCTAGTGCTGGTACGAAGTCTGGTGCTGGTGCTGGTGGTGGTACCGAGTCTATTGGTGCTGATGAAGGTGAAGCTAATATGAAATAAGATTGATTGTAATAAAGAGATTTGATGGAGTTCAATACTTTGAGAAGAAGCTTGCAGTCTTCAGTTCTTTGCCTAGGTTTGAAATTCGAGACTTGGCTAGATTAGAATTGAATAACCCTAGTAATGATCCTTTTGGTACATATGTAGAAAAGATTATCAAGACCGTGGGTTGGTCAATGAAATTTGAAAGAATTAAGCCAAGAGTTGGAAAGACTATCAAACTTGACGAAAGAAGCAAAAGAACAGGAAGGTGTCGAAGAAGGAAAATATATCCAGTTGTGAAATGTTGAAGGATGGGAAGATGTTGCTCTAGATTATCTGTCTATGGTGAAGACATGCATAAAGCTGAAGATATATGCGGCCAGCAAAATTTATAAGTGATCACCAAAGACAACTTGAAGACAAAGAAGCTAGAGCTATTGTCAATGGGGAGTCTGTTGGGACATGTTTTGTGACAACAGATCTAGCTTGTAACATGATTTTTGATAATTGTAATCAACTTTGTACATTGGTTTTGAATTGTAATGAAAAATATTGGTTGGTAAACATTTTAGAGTAAAATATTAAAATGCTGAAAAATGTTGACCATGTTTGACTGCGAACCGAGTCAGTTCGCTGGGCTAAGATGGGTTGCGAACTGAGTCAGTTCGCAGAGCCCAAAACCCGCGAACCGAGACGGTTATATATATGAAAATTAGGTTTTAAACCTAATTAACTTTTGCCAAAAGGAATACGAATTTTCTGAGTTTTCCAGAGATATTCTAAATGTAAGTCTACTAGATCTTGGTTTCGATAACAAGTTATCTTAAAATATTGAGGTGCGGAATGAATAAAAGCATAAAATAAATAAAGCGACAAAGATTCATGATAAACATCGGTATCAAGTACCCTTGTATTAATGAAACAAATAGATGAAAAATAAAATAAAATGAAATAAAGAAATACATCCTAATAGAGGGCATTAGAATTTATCTGCAAATGGATCATATTAGAAAGAAACAGCTGAATCAATTGTTGATTAAGAAGTCTAAGAAGATTGTTAGTATGCATACCTTATGAAATTCACGGTAAGTTACACAAATCTTGCAACTTAACCATTTATCAACTTACATTTAAAAAGTATAACTTGGTTACCTATCTCCACAGAATATAACACATTCATCAAAATGAAAACGATTAATGATCTCAAACAGTTCAAGAGGATTACCGGTATTATGATCCACATAAACACAGTCTACACTGATTTCCAAGCAAACCTTTATTATTGGTATGTGTATTACCTAATGTGATCCAAAATACGTCATGCGGAGAAATCAAGTAGAACACATAACACTGTATCTTTGATATTCAAGGTAGAGGTTACTAAATGATGTTCTTTTCGAAGCATATAACATACCCTTGAGTTATTTAAAATGTGACAACATCAAACCTGTTTTGTAGATACTAGTGGTTCTAGATCTGTACTTAGTACAACATAAGATCCCTTAGTATAGACACAACAAGTTTGAAACCATTGGCAAAACTAAAGGAGTCAGGTCTGTACTTAGTACAATAAAGTCACCAGTAGTTTTACTAATAGCCATAATTCTTATTATTTGTCTTGACATATATTCATAGATTCTTGATAACAGTGTATGCTTAGACTATCATTCAACAATTAAGACTTATGTCATACGTCATATAGCAGATCACACGAGATAACACACAGGAGAATTATTACTTCTTAGATGCTCAGAAATCATAGCAGAATTTGCCTACCAGTACATCATATAATGAAGCTGTCTAGATTTAATTTTTCCAAGCAATTATAACGTGTGGAGAGAGGTGTATACTAAAATAAAGATAAGTAAAGGCCTGGTAGTAAAGATGTAAAGTTAATGTAACATACTGGAATCTACTAACACGTCTAACTCAAGACTTTTACTTATTATTATTAAGCTCATTCTTCTAATGTACTATCATTTCCCAGCAGATAAAAACTTAACATTTTTATCGGAGGCGATTCCCCTTAGGTAACAAGCAAATGAATGCCATACGCCATATCCCCCCTTTCTTTCTTTTTTTCTTTCTTTTTTTTTTTTAAAGAAACTATTAATTAAGACATAAGAACCCTATGAAAGACTAATCACTCTGGATTTCTCATTCCATTCAACTGCACCAATTTCTCAAAATCGAGCTCTGTCGAAGGCGTTGGTGTATAAGTCTGCTTAGTTATCCACAAATGGAACCTTAGCTAACTTTATCAGGTTCTTCTCAGTACAGTCTCTAATAAAGTGATGTCGAATATCAATGTGCTTAGTTTTACTGTGCTTGACCGGATTATTGGTTATAGAGATCGTTGATTCATTATCAATCATCATAGGAGTATTTGTTATACTCAACCCATAATCTCGCAGTTGCTATTGTATCCACAGAACTTGGGAACAACAGCTAACAGCAGCAACATACTCAGCTTCACATGTAGAAATGGCGACTGAGGTTTGCTTTTTGCACTGCCAAGACACTAGTCGTCCTCCTAAGAATTGACATCCACCAGTTTTAGACTTTCTATTCTGATTGCATCCTCCATAATCAGAATCAGTGTAAGCCACAAAATCTAAGTCTCCATCAGTTGGATACCAAAGTCCCAGCTTAGGCTTCCCTTTGAGGTAACGTAAGACTCGTCTAACGGCTTGTATATGAGACTCTTTAGGAGTAGCTTGATATCTTGCGCAGACACATACTGCAAACATTATATCAGGCCTCGATGCAGTAAGATACATTAGTGATCCAATCATGGCCCTATAAAGAGTAGGATCCACGTCTTTATCACTCGATGTATCAGGACCAATTCCATGAGCTTCCGGAATGGGAGTGTGATAAATTCTAGCTTCATCCATCTTGAATCGTGCTAGTAGTTCATTTGTATACTTAGTTTGATGAATGAAATACCCATCTTTCTTTTGATCAACTTGCAATCCTAAGAAAAATGTCAGTTCTCCCATGGCGGACATCTCAAACTTATTCTTCATGACTTGTTCAAATTCACTACACATCTTTTCATCAGATGACCTAAAAATGATATCGTCAACCTATACTTGAACAAGTAGAAAGTCTCTCCTTTTCCATTTGACAATGAGTGTACTATCTATTTTTCCTCTTGTAAAATCATTCTCAAGAAGATAAATAGATAGTGTCTCATACCACGCTCTCGGTGCTTGATGTAATCCAAATAGAGCCTTATCAAGACGATATACTCTATCTGGATACTGTGGATCGGTAAATCCCGGTGGTTGAGAAACATACACATTTTCTTTGACTTTGCCATACAGGAAGGCACTCTTAATATCCAGCTGAAAAACTTTCATTTTCTTTGTAGCTGCAAATGCTAAGAATAACCTAATTGCTTCAAGCCTAGCTACAAGTGCAAACACTTCATTGTAGTCAATCCCCTATTGTTGATTGAAATCTTGAACAACTAGACGAGCTTTATTGCGAGTCACGATTCCCGGATCGTCTTTCTTGCACTTAAATACCCATCTAGTTCCAATTGGATATTCACCAGCAGGTAAATCAACCAATTCCCATACTTGTAACTTAGAGAACTGAGACAGTTCTTCCTGCATTGCTTCGACCCACGAATTATCCTTCAAAGCTATTTGCACATTCTTAGGTTCAATTTGTGAGATAAAGCATGAATATAGACATAGATTTGTAATCCCTGTCTCTTTCATTTCAGCATACAAGCTTGAATGAGTTAAGAACTTCTTGAAGAAAACTGGTAGGAAGAATGTGACTGATCCGGGAGAAAAAGGTCTGGGTTTCAACAAGAGCAAAGTAAAATGCTACCAGTGTCATAACTATGGACACTTTGCTCGTGAATGTGATCGTAAAAAGAATCCACCATCCGGTTTATCTAAACCTTCTCAGTTCAATTCTTCTGACAAAACCAAAACTGATGAAAAGGTGATGGTTTCCGCAGCATTGCTGCTTTCAAACAATGCTTGGGAATGGTCTGATCCAGAAGATGATGAAGAAGAGAAGGCACTGATGGCTGAAGTGCACGAGGTAGATGAAGAACCTTTATCTTGTGTTTCTTGCATTAAATTAACTAACCAGATAGATAGGTATAGAGAGGACACCACACGCCTTAACACTGTTATTGCAAACTTAAATGAAACAAATGACATGCTAAGAGGCAGTGATAAGACTAGTGGCAAAAAGTTGAAGCTGTTTTGGAGGAGAAAAAGGAATTAAAAGCTAAAAATTTTGAACAACAGGATGAAATTGGTAGTTATGTTGATATGCTATCATCTATTAAAAAGGAACTTACTGAATCTCAAACTGAGGTTCTAAATTTAAAGAAAAAGCTTTCTAACTTTTCAGCCTCCTCTCTAATCTTTGACGAAATCTTACAAGCACAGAGGACTGATACGAAAAGTAAGGCAGGACTTGGCTACCATCAAGTCCCACCTCCAAAAGATTATCTTCCCATGCCTGTCAAGGATAATATCAATGAAATAATGCCTATCTTTACAAAGATAGATATTAAACCTATTCAATGTGCTGTGAGTATCAAAATAAGTAAGCCTGAGCTAGTTAAGGCTGAAACTGTCATCACTGCATCTTCACAACCTAAAACTAGTAGGCCCAAGCCAGTTAGGGCTAATACTAGTGAGTCTGAAAATAGTAAGACTCAAAAGGTTGAGAAAGTCAAGCCTATTGAGGCTAAGATTAATCAGATTAATATAACTAAGTCTGAGAATGTTGTTGAACCTAAGTTAGATAAGCCTCTTTCTGTGCTTCCTCGTATTGTAGAAGAGGAAAGTGAAATTGAGGATGTTGGTGCATTTAGTGTGTCTGTCACTTGGTCTAAGTTTCGAGTTGTAATTTTTTAGGTCAACTTCTGATTCATGCGATATTGTCAATATCGCTCAAGCGATATTGTCAATATCGCCTAGTTGCCTAAAATAGATAATTATATAAATTTGTTTAGGGTTTCATTTGTCATGAGTTTTTGCTATTTTCGGCTTTTGACATCAGATAATCTCTGTAGCCTCTGTGATTTTCGTGATCAAGTAATAGCAACTCATTTATGTGTTAAAGCAATTCTTGTGTTTTGTTTTACATTTGTCTATTAAACGTTCAAGCATAATCTATTGAATTCCACTCTTTAGATTGTGTAATATTGATTCAGTGTGTAAGGTCAGCCCTTCTGGGATCAGAGCCTTTCAATCATTGGATTATTTGATTTGAATCAATATTCGATAACGTTTAATATTTTATAAAAAAAAAAATTTAAAATTAGTTTTTCTGTTCATTTGAGTATTTTAAGTGTTAAACTAATCTTTTATTACTTTTATTTTAGTTTCTGGATCATTGTTCGTTGGTTTCAATCCTAAAACTTGTTTTGATCTTCGAAACTTGTGTTTTTAGGGTTTACAGCCGTTTTAGCGATATTGGAACTCAATATCGCCATTAGGGTTACTGCGACATTGGAAGCGACATTACTCATTAATTTGAGCGATATCATTAAGCGATATTAGTTCAATATCGCCTAATTGATTTTAGCGATATTAACCCAATATCGCATAGTTGATTTGTGCGATATTACTGAAATATCGCCTGTGATATCGCCTATTTTCGTTTGACTTTGACTTTTGCTTTAACTAGCGATATTAATAGCGATATCAACAATATCGCTCATTTATCGGTTTGATTTAAGCGACATTGTCAATATCGCTTTAGAGTGTTAAGTTATTTCTCACTATTTTACAAAAGTTAATCAATTTTAATACATTCTAAGATGTCTACTTTGCAAGCAGTCAATGCAATGTTAAAACATAATGCTGAAGTAGGTAGTGCAAATAAACCTCCATTCTTTTATCCCGGAATGGAGTACTCTGAATGGAGAGGTCGTTTTTTGTCGTTTGTTGCGTTTACTGATCCGGAAATGGAAATATCATTACTAGAGAGATATGTGAGACCAGTTGCAAGTGGAGAGCATGTTGGTATTCCTCCACCAAAGCCTATTCGTTCTATGTCTGTAGAGGAACGTAAGGCATGGGAATATGAACGAAAGGCTCACTCGGCTATCACCATGGCCTTACCTGCTGATGCTATGAAGATGTTTAAACAACATGACATAACTTATGATCTATGGAACGGGATAGCTGAACGATGTGGATGTACCACTGAGTACAAACAGAGTAAACTAGAGCTCGTGAAGAAACAGTATGATCTGTTTGATATTCTGAAGAACGAAACTGTGAAGGATCTTTTCTGTAGATACTCACGTCTTGTCAATGAATTAACTGAAGGTGGTTATAAGTTCAGTACTATAGAGGTCAACAAGAAGTTGCTAAATGCTCTACCTCCTCATTGGGAAACAAGAGTTTTGATGATGGAGAATGATCCAGATGTTCTTGCTATGTCTCTGGATCAGCTTATTGGAAAATTGGAAACCTGTGCTTTAGACATTCAGAAGAAAAGCACACGGTCAGGCTCTCTGGTATCTGACAATAGCAACTTTGGCTATGGAAGTACCGCACTTCTATCGGGGCCATCTACTTCTGGAACGAAAATGACTTATACTTCCGGAAATCAGTCAACTGGAACATTTTCGTCGTTTCCAACTCAGTCGTCGTCTTCAGCAACTGCTTCTCAGAATGAGCATGCAGTAATATTTAATGCTTTTCTCTCATCCTATGATGATTTTCTCTCTAAGAAAATTAGCTCGGTGGATCTTACCGATGAGGATTTTGCTCAAGTGGGATCCCGATGAATTAGAAAGAGTGGATCTGCGTTGGAACATGGCCATGCTGACACGAAGGACTAAGACTTATCTAAGACGAACGGGTAAGAGATCTCTTGAAGATGTGTCTGACAAAACCAGCATGGGTTTTGACAAATCCAAGATCAGATGTTATAGGTGCCAAAATCTTGGGCACTTTGCTAGAGAATGTGAGAAGGCTAGACAACCACCTTCGGGTTTTTCTAAGCCTTCTCCATATAAGAAGGACACCGAAGTAGCTAAGGCTGCTATTTTGTTAGAAGAGGAAGCTGCTTATGATTTTTCTGCCATGGATGATCAAGAAAACCTAGCTCTTATGGCGGGTATTCAAAATGAGGTAGAATGTGATTCCTTCTTCTGTGAAAACTGTCTAAAGTTAACTGGCAAAAACAACAGGCTCATTGTAGAAAATGATAGGTTAAATACAGATTTAACTAAACTCATTGAAGCAAACAACGTTTTGAAACAAAATGAAAAAGTCTTTGGAGTCAATCAAACAACTATGATTGAAGAAAAGAAAGAGTTAAAAGCTATGATTTATAATAAACAAGATGAAATTGATAGTTATCTTAAACTGATTGCTCATCTTAAAAAGGAACTTGCTGAAACTCAGGCTGACAATGTTGATTTAAAACGTAAGCTTGCTAATATATCAACTTCTAGTATGGTCTTTGCTGATATCCTGCAAAATCAGCGAACTGATACAAAGAGCAAGACAGGAATTGGTTATCATAATCAACCTCCTCCTTCAAATTTGAATCAGCCTATTCTCTGTCAGGATGAAATCAAAGACTATGTTCCTTCTGTTTTTAAAAAGGAAACTGATTCTGTTGTTAAGCCAGTTAGTGTTAACAGTAATGATCAACCCAAAACTCTTAAGGCTGTTGATCACAAGCAGACTAAATCACTTAAAGGAGTGATTTCAAAAAAAACTGAGCGTATTAAGCCTAAACTTGAGACTGTCAAGTTTGTGTCTTCAACAAATGTTGAAGAAGTGGTTGAGGTGGAAGATGTAACTCATGAGGTTACTCAGAAAGTTAAAAAGAATAATTTCAGACCTGAAACTTTCATATTTACTAATGAAGATAAAGATGAAATAAGCTCTAAAAGGAAACCAGTAATCCAGGAGAACTCTCATAATGATAAAGCTATAATCAAAAATCCTTCTCCAAAGATTATTTCAAAAGTAAAAGCTTTTACTCCAACATGTTCACATAAGTGCTCATGTGTAGTAAAAGTATCTGAGAGTAAACCTCGTGCGGTTTCGTTTTCACCAAAACCACTATCTGTCTCGGATCGTACTTTTCAAGAAAAACGATCATGCTTCTACTATAAGAAGCAAGGTCATCTCATAAATCAATGTCCAATGCTTGCTAAAAAATGGGCATCACGAAAAGATCTACATCATACAAAAAATAGAAAGCAAACTGGATTACTTCGTGATGTTCCAATTTTAAAAGTTAATAACGTTATACCTACTCAAAAGGTAATTCGAAAGGTTGAAGTTATTAACAAGCAACCAGCGTTATCAAAAAGGGTTTGGACAAAGAAAAGTATAGGGAATAGTGAGTCATCTAAACCTATCACATCAGTAAATGATAATGATTTACTAAAAAATAAAGTGTTAACTGATGTGATAATAGTTGATGAAGCCTCAGGAGTACCCAAGTCTATCAAGGCTTGGGTCTCCATTTCAAACTAACATTCCTTTTATTTGTGTTGTGACAGTCAACAGGTCAAAATAGCAAGTGGTACGTTGATAGTGGCTGTTCGCGACACATGACAGGCAATATCTCCCTTCTTTCTGATGTTAAACCTTTCAATGGGGGACATGTTGCCTTTGCTGGTGATTCTGGAGGTACCATTACAGGAGTTGGAACTCTTACAAATGGACTAGTGAGCTTTGAGGATGTAAATTTTGTCGAGGAGCTGAATCACAATTTGATAAGCGTCTCTCAAGTTTGCGACAAGAAGTTCACTGCTGCGTTTACAGATTTGGAATGTTTAATTTTGAACCGGGATTTGTGATTCCCGAGGAATGGATCTTGATTAGAGCACCGAGAGTGAAGAACTCTTACATTTTGGACATGAGGACAGTGGAAGCTGAGGAACACACCTGTCTTCTAACCAAGGCCTCTTCGAAGGATTCATTGTTGTGGCACAGGAGGATGGGTCATATTCATTTTAGGAAAATGAATTATCTGGTGAAACACAATCTTGTTGAGGGTATTCCTAAGCAAACCTTTGCTTTGGAGGATGATTGTGTGTCCTGTTTAAAGGGTAAACAGCACAAAAAGCTTCACAAATCCAAACAAGTTAATTCCATTAAAGCACCTTTGGAATTACTTCATATGGATTTGTTTGGACCCGTTAGCACGAAGAGTATTGGGGGTAAGTCGTATTGTCTGGTCATAACAGATGATTACTCTCGCTTCTCATGGGTCTTCTTTTTGCGTACAAAGGATGAGACATCAGATCTTCTGACCTACTTTTTCGATCGTCTTGAGAACCTGTGCAGTTTGAAAATTAAAAGGATACGTAGTGACAATGGAACGGAATTCAAGAATAAATGTCTTGAACTATACTGTCTACGTAAAGGGATTGTTCATCAGTTTAGTGCAGCAAGAACTCCACAGCAAAATGGAGTTGCTGAGAGAAAGAATAGAACAATAATTGAAACTGCTCGCACTATGCTGTCGGATTCTCATCTGCCAATCACCTTCTGGGCAGAGGCAGTAAACACGGCATGTTATGTTCTCAACCGTGTACTGATGAACAAGAAAAGAAACAAAACTTGTTATGAGTTGTTTAATAACCGGAAACCAAACCTTAAATTTTTGGAACCTTTTGGATGTCCTTGCTCCATTATGATAACAAAGGATAAGGTTTCAAAATTCAGTGAAAAAGCGTTTGATGGCTTGTTTCTAGGTTTCTCGGTTAACTCTCCTAACAAGAGGGTCTTCAACAAGGATACTGGGAAGATTGAAGAACATTTTGAGGTAAAATGCTTAAAGTATACGGAGTCTCCTAAAGGAAAAGGTCCGGATTGGTTGTTTGAATATGATCATTTGTTCAACTCATTCAACCTTCCTAAATTAGTTGAAGTGGACCAAGTTGTAACTCTTCTTCATGGGTTACATCTTAGTCCTGATAACTCTTCATATACACCTTCTTCCAGTGTGACTCCGGATACTATTCAACCTCACCAATCTTCTCCTTCGGCTGTTCCTGAGAGTTCTTCTGATAATCAACCGCCTGAAGCTTCTCCTGCTGGTGTTGATGATATGAACGCCTCTCTTCCTAATTTTGAAGAAGATCCTTTCGCTCAAGAGGTTGAGCTAAACAATTTGGAAACAAACCTCACACCTGATCCAATACCCATCTCTCGGATTCACAAGAATCATCCTATTGAGAATATTATTGGAGATCTGGATTCAGGTATTAAGACAAGAAGCTCATCAGCAGTGATTGGTGTTGGTACATTTAGAGTGTCTGTCACTTGGTCTAGGTTATCGAGTTGTAATAATTTTGTCTTGTTTTTGTAACTAGCGATACTGCAATATCGCTTAAGCGATATTACAATATCGCATATGCGATATTGCAATATCGCCAAACAGGCAGATTAGACAAGTATAAATACGTTTAGGGTTTCAGTTTTTAACAAGCTTTTTGACATACGAATTTCAGCAGCTGTGTTATTTTCTCTGGCATTTTATATTGTATTCACAACTGGTTTGGTTGATTAAATATGTTCTTGTGATTACTTTGTTGAATTATGTTATTAAATGTACTTTGATTTGCTATTGAATTCCGCGCTTTAGCATTGCTTGATTGATTCATTGTCTAAGGTCTGTGCCTTTACGGTCCTACAAGTGGTATCAGAGCTATTAATCATTGGATTAGTGGTCTTTTGAATCAATTTTAGTACGTTTTTAAATCTTTTAAACGTGTTTTTTGATAAACAAATCGTTTATCAGTCTTAAAAGGTTTTTTGGTCATTAGTTTTGGTAATATCTGCTATTTTGTTCGTATTTTTTAAACCTTATTTTGGTTTGATTCGTAAAAAATTATTTTTTAAGGTTTACAGCCGTTTTAGCGACATTAATAGCGATATTACATCAATATCGCCATTAGGGTTTTAGCGACATTGTTATTTCTGTACTCATTAATTTGAGCGATATCATTAGCGATATTGTCCCAATATCGCCTGATTGATTTTAGCGATATTGTCCCAATATCGCCTGATTGATTTTAGCGATATTAATCCAATATCGCCCTTTGGTATTTGATTTTGATTTGTGCTTTAATTAGCAACATTGATAGCGATATTATCAATATCGCCCCATCAATTTATCCTGCGATATTATCAATATCGCTTGTGATTTTAAATCAGATTTTTAATTAAGACAAAATTTACTTTAAAATTTAAAATGTCGACCTTACAAGCTGTGAATGCCATGTTAAAACACAATGCTGAAGTTGGTTCTGCTAATAAACCTCCATTCTTTGCTCCTGGAATGGAATATTCTGAATGGAGAGGAAGGTTTCTATCGTTTGTAGCGTTTACTGATCCAGAAATGGAAATTCCTTTACTCGAACGATATGTTAGACCAGTTTCGAGTGGAGAACATGTAGGTATTCCTCCACCTAAACCAATTCGTTCAATGTCGGTTGAAGAACGAAAAGCATGGGAGTGTGAGAGAAAAGCTCATTCTGCCATCACTATGGCACTACCTGCTGATGCAATGAAAATGTTTAAACAACATGACATTGCCTATGACTTATGGAATGGAATAGCTGAACGGTGTGGAGGAACCACTGAGTATAAACAGAGCAAACTGGAACTTGTGAAGAAACAGTACGATCTGTTTGACATCCAAAAGAATGAAACAGTTAAAGATCTGTTTTGTAGATATTCACGCCTTATGAATGAATTAAAAGAAGGAGGGTATAAATTTAGTACCATTGAGGTTAATAAGAAACTCTTAAATGCCCTTCCTTCTCACTGGGAAACTCGTGTGCTGATGATGGAAAATGATCCAGATGTGCTGGCAATGACTCTAGATCAACTCATTGGAAAATTGGAGACATGTGCATTGGATATTCAAAAGAAAAGCACAAGATCTGGTTCCTCACTTCCTGACAATAGTAATTTTGGATATGGTAGTACAGCACTTTTATCTGGACCGTCTACCTCTGCATTTAAGTCAAATTATTCTCAGGGAAATTCTCAACCATCCTCTTCTGCCATTGCTTCTCAAAATGAGCATGCAGTTATTTTTAACGCATTCTTATCATCTTATGATGATTTCCTTTCAAAGAGGATTAGCTCGATAGATCTTACTGATGAGGATTTTGCTCAAGTGGATCCTGACGAGCTAGAGAGGGTTGACCTCCGTTGGAACATGGCTATGCTCACAAGAAGGACGAAGACATACTTGAAGAGAACTGGAAAGAGATCTCTTGAAGATGTTACTGATAAAACGAGTATGGGTTTTGACAAATCAAAGATCAGATGTTATAAATGTCAAAACCTAGGCCATTTCGCAAGAGAATGTGAGAAGGGTAGACAACCCTCGACGGGTTTCACAAGACCTTCTGCCTTCAAGAAGGACAATGAAGTTGCCAAGGCTGCTATAATGTTGGAAGATGAAGAAGCCTATGACTTCTCGGCCATGGATGATCAAGATAATATAGCACTGATGGCAGATGTTGAGAATCAGGTAGAATGTGATTCATTTAACTGTGAAACCTGTATTAAATTAACTGGTAAAATTAACAGGTATATAGTAGATAATGATCGTTTGAATACAGATTTAACAAATCTTGTTCAAGCGAACAGAGTTTTAAAAGACAATGAAAAGGTTTTTGAAATAAGTCAAAAAACACTTATCGATGAGAAGAAAGATCTAAAAGCTATGATTTACAATAAACAAGATGAAATCGATAGCTATTTAAAATTGATTGTTCATCTTAAAAAAGATCTTGCTTCTGCTCAAGCCGATAACCTTGATTTAAAAAGAAAACTGACAAACATTTCAACATCTACTATGGTCTTTTCTGACATCCTTCAAAGTCAGAGGACTGATACAAAAAGCAAGGCTGGCCTTGGTTATCACAACCATCCTCCTCCTTCAAACTTGAATCAGCCTATTCTGTCAAAGGATGAAATTAAAGATTTTGTGCCTTCTGTTCTCCAGAAGGATACAATTCTAGTGGTTGAACCAGTTATTAAGTCTAAATCTGAAGAGGCTGCTGATGTCAAGCGACCTGAGTCGCTTAAAGTTCCAACTTTAAACAAAAGGAAGGCTGAGCTTATTAAGCCTATTCTGTTTGTGCCTTCAACAACTGTTGAAGAGGTGGTGGAAGTGGAAGATGTAACTCACGAGGTTACAAAGAAAGTTGAGAAAAATAATAGTAAACCTGAAAATTTAATTCTTACTATCGAAGATAGAGGACAAATTTTTACTAAAAAACTCTCAACTACTAAGGATTTAAAAATGAAACAGGTAGAGAATATTAAAAATCATAATGTTTCAATTAAAAATCCTTCATCTAAGGTTATCTCAACTGTCAATACAGTTACTCCATCATGTTCACATAAGTGTTCATGTGCGGTAAATGTACCTGATATCAAAACTCGTAGGTCACCTCTTTCACCTAAACCACTATCGAGTGATGATAAGACCTTCAGAGAGAGAAGATCCTGTTTTTATTGTAAGAAGCAAGGTCATCTTATTAATCAATGCCCTATGCTTGCTAAGAAATGGACATCACGACATGATCCAGGTCATTTCAAAAATAGAAATTTTCAAAAATTAAAACAGCCTGGATTATCTCATAGTGTCTCAGTTTCAAAAGTTAATGACATCACTCCTACTCAACCGATAGCTAGAAAGGTTGATGTTATTAAAAAGCAATTTATTGTTCCTCAGAAAGTTTGGAAAAAGAAAAAGGAACAGTTTTTAGTTTCTTCTAAAATTATCACATCAGTAAATGAGAATGATTTACTGAAAAACAAAGTATTAACTGATGTGATAATAATAGATGAAGTTTCAGGAGAACCCAAGTCTATCAAGGCTTGGGTCTCCATTTCAAACTAACAATTTTTTGTTGTTGTGTTGTGACAGTCAAAAGTGCAAAACAGCAAATGGTACGTAGATAGTGGCTGTTCACGACATATGACAGGCAATGTCTCCCTGCTTACAGATGTTAAACCACACAATGGAGGACATGTTGCCTTTGCTGGTGATTCTGGAGGAACAATAACTGGATTAGGAACACTCACTAATGGACAAGTGAGCTTTGAGAATGTAAACTATGTTGAGGAGCTGAATCACAATTTGATTAGCGTCTCACAAGTTTGCGACAAGAAGTTCACTGCAGCATTTACAGACTTAGAGTGTTTAATTTTGAAGCCGGGATTTGTGATTCCCGAAGAATGGATTCTGATTAGAGCACCAAGAGTGAAGAACTCTTACATTTTGGATATGAGGACAGTTGAAACTAAGGAACACACCTGTTTATTATCCAAAGCTTCTTCTAAGGATTCATTATTGTGGCACAGAAGGATGGGTCATATTCATTTCAAGAAAATGAATTATCTGGTAAAACACGATCTAGTGGAGGGGATTCCTAAGCAATCTTTTGCTTTGGAAGATGATTGTGTTTCATGCTTAAAAGGAAAACAGCACAAGAAGTTTCACAAGTCTAAGCAAGTTAATTCCATTGAATCTCCATTGGAATTACTTCATATGGACCTGTTTGGACCCGTTAGTACGAGGAGTATTGGAGGCAAATCTTACTGCCTAGTAGTTACTGATGACTACTCTCGTTTCTCGTGGGTTTACTTCTTGTGTACAAAGGATGAAACACCAGATATATTGACCTATCTTTTCGATAGACTTGAAAACCTGTGCAATTTGAAGATTAAGAAGATACGTAGTGACAATGGAACGGAATTCAAGAATAAACTTCTTGAACTATACTGCCTACGTAAAGGGATTGTTCATCAATTTAGTGCTGCCAGAACTCCACAACAGAATGGGGTTGCCGAGAGAAAGAATAGAACGATCATTGAAACAGCTCGGACTATGCTTTCAGACTCTCATTTACCAATAACTTTCTGGGCTGAAGCAGTTAACACGGCGTGTTATGTATTAAACCGTGTTTTGATGAATAAACGGAAAAACAAAACTTGTTATGAGTTATTCAATAACCGGAAACCAAACCTAAAATTTTTAGAACCTTTTGGATGTCCTTGCACCATTTTAATTACAAACGATAAGATTTCTAAATTCGGTGAAAAGGCATTTGATGGGTTATTTCTAGGGTTTTCGGTTAATTCTCCTAACAAGAGGGTCTTCAATAAGGAAACGGGAAAAATTGAGGAACATTTTGAAGTAAAATGTTTAAAGTACACGGAGATTCCAAAAGGAAAAGGTCCGGATTGGTTGTTTGAGTACGATTCTCTATTTAACTCATTCCACCTTCCAATTTTTGATGAAGTAGATGACGCTGTAACGCTTCTTCATGGATTACATCTTAATCCTGATATCTCTTCACCATCACCTTCTTCCTCTCCTGTTAACACTGTTTCTTCATCACCCTTGCCCGCTGCTGTTCCTGAGAGTTCTTCTGCTGATCAACAAACTGATGCCTCTCCTGCTACGGTTGATGCTGTGGATGTCTCTCCTTTAATTGAAGAAGAACCTTATGCTCAAGAGGTTGAGCTAAATAATCTGGAAACAAACCTCACACCAGACTTAATACCCATTACTCGCATTCATCAGAACCATCCTACTAACAATATTATTGGAGATTTGAATGCAGGTGTTTTAACACGAAGCAAAGCAGCTGAAGCTTCATCAACGGTTGATCTTTCGTATGACATATCTGCAGATCTTGTTTTTCCGTGTTTGAAGGCTGAAATAGAGGAATGCTTCTTATCCCAAGTTGAGCCAACAAAGATTGATGCGGCTCTAAAGGATTCTCACTGGGTATCTGCGATGCAAGAAGAGTTGCAGCAATTTGTTAAATTGCAAGTCTGGACTCTTGTACCACTACCAAAAAGTGTACACCCAATTGGAACACGTTGGGTATTTCGAGTAAAACGTGATGATAGGGGAGTGGTAATTAGAAATAAGGCTAGGCTTGTTGTTCAAGGATATACACAACAAGAAGGATTAGACTATGATGAAGTTTTTGCACCTGTTGCAAGAATGGAATCAATTCGTATTTTCCTAGCCTATGCCACATTTAAGGGTTTTCGCGTCTATCAGCTGGACGTGAAGAGTGCGTTTCTATATGGAAAGGTTGCTGAGGAGATTTATGTTCGTCAGCCACCTGGTTTTGAAGATTCAGTCAACCCAGACTACGTGTGCAAGTTGGATAAAGCCCTTTATGGTTTGCATCAAGCTCCGCGTGCGTGGTATGAACGGTTGGCGACGCACTTGATAAAGAATGGTTTTGAACGTGGTCAAATTGACAGCACTTTGTTCATCAAGCGAACTGATAAGAGTCAGCTACTAGTTCAAATCTACGTAGATGACATCATTTTTGGTTCGACTGATGAATCTTTGTGTCGTGACTTTGAAAAGATTATGAAGTCTGAGTTTGAAATGAGTGCTATGGGGGAGTTGAAGTACTTTTTGGGTGTTCAAGTTGATCAATCTCCGAAAGGCACTTATATTCATCAATCCAAGTACGTCAACGACATGTTGACTCGTTATCAGTTACTGGATTGTAAACAGTATGGATCTCCCATTCCTATCAACCATAATCTTGGACCTGATGCCGAAGAAGAAATGTGTGATGAAAAGCTATATCGGTCGATGATTGGATCCTTGATGTATCTTACTGCATCTCGACCCGATATAGTGTTTGCTGTGTCGCTATGTTCTCGATATCAGTCGAAACCAAAAGTTTCTCACTTAAAGGCGGTCAAACGGATTTTTGGATATCTCAAACATAGACCTACTCTAGGTCTATGGTATCCAACTGAGAAATCATTTGCTCTCACAGCATATTCAGATTCTGACTATGGTGGTTGCAGTATCGATAAGAAGTCTACATCAGGAGGATGCCAGTTTCTCGGATCACGATTAGTATCATGGCAATGCAAGAAGCAAACAACAGTGTCAACTTCCACAGCGGAAGCTGAATATATTGCTGCTGCCAGCTGCTGTTCACAAATTTTGTGGATTCAGCACCAACTTCGTGATTATGGTTTACTCTTGACTATGACTCCATTATTTATTGATAATACTGCTGCTATCTGCATAACTAAAAATCCCGTACATCATTCTAAAACCAAACACATAGAGATTAGGTTTCATTTTATACGGGATTGCTATGAGAAACACTTGATTGACCTTGTTCAAATTGTAACTGAGAAACAAAATGCTGATCTGTTTACCAAGGCCTTCTCTAGAACTAGATTTGACCAACTGATTGACATGATTGGGTTGCGCTTCTTTCAGGACAAACTGTAAACTGTGACAAAACTTTTCTGTTGCTTATTTCTTTAATTCTGCATACAGCTGTTCATATGGCAATAGCCACTCTTTATGTTTTTTTAACATTAAAGAAAAGCATTATTGCAACATTTATAAAAGACGTTTAGTTGTGTCTGTAAACAACTAGGGAAATGATAGTACATTAGGAGACACTCTTCAATTGACAATATTACGTGTTATCCTTGATGTATCAGTAGGTTTTTCATGTATATGTTATACTTGTCCTTCTAGACATCAACCTACTTGCACGATGTATTGGTAGACATTATCATACTCATCATCTAAGAAATCTCTTAATCTGTGTATGATCCTTCGTGATGATCATCATATGATGTATGACAATGCGTCTTAATTCTTATGTGTCAGCTTGCCATGCTTCTATTAACTTGAGTTTGTATATGACAACATTTGGGGAATTATGCTGTCTGTTTCCTTTGTTGTACGTTTGTACAGACCTGGTCTCAGTCAGTATACTTTCAAAAACACTGCAAACTTAAGTCAAAAGTACTTTAAAAATCTTATAAAATCAAAGATTGCTTACGCGGTCGCCAAATGGTTTGACCAAGTTTGGTTTTGCAAACACCTGAATCAAGTGTATGTCGCTTTGTTGTACGCAAGTACAGACCTGTCACCGCTGGCTTGATTCTTAAAAATGTTGAATTCAAATGCTTTCTCTAATCAATCGAAGTTTTGAGCATGACTGGATACTAAGGGTATATCTATGTGAGATTCACGGAGTTTTTATTCACTCTAATAATAACTGTTAACTTTGAGGTTTGAGTATGTTACATGTTTAAGTGGATTACCGATAATCGTCTTGTTCCTGCTTGTCTCTTTGGCTAGTTAACTGTATGTGATAAATTTAAATTTGGATCTCTATACTGATAATCAAATTAACATCTTACAATTGTTTTGCGAATTTGTCTTTCTAATCTGATTCCTAATACGACATAATTTTATTTCGTCTTGTGTATTATTAGATTAAAAAAAAAAAAAAAAAAAAAAAAAAAAAAAAAAAAAAAAAAAAAAGTTTGAACAGTATGCTGTGTGTGTTATATTTAATTTTAAAAGTTTATTTAAATTTTATTTTTATTTTTGTCACAGATTACTGATTTTGTTTATGTTTTTAGCGATATTGTTCTAATTTTAGCGATATTGATTCATTATAGCGATATTGTAATATCGCTGATATAGATATTTGATTTCAGCGATATTGTCTAGCGATATTGTGATATCGCTAGATATTTGAATTTTATATAAACAAATATCTGTCACATTCTTCGATACGCTTTCAAACCTTTCAGCGATATTAACTAGCGATATTGCCTACGATTTTAGCGATATTGCCAGTCTCTTCGATTTCTCATTCGTTTTTACTTCAAATCCAAATCAAACTGCTTTTCTGTGTTCGTCTGTGATTATTACATCTACTGGTATGTGCCCATTGCTTTATATTTTAATTTTTATGCCAGTTTGTTTGTATATATACGCGGTCACTGTGGAATTTATTAATATGTGATTAACTGCTAAAATATTGTGTAACAACTCGATTAACTTGTTCCCTGTATGTTCCTACTACTTGTGGTATAAGTTTTGCGGTTTAGATCATCTTGTTTTGTGAAAATTGTGAATTTTTGCCCGTCGCTGATGTCACAGCGATATTGTGGGGCGATATTGCAATATCGCCCAAATTAGGGTTTTGATTTTAGCGATATTGTCACCAATATCGCCTAAATTGGATTAATTTCCATATCTGACTAATTTTAGCGATATCATGCCCATATTTTCAATTTTAGCGATATTGATTAAGCGATATTGTGGTATCGCTCAATTTAAATAGCGATATTGTGGTATCGCCAAAATTGTGGATTAACTTCCAATATCGCTGATTTGAATCAGTTTATTCCAATTTTGTCTGATTTTAGCGATATTGCACTCAATATCGCATAAATCCATTTCTGCGATATTAGTGTCAATATCGCCTAAATCAGAATGGGCCTATTGGGCTTGGCCCAAAATTTTGATACTCTGGCCCAGTTTTCATGAATATTGACTGTGCGATCTGTTTTTTGATCTGATTCCTAACTGATTTCGAGTCTTGTGTTGTCTATTGACTTGTTTGGCAGAAATGGAAGATTTTGCCCAGTTTGACCAGAAATGTGATGTCCGTCATAATATTACGGCCTTTTTGGACGGATCTAAGGCCTCCGCTGAACCTTTTAGGCCTATGATTGCCTTTCTGCGCCGATCACGTATATTCACCGCCATATCGGCTTCCACAACTATATACAGAGACCACATTGGTCAATTCTGGAGGAATGTTGCTATAAACAGTGATCTGGACTACACACGCTTGATTTCGACGGTTCACGGACGTCAAATCATAATTTCAGAGCAGTTGATCCGTGATGTGTTGCTGCTTGATGATCATCCGGATATGCTGATCCAGTTTTCGCACGAGTTTATTGTGGGTGCGATGGATCGTTTGGGATACACTGGCAGCCACGCCGACCAGTATAGAAAGGGAAATTTAACTCGAGTTTGGCGCTGGTTGATGCACATTTTCATTTTGTGCATAGGGAATAGGAAGGCTGGGTATGATGGCACGAGTCACAGAACAGTATGTGCTATGTTGGCTTTGATCTACAACAAACCGTATAACTACTCAGGTTATATCTTCCGGTCAATGGTGGATAATGCTCACCAGGGGGAGAATCGATGGTATATGTATCCCCGGTTCCTCCAACTCATCATCAACAACGAGCTTCCGGGTCTGGCTACTGATGCCACCCGTCTCTACAGGCAGACTCCGATGTCCAATCGGATATTTGGAGTCATGAGCTCAAATGGAAAGGGGGTTCCGATTCCTCCTGATACGCCTCTTTTTGGTCACGTTGTTGACCCGAACTACCAACCACCGGCCGACGACGGATACTTAGATCAGGTGGTTAATCAGCCAGATCTTTCGGATGCAAACCTTGAAGACGTTCACGTCCAGGTTACTGAAGACCCACTTGAGGGTGTCTATGTAAGTGTCACATCACAAGGTGACTTACATCGATTACATGTCCACGGGGACACATCTGAAGGGTCGTCTGACTCTACGTCTTCTGGTCCTCCTGGTGGCATAACCGAGAGTGACTCTGAGGGTTTGGTCCCGCCTCCTCACGAAGTTGAACGTCTGAGGCGGATCAATCCTCAACGATATTTGAGGATTCAGAGACGTATCGCTGAAGGGAGGCAGCATATTCCTCTTAAAGATAAAAGAGTGAGACCTGATGCTGAAACAGAGTATGTGCCTCCTCCTCCCAAGAAGTCGAAGATTGCTCGGGAAATTGCTACATCCTCAAGGCCACAGGATGCACCGAGCGTAGACATTCCGGTTCAACCACTTCCCTCGGTCATCCAAGAATTGATGAAAAGGCTGGATGCTATGCAACACACTCTGGACTCCCAGGCTGCCGTGATACAAATACAAGATACAAGACTTGCAGCAGTGGAAAAAGAGAATGAGACTCTTAGGTCTAGGGTTGTTCTTTTGGAGTCACAAGTGGTCGTTTCGGGGGAGATAGGTGATAGGGAAAGACCAAATGTAACTCCCCCTGAAACAGAAAATGTAAATGTTGAATCAGGTAATGAAACGGCACCACGTTTAGATTATTTCTCGTTTGAGGAAATACCTGGACAACCAAGACCACTGGCTGTTGACTATTCGGATGCAGATTTGACTTATCTTGCACGAATGGTCAACAGATCTGAGTTTGAAAGGGAGGATACACCAGAAGCAGATTCAGATTGTGAGACTGAAGATGAAGCTTTCGATGAAGATGAATTTTATTATGGTGCTCCCATTGTTGAGTCTGATTCATCCGAAGAAGAAGATGATGAATCAACTGATGACTCGACAGAACCTCAGGCTGAAATGCCTGAATCTCCAAAGGTTCCTGAAACCGCTGAAGAAAGAGCGGCTCGTCTGGCTTCCTGGTGGCCACAAGGAAAAGAAAAGATTGCACCTGTCACGTGCAAGTCTTATAAGATTAGGGGAAGATATAAAGGATTAATCAAGAGCTGGAAGGTTCTGGACTCGAGGTTCGCAATCAAGAGAACCGATGGCGTTCAGTATTTCAAGTTCTCATTCAAGAAACTGAGCTCCCTGCCTAAAGGAGAATTAAATAGGATTGCTCAGTTACAGCTGATAAATCCAGACAGAAATACTCGAGCAGACTTCATCCAGAGTACAATTCAAAGAGAAATCCGTACTAAGAGATACAGTTTTATAAAGCCGACGTTGGGTAAACGAATCTATTACAAGAACCGGCTAGATCCTGCTTCAAATCAGCCTTTAATCAGAATGCGCTATCCTAAAGCTGATTGTGTAAAGAGGATCGTTCTGGAATCAGTTCCCCTAAATTTTCTAAGAAGATTTCACTATTGGGAATTTGACAGCCAGACTGGAGAAGCTGTACTGGTATTTGTGCCAGAAAGTGCTGAACCTGAGAAGACTTCTCTCTATGGGTTGAAAAAGACGCAGTTTAGAGTTTTTGATCCTATGAGCTTGATAAATCTATCAAAGGAGGATATGAGGAAGCTGTTCGACAACAAGATAAGGTATTACAGAGGTAATCCGACGAATGAAAAGCTTGCTCAACAATTCCAAAGAATTGTCGATATCTGCGTCACCCATGGAATTCACGCGGGTGGAAAATTTCCCGCTGGATGGGTTTGAAGACTGAAACCTTTTGAAGACCAAGCTGAAGACACGGGGGAGTTTGTTGGTACATTTAGAGTGTCTGTCACTTGGTCTAGGTTATCGAGTTGTAATAATTTTGTCTTGTTTTTGTAACTAGCGATATTGCAATATCGCTTAAGCGATATTACAATATCGCATATGCGATATTGCAATATCGCCAAACAGGCAGATTAGACAAGTATAAATACGTTTAGGGTTTCAGTTTTTAACAAGCTTTTTGACATACGAATTTCAGCAGCTGTGTTATTTTCTCTGGCATTTTATATTGTATTCACAACTGGTTTGGTTGATTAAATATGTTCTTGTGATTACTTTGTTGAATTATGTTATTAAACGTACTTTGATTTGCTATTGAATTCCGCGCTTTAGCATTGCTTGATTGATTCATTGTCTAAGGTCTGTGCCTTTACGGTCCTACAATTGGAGATCTGGATGCAGATGTCTCCTCTGAAGATCCATCAAATTCTGATGATCTTGAGTGTTTAAAAGCTGATGTTGAAGAATGCTTCTTATCCCAAATGGAGCCATCAAAGATAGATCAGGCTCTAAAGGATTCACATTGGGTTGCTGCTATGCAAGAGGAGTTGCAACAATTCGTGAAGCTGCAGGTTTGGGATTTAGTGCCACTTCCCAAAGGTGTACACCCAATTGGAACTCGTTGGGTGTTTCGTGTTAAGCGTGATGATAGGGGAGTGGTCATTCGCAATAAGGCTAGGCTTGTTGTGCAAGGGTATACACAACAAGAAGGTTTGGATTATGATGAAGTCTTTGCACCTGTTGCCAGGATGGAATCTATTCGTATATTCCTAGCCTACGCCACTTTTAAGGGGTTTCGCGTCTATCAGTTAGACGTAAAGAGTGCGTTCCTATATGGAAAGGTGGCTGAAGAAATATATGTTCGACAGCCTCCCGGTTTTGAAGATTCTAACCATCCAGACTTTGTGTGCAAGCTTGATAACTTTATGGTCTTCATCAAGCTCCGCGTGCATGGTATGAAAGGTTAGCAACGCACCTTATTAAGAATGGATTTGAGCGTGGTACCATCGACAGCACTTTATTCATCAAGAGAACTGGCAAAAGTCAATTGCTAGTTCAAGTTTATGTGGATGACATAATCTTTGGTTCAACTGATGAATCCTTATGTCGTCACTTTGAAGCGATTATGAAATCGGAATTCGAAATGAGTGCGATGGGGGAGTTGAAGTTCTTTCTTGGGGTTCAGGTTGATCAATCCTCAAAGGGAACCTACATTCATCAATCTAAGTATGTTAACGATATGTTAACACGATATGATTTGCATGATTGTAGAGAGTATGGGACTCCTATTCCTATAAACCACAATCTTGGACCAGATGAAGATGAGGAACTTTGTGATGCAAAGTTATATCGGTCGATGATTGGATCTTTAATGTATCTTACTGCATCCCGACCTGATATAGTTTTTGCTGTCTCCTTATGTTCAAGATATCAGTCCAAACCCATGCTTTCACATCTGAAGGCGGTCAGACGGATTTTCGGATATCTCAAGAAGAGACCTACTCTAGGTCTATTGTATCCAACAGAGAAGACATTTTCTCTCACAGCTTTCTCAGACAGTGATTATGGTGGCTGCAGTTTAGACAAGAAGTCTACGTCCGGAGGATGCCAGTTTCTAGGCTCACGTCTTGTTTCTTGGCAATGCAAGAAGCAGACTACAGTCTCAACTTCCACAGCGGAAGCTGAATATGTAGCAGCTGCTAGTTGTTGCTCACAAATTCTGTGGATACAACACCAACTTCGTGACTACGGTTTACTCTTAACCATGACTCCTTTATTTATTGATAATACTGCTGCTATCTGTATCACTAAAATTCCCGTACAACACTCTAAAACCAAACACATAGAGATTAGGTTTCATTTTATACGGGATTGCTTTGAAAAGCATTTGATAGACCTTGTTCAAATAGAAACTGATAGACAAAAAGCTGATTTGTTTACCAAGGCCTTCTCTAGAACTAGGTTTGACCAATGGATTGAAATGATAGGCTTACACTTCATTCGATTAAAACAGTAAATTGTGACAAATTATGCTTAGTTAAAGTTTTATGTTCTTTGTTTTCTTAAAAAAAAAAAAAAAAAAAAAAAAAAAAAAAAAAAGTTTACGCAATAGCCATTCTTAATGTTCTTTAACATTTAAGAAATGCAAGATTGCAACATTTGGACGTTAAGTTGTGTCTGAAAACAACTAGGGAAATGATAGTACATTAGGATGCATGCTTGAACTTTAAAATTTTAAGTTTTATCCTTGATGTATCAGTAGGTTTATTTAGTTTATGTTTCTCATATCCTTGAATGTTTTAACATCATTATATGATGTATTGGTAGACATAACTTATACATTTTTGAGCTATTAACAAAAACCATTAAAATTGTGATTAATATCATCTGGTGTCTATCATGAGATGTATGACTCTTAGTCTTAATACCAAAATATCATATTGACTTTCTTTTATTAAACTGAGATTTTATATAAAATACATTTGGGGATCTATACTACTGTGTTCCTTTGTTGTATGAAAATACAGACCTGGTCTCAGCATGTATATTTTCTAAACTTTAAGCAAACTAAAGTCAATGAACTTTAAATATCTTATAAAATCAAAGATACATAATCTGGTCGCCAAAGGTTTGACCTAAGTTTGGTTTTGCTTTTAACCTTGAATCAAGATAAGTCGCTTTGTTGTGAACTTACACAGACCTGTCACCGCTGCCTTGATTCTTAAAAATGTTCCCCTTGTATATTATCTCTAAGTTATAAAAGCTTAAAGATCATGTTTTGATACTAGGTGTATGTCTCTGATAAATCTTTATGACATTATTCACTTGCACAATAAATACCTTAGCTCAAAAATGCATTTGCTTTATGTTTAAGTGGATAAACAATACCAATAATCATTTTGTTGCAAAGTACAATCAAGATATGTTTTGCAAAACTAAATAAATTTAAAGTTGGATCAATATACTGATAATCAAATTAAAATTATAAAATTTATGGTTCAATTTTGTTATCTTAATATGATTCCTAGATCAGCCCACTTAATATTGTCCCCAAAATTACCTTTTGAAATTGATTAAATAGCGATATTGACTTCAATATCGCTATTTCAATTTCATTTTAGGCGATATTGTCTGCGATATTGCTATATCGCCTAGTGTGTTTGAATTCATGCGATATTGTTAATATCGCTTCCAATGTCGCAAAATCAGGAAGCCCTATATATACTACAGTGCACTCCTGATTTCAATACGTTTTCTAAATCAAGCGATATTGCGTGCGATATTGAGTGCGATATTGTGGGCGATTTCGCGATATTGCAAATTCTGTCATTTTTTGTTTCGTATTTTCGATCCATACTTCAATCTACTCACTTCTTGTTGATCACCCTTGTTTATCTCATCAATAGGTATGCTTCTAACGTTTTATTTTTTATTTTTGATGCTTGTTTGGCTAGTTTCAATTCGGGTTTAGTATCCATTTCGAATTTCATGTGTTTCTCGATTGAACTGTAGTTAAAACCTATTTAGAAAGTATTTTTGTATTGCTCATTGCCTATGTGATAGGTTCTAACCCCTGGATCATCCGTTCATGCCATTTTTCGAACCTAGGGTTTTGTGCCGTATGAGTGCGATATTGTGGGGCGATATTGCAATATCGCCTAAGCGATATTGCAATGTCGCTCACATTTAAGCGATATTGAGGGCGATATTACTCAATATCGCCCCAAATTGGATTAATTTCCAATATCGCCTCATGTCACGCGATATTGTTCAATTTCGTTTTATTTAAGCGATATTGTGACAATATCGCCTAAATCAATTTCAAATCCTGCGATATTAGCAGCGATATTGTGTAATGTCGCTAAAATTGGATTAATTTCCAAAAATTGCAAAATCTAAGCGATATTATTCAAATTATTTCTATTTAAGCGATATTGTTATAATATCGCCTAAATTGAATTTCAATTTAAGCGATATTATGTTCAATATCGCCTAAACCAAAATTGAATTGGGCCAGGCCCAAAACAGTTTGTGATATTGAGGCCCAGTTTTGTTTTCTAACTTATTTTTCTGGTCCGTTTTCATTAAAATCACTAACTGTTTTCGAGATTTGTGTTTTGTGTTAATTTTGCAGATATGGAAGACTTCGCGCAGTTTGATCTTAAATGTGACAATCGTCACAATATTACGGCTTTCTTGGATGATTCTAAGGAGTCGTCTGCGCCCTTCAGACCTTTGATTGCCTTCCTGCGCCGTTCGCGAATTCTTACGGCAATCACGGCGTCGGATACTATTTATCGTGATCACGTCGGGCAATTCTGGAGGAATGCATCTGTAAATTCCGCACTGGAGCATACCCGCCTTATTTCAACGGTGCACGGACGCGAAGTCATTATCTCTGAACAACTTATCAGAGATGTACTTCGATTCAACGATACTGCTGATATGCCGATTCTCTTCTCAAATGAGTTTATCGTTGGGGCGATGACGCGTATGGGATATGCTGGTCCACATTCGGATCAGTATCGCAAGGGAAATCTGACGCGTGTCTGGAGGTGGCTTATGCACATTTTTATCTTGTGCCTCTCCAATCGCAAAGCTGGGTACGATGGTGCTAGCTTTCGCACGGTCTCTGCAATGCTCGCCCTTATCTACAACAAGCCCTATAACTACTCTGGTTATATCTTCAGGGCTATGGTCGACAATGCACAGCTTGGAGACAACCGTTGGTACATGTACCCTCGGTTTATTCAATTATTGATCAATCGAGAGCTCCCGGGTCTGGCAACTGATGCCACCCGTGTTTATCGTCAAACCCCGATGTCCAATCGGATCTTTGGGGTAATGAGCTCAAATGGCAAAGGGGTTCCGATTTCCCCTGATACCCCTCTTTTCGGTCATATCGTTGACCCGAATTATCAGCCGCCGGCGAACGAGGGATATCTTGATCCCGTTGCCTCTCCACCAGTTTTGGAAAATCTTGCCGATGTTCCCGTACAAGCTGCGGAAGACCCTTTGGAGGGTATTTTTGTCGATGTTGATGTGCAGGGTCAAGTACATACCTCACATGAAAACATTGAAACTTCTGAGGGGTCCACTGACTCCGATTCTTCTGAGCCTGAGCCTGCAGGCGGATTCACTGACAGTGACTCTGAGGGTTTAGTTCCACCACCTCGCGAAATTGAACATATCAGGCGCACTAACTCTCGGAGATATTTAAGAATACAGAGAAGAATAGCTGCCGGCAAGAAGCACGTACCGCAGAAAGATAAGCGGGTACGTGTCTCTTCTGAAGATTCTGACGAGTTTGTACCTCCACCGCCAAAGAAATCTAAGGCAGCTCGTCTGGTCTCTTCCTCTTCCACGCCTCTGGATACACCGCGGGTTGCTACCCCTGTAAAACCGCATCCCTCGGTTATCCAAGAACTGATACAAAGGCTGGATACCATGCAACATACCCTGGATGCTCAAGCTGCCGTCATCCAAGTTCAAGCTACAAGAGTTGAAGCTGTTGAAAAAGAAAATGCGGAGCTTAGGTCTAGGGTTGTTCTTTTGGAGTCACAAGTGGTCGTTTCGGGGGAGATAGGTGATAGGGAAAGACCAAATGTAACTCCCCCTGAAACAGAAAATGTAAATGTTGAATCAGGTAATGAAACGGCACCACGTTTAGATTATTTCTCGTTTGAGGAAATACCTGGACAACCAAGACCACTGGCTGTTGACTATTCGGATGCAGATTTGACTTATCTTGCACGAATGGTCAACAGATCTGAGTTTGAAAGGGAGGATACACCAGAAGCAGATTCAGATTGTGAGACTGAAGATGAAGCTTTCGATGAAGATGAATTTTATTATGGTGCTCCCATTGTTGAGTCTGATTCATCCGAAGAAGAAGATGATGAATCAACTGATGACTCGACGGAACCTCAGGCTGAAATGCCTGAATCTCCAAAGGTTCCTGAAACCGCTGAAGAAAGAGCGGCTCGTCTGGCTTCCTGGTGGCCACAAGGAAAAGAAAAGATTGCACATGTCACGTGCAAGTCTTATAAGATTAGGGGAAGATATAAAGGATTAATCAAGAGCTGGAAGGTTCTGGACTCGAGGTTCGCAATCAAGAGAACCGATGGCGTTCAGTATTTCAAGTTCTCATTCAAGAAACTGAGCTCCCTGCCTAAAGGAGAATTAAATAGGCTTGCTCAGTTACAGCTGATAAATCCAGACAGAAATACTCGTGCAGACTTCATCCAGAGTACAATTCAAAGAGAAATCCGTACTAAGAGATACAGTTTTATAAAGCCGACGTTGGGTAAACGAATCTATTACAAGAACCGGCTAGATCCTGCTACAAATCAGCCTTTAATCAGAATGCGCTATCCTAAAGCTGATTGTGTAAAGAGGATCGTTCTGGAATCAGTTCCCCTAAATTTTCTAAGAAGATTTCACTATTGGGAATTTGACAGCCAGACTGGAGAAGCTGTACTGGTATTTGTGCCAGAAAGTGTTGAACATGAGAAGACTTCTCTCTATGGGTTGAAAAAGACGCAGTTTAGAGTTTTTGATCCTATGAGCTTGATAAATCTATCAAAGGAGGATATGAGGAAGTTGTTCGACAACAAGATAAGGTATTACAGAGGTAATCCGACGAATGAAAAGCTTGCTCAACAATTCCAAAGAATTGTCGATATCTGCGTCACCCATGGAATCCACGCGGGTGGAAAATTTCCCGCTGGATGGGTTTGAAGACTGAAACCTTTTGAAGACCAAGCTGAAGACACGGGGGAGTTTGTTGGTGCATTTAGTGTGTCTGTCACTTGGTCTAAGTTTCGAGTTGTAATTTTTTAGGTCAACTTCTGATTCATGCGATATTGTCAATATCGCTCAAGCGATATTGTCAATATCGCTCAAGCGATATTGTCAATATCGCTTAGTTGCCTAAAATAGATAATTATATAAATTTGTTTAGGGTTTTTTGCTATTTTCGGCTTTTGACATCAGATAATCTCTGTAGCCTCTGTGATTTTCGTGATCAAGTAATAGCAACTCATTTATGTGTTAAAGCAATTCTTGTGTTTTGTTTTACATTTGTCTATTAAACGTTCAAGCATAATCTATTGAATTCCGCTCTTTAGATTGTGTAATATTGATTCAGTGTGTAAGGTCAGCCCTTCTGGGATCCTACAGAGGATATAACGGATAAGGAGTTTATACCAATCAAGAAAAATGTTAAGCCTGAAAATCATATAATCACTACTTAAAGAAATGAACAGGCTCTGTTAAAAGGAAAAGGTAAAGCCACCGCTGAACCTCAAAAGAAGATTGTCTCTAAAAATAACATGGGTAATGAACATAAATCTTCTAAACATACTTCTGAAGCATCCCCTGTTGCATGCTCACGTCAATGTGATTGTTCAACAAGTGCTTCTTTTGGTCGGGCTCATCGGTTTACTCCTTAATCTCAATCAAGCGTTGTGTATCGATCTTGCTTCTACTGCAAGAAGCAAGGTCATTTAATAAATGTTTGTCTTGTGCTTGCAAAGAAACGGTTTGGGAAACAAGTTTCGCGAGTCTCTCAATTTAAAAATCTTTCAAAGAAACCTATTGCAATGAGAGGTTCAAAGTCTCCCTTCCCAGCTGTCAAAATCAACAATCTCGAGCAAAATAAATCGCAACACTTAAAGCTCAAAGTTGTTGACTCGCAAGCATCCAAACCGAAACAGGTTTGGAAGATTAAAGAATCTTGCCAAGATTCTCCATCTGGCAATAACTCATCAGTCAAACATTCTAAACTGTTTGAAAATAAAATTTTGACTAATGTACTCATCAGTCAATAATCACCGGCCTTTACAGTCTTGGGTCTCCATTTCTAACTAATTTATTTTTTTGTGGTGCCGACAGCAACCTGAATCTGTAAAGAATAGTAAATGGTACATCGATAGTGGTTGTTCTCTGCAATGACCGGTGATGTTTCTTTTTTGTCTGAAGTTCATGCTTACAATGGAGGTTATGTGGCCTTTGCTGGTGATAAAGGGGGAGTCATTTCTGGTCAGGGTACGCTTACTAATGGAATGGTAAGCTTTGAAAAAGTGAATTTTGTTGAACAGTTATAACACAATCTTCTCAGTGTCTCTCAAGTGTGCGACAAAAAGTACACTACTGTTTTCACAGACACTGAGTGCTGTATCTTGAAGCCGGGATTTGTGATCTCTGAAGAATGGGTGTTACTGAGGGCACCTAGGGAGAGAGATACATATATTCTTGATATGAGTACTGTGGAAACCAAACAGTTCACATGTCTTTTATCAAAAGCTCCCGAAAAGGAATCATTACTGTGGCACAGGCGAATGGGACATTTGCACTTTCGCAAAATGAACTATCTAATCAAGAATGATCTAGTGTGAGGTGTTCCTAAGCAATTCTTTGGGCTGAATGATCATTGCGTTCCCTGTCAGAAAGGCAAGCAACACAAGAAGTCTCACACACCGAAGCTGGTGAATTCAACTGACAAGCCATTGGAGCTTTTCCACATAGATTTGTTTGGGCCAGTTAGAAAGAAGAGTTTGGGAGGAGCCTCATATTGTCTAGTAGTGACCGATGATTATTCACGTTTTTCATGGGTATATTTTCTAAAGACTAAGGATGAAGTGCCTGAGATTCTCATCTATCTGTTTGACAAACTTCAAAACCTTTGTGAATTGAGAATCAAAAAGATAAGAAGCGATAACGGTACAGAGTTCAAAAACTCGATTATGGAGCTGTATTGTTTGAGTAATGGCATTGAACATTAATTTAGTGCTGCAAGGACTCCGCAACATAATGGAGTTGCGGAGCGTAAGAATAGGACATTGATTGAGGCTGCTCGAACCATGTTATCGGACTCGAAGCTTCCAATCACTTTTTAGGCCGAAGCTGTTAATACGGCCTGCTATGTCCTCAATCGGGTGTTAATGGTTAAGAAAAAGAAAAAGACATCGTATGAGTTGTTTAACAATAGAAAGCCAAATTTACAATTTCTTGAACCGTTCGGATGTTTATGTACAATTTTGCACACCAAGGAACGAATTTCTAAGTTTGGTGAAAAATCCTGTGAAGGTGTCTTCTTGGGATTTTCTAATAATTCACCGAACAAGAAAGTATATAATTTGGTGACAAAGCGCGTGGAAGAGCATTTTGAGGTCACTTTCTTCCATTACACTGACAACCCTCAAGGAAAGGGACCCGAATACTTGTTTGACTATCAACAAATGTTTGATTCTTTCAATCTTCCCGAGGAGAATGAAGAAGAGGAAATGGTGACACTACTTCATGGGTTGCATATCACCTCTAATACTCCAACCATCTCTATTCCTCCAACTCCTACAACAACACCCACTACTGCTCCAGCTGCTTCTTATGAAACTTCGCCTCCGCTTGTTCCTGAAGAAGTTTCCGTATCTGCAAATGATGACGAACAAATGCCTGAGGCTTTTGAAGTATCACCTGAATACGAACTTGAAGCTGATTCAACAAATCTTGATTCAATCATTGTTCCGACTGCAATTCCTAGTTCTCGTATTAATGTGTCACATCTAGTTGATGCTATTATTGGTGATCTTGAAAAAGGTGTTTTAACTAGAAGACAGATTGCTTCTGCTGAACAATCTGCTTTGCCGTCTTCACCTGATGAAGATACTGATCCAGTTCGTCTTGTTTCTGGAATTGAAGAGTGTTTTCTATCACAAATTGAACCAAAGAAGACTGTTGATGCTTTGAAAGATCCATACTGGGTTGAGGCAATGCAAGAAGAGCTTCAACAATTCAAAAAGTTGCAAGTTTGGACACTGGTGCCTTTACCTAAGGGTGTTCATCCAATTGGCACTCGCTGGGTATATCGGGTGAAAAAGGATGACCGGGGAGTGGTAATTAGAAACAAAGCACGACTGGTGGTCCAAGGCTTTACTCAAGTTGAAGGTTTGGATTATGATGAAGTCTTTGCCCCGGTTGCCCGCTTGGAATCCATTCGCATTTTTCTGGCTTATGCATCTTTCAAAGGATTTCGAGTACATCAACTTGATGTTAAAAGTGCATTTCTGTATGGTCAAGTGCTTGAAGAGGTATATGTCAAACAACCTCCTGGTTTTGAAGATTCCGTACATCTGAATCACGTCTGCAAATTGGACAAGGCGTTGTATGGTCTTCATCAAGCTCCTAGAGCTTGTTATGAGCGGCTTGCGACTCATTTGCTGAAGAATGGGTTTGAACGAGGAAAGATTGATAGTACTCTCTTCACAAAGCATGAAGAGAACGACTTGTTATTAGTACAGGTCTATGTGGATGACATCATATTTGGTTCCACTAAAGATGAAATGTGTCGGGACTTCGAGAAGATTATGAAGTCGGAATTCGAAATGAGTGCAATGGGGGAGCTTAAATTCTTCTTGGGCGTACAAGTCGAACAGTCTGCTAAGGGGATTTACATACATCAATCAAAATATGTAAATGATATGCTTACACGGTATAATTTGGTTGAGGGTAAACCTTATGGGACGCCTTTAGAGCTCAATCATAACTTTGGTCGAGCAGAAGATGAAGAAGACTGTCCGGAGAAAGATTACCGATCTATGATTGGTTCGTTGATGTATCTCACTGCATCACGTCCGGACATTATGTTTGCGGTTTCTCTATGTTCATGGTATCAGGGGAAACCAAAGTTATCTCATATGAAGGCTGTCAAGCAGATCTTCGGTTATCTCAAATATAGACCAACTCTTGGTCTATGGTATTCTAATGAGAAAACCTTTGCTCTTACTGCTTACTCGGACTCGGATTACGATGGTTGCAATATGGATAAGAAGTCTACCTCTAGTGGCTGTCAGTTTCTTGGACCCAGGTTAGTTTCATGGCAGTGCAAAAAGCAAACGACGGTCTCTACCTCAACAGCAGAGGCCGAGTACATTGCTGCTGCTAGTTGCTGCTCACAGGTTCTTTTGATACAACATCAATTGCGCGATTACGGTTTACTCTTAACCATGACTCCTATTCATATAGATAATACTGCTGCTATTTCTATTACACGTAATCCTGTCCAACACTCTAAGACAAAACACATAGAAATTAGGTTTCACTTCATTCGTGACTGTTATGAAAAACACCTAATTGATCTGGTCCAAATAGATACACTTAAGCAGAATGCCGACCTGTTCACAAAAGCCTTCTCTCGTGCTCGTTTCAATGAGCTTGTCAACATGATAGGGTTACGATTCTTTCAAATCAAACAGTAATATTTGTGACCTAACGCAACAACCATTCTTTATGTTTACTAGCATTAAAGAAATGCAAGGTTGCAACATTTTCAAAAGACGTTTAAGTGTGTCTTTAAACAACTAGGGATATGATAGTACATTAGGAGACATTCTTCACACGAAAATCTTAAGTTTTATCCTTGATATATCAGTAGGTTTATCTTGCATATGTTATACATGTCCTTACAGACATTCGTATCATTACACGATGTATTGGTAGGCATTACCATACTCTTCTTTGAGCTACTAAGAAATACATCTAATACGTGTTTATTATCTTGTGATGACCATCATATGATGTATGACAATATGTCTTAATTCCTACGTGTCAGCTTGCCATGCTTCTATTGCACTAAGTTGTTATATGGAAACATTTGGGGACTTATGCTGACTGTTTCCTCTGTTGTACGTAAGTACAGACCTAGGCTTTGTCAGTATACTTTCAAAAATTAAGCAAACAAAAGTCAATGCACTTTCAAAGTCTTATCAAATCAAAGATACCTAACAAGGTCGCCAAACGGCTTGACCAAGTATGGTTTTGCTTAAACCTGAATCAAGTTTAAGTCGCTTTGTTGTACTTTCGTACAGACCTGTCACCGCTAGCTTGATTCTTAAAAATGTTCACTTCATATACTTTCTTTAAACAATGTAAGTGTTGTTCATGTCTTGACACTAGGAGTATATCTATTCTGGGATTCACAGAGACATAATCACTCTCACAATAATTGCTTAGCTTGAAGATGCGTATGTTACATGTTTAAGTGGTCAAATAATACCGATAATCGGCTTGTTACAGATTGTTTCTCAGGTTTGTTAACTATGCTCGGTATATTTAAATTTGGACATCCATACTGATACTCGAATTAAAATTTAATATTTTCTATACGAGCTTGTCTTTCTAATATGATCCTATATAGACAACACTCAGAACATTTTTGTTTATTTTTTAATTTTCTTTTATAAGTGTCACAAATATTCTTTTAAAATTCAAATTTTAAAACCCAAGCTTGACATCTGCGACACAAATGTTATCAATATAAGTTTATCAATATATGTTAAACTAATTGTCTGACATTTGTGTGATTTTGACATTACAGATATGGCTAGACAGTTTGCTGCTCACCACAACGTGTTAGTGGACTTGGACGTCATTGCACGAGGTGCCTCTCGCGTTGCTCGAGTTCTCTCATTTTTGGCACGGTCGAGGATTCAATATGCTATAACCGAGTCGTCTGCGCTGTCACGGGGTTTATTATCCCAATTCTGGGCTAATATTGAGTATGATACAGTTATAAATCCTCCGGTCATTCGAACGAGGATTAATGATCCCCCTGTCGTCTTCTCTCCCACTGATCTTCGTAACATCTTACAGTTGGGCACTGTCGAGCAAGAAGATGGACCCACTGTGTTTCCATCAGATTTCATAGAGGGAGCACTGACACGAATGGGATACATCAGACCCATGAGAGGACGTCAGTTCCTCAAAGCTCTGATGTTCGGCGAATGGAGATTCTTATGGCACGTCTTGGTCACTATTTTTGGTCCCAAGAAAGGAGGAAATGATGAGCTAAGCCCTTCCCTATTATCAGCAATACTGTCACTGGTTTACAACAAACCATACAGTTTTTCAGATTATATTTTCGGGGAACTTGTTCGACAGATCTTGGGGGGTGTTAGATCACAGTTTATGATCTATCCGAGATTCTGTATGCTGATCATTCGGGCTAATCTCCCTGATTTGCTAGTTATTCAACCAGATATTCATGTTGATACTATTGGGCTTCGAGGTTGTAGGAACCATTTTGCTGGACCTAATCAGATCGTATGACTCAATCAGAAGGGCGGAATCCAACTAATCGAGTATTGAACGTATATTGAATCACAAGCACAGTTTCTCTAACGTTTTGTATATATGAACAATTGAAGAATAAGCTTTACAATCTTTCTCTCTCTCTCTCTCTCTCTCTCTCTCTCTCTCTAGGGTTTGATCCTCCCACAAATGAAATCTGACTTCACTATTTATAGACATACTGGACCCTGCGACACAAGCCTTGTGTCGCAGGCCAAGCCCACTGCGACATAGGCATTATGTCGCTATTGCGACATAAGCTCTGTGTCGCATGACCAATATTCTATGTATATTCTATAATTACGTTTCATTCACTGACTTGAATATACACATTAATCACATCACATAGTAAGACTAATTGACTTTGACAAATACGAACATTGACCAACTGACTGACACACAGAAATGCACCAACAAACTCCCCCATGTCATCAGCTTGGTCAAATAGGCTTCATTTAGTCTTCACCAACAAACTCCTCTATGTCTTCAAACAATTAGAAACTCCCCCATTAAGATAGCATGGTCTTCAGAATATTGATGTCCAGATTCATGTGACTGACACACCTTTTGCATACAATAAGATCTTCAAACTATATGACCATCTCTCAATCTTTAGCAGCTTCTCCAATAGAATTTATCTTCACAGTCTTTGGAGAATAACCAACATCCTTTATATCTTCAATATTTGACTTTAACAAGATATGTGATATTGAATAAAACAACATAGAAATAAAATATTTTTGTAATTTTCTTTATAAATGAAAAGTAAAGAATACCAAAAGGAAAATAAATCGGGAATAAGATTGTAATATGTCTGCTTAAGGATCATATCAGGATAACATATAGTTATTAGGAAATAGCAAGTGTTATTTCGATTATCAGTATATTTGTCCAACTTTAAATTTACTTAGCATATTTAAATCACCGGGTATAAATATTAGTTCAAGACGATTATTGGTATGTTTGTCCATATAAACATCTAGCAATCAGAATTTACAAGTGCATTTTGAATTATTATTCATGATTACCAGAGTAGCTTCCCATTTGATATACTCTTATGATCAGGATACATGCATAACTTCCATGTAATGAGTGTGATTATTGTATTCCATCTTTAAAGTCAAATCATGAATAAATGTTCAAGTACTTTTGTACTCCATTAAAGATTAAATTTGACTAGGGTTAGAGACAAACAAATCTAAAATCAAACCAGAGGTGACAGGTCTGTACTTTCGTACAACAGAGCGACATAGTTTGACTAGAGACCTTGATAACGGTATTCTTGTATCTTGGTCTAGTTTGCTCTATGTTAAGATATACTGACTGAAACTAGGTTAACATATTTCTGGATGTAGCAAAAGAAACACTCAGTATATCTCCCAGATGAATTCTTTAGGATACTCAATGACATGTCTTATGGTAGTATCTATCACATAAGAATTAAGACTTATCGTCATACATCAAAAGGAAGTGTTCACATGATAATTTCGAGACTTAAGTTTATTTTGTGCACTTAAAAACCTTTATGTTAGATGTCTACCAATACATCATATGATGAAGCTAATATTTAGAGAAGGCAGTTCAAGTATGCTAGATAAATCTACTGACACATCAAACATAAACCTTAAAATTTCCATTTTGTGTACATGTCACCTGATGAACTATCATATCCCAAGTTATTTACAAACACAATCCAAAATGTTTTCCAGAATTAAGAATCTTGCTGTTCAAATTTCTGATCGAAATAATCAGAATTTTTAATGTTTTTTAAAATTACTCTCCCTGAACAGCAAATTCTTTTCTCAATTTCTAATTCAAAGGTTATCCCCGAAAAATTAAACTAATTTTAATTTTTTTAATTTTTAATTTTTTTTAATTTAATAAATTTCGCAACATTACATTTCTTTGATACTAAAGAGTATAAAGAATGGTTGTTGCAATACTAACAAATTGAACAAAAAATGACGAAATAAAAGTTCCAAAATCACATATCAAGTCAAATCAAATTCTTTTAACCACGTTATGCTGTCTCGAAACTTTGATAATCTCATCCATCCAATCACAATGCACCACACTTAACTACCTTGAAAGCATTCTTAACACAATACACATCCTTGCAGTCACTAAAAATATAATCTATCAAAAAGCTGACTGCATCACCACAAACGATGAAACATTAGATTTTATGGGACACCCAAGCCTTGATAGTCTTGGGGTGTCCATTAGCGTCCATAATCATCACATCAATGAGTTTATGATATTTTAAAAAGTCACTTGATTTCATTGATGTGTTGTTTGTGGATTTTTGTTTCCAAACCTGCTTAGTTTTGGATAATTTGTTTTCAACAATGTTGTGTTGTTGAACTTGGGTTCTACTAGGCACAACTTTGTTTACTCTGGCCATAGGTTTAGGTGAAGAGGATGCATAACTAGATAAAGGCGAATGTGAACTACGCATTGACAATGATTGTGAACAAGAACTTCTATATGAATAAGTTCTTGGCATTCTTCTACCAAACCTGTCTAGGGCTATCAACTTACAATCCCTAATAACATGTCCTTGTTGTCCACAACAAAAACAAGAACGTCTATCCACAAAAGATTTATTCCAATGAGTTCCTTCAAATCGTTTTGGAGGAGGATAATACACCGAAGGCCTATTAATAGGAACATTTGTTGAACATGCACTCTTAGGTGAGCATGTTGAAGTAGATGTTCCTAAGGTTGAGCTAGTTGACTTTGAATATTTATTATTTTCATATTTATCAACTACTTTATCTTTCTTGAGATTCTTCACAGATGACCGTGAATTATCCGAAGATTTCGATTTTGAATCCCTTTTAACATGTTGAACTTTTGAGGATTCATTGTAAACCTTTGCTTTTCTTTTGCATTTAAAACAATCATCATTTTCAGTTGCAAGAATGAAATTTTCAGGTTTGACATTTAATTTCTCAACCTTAATGGTAGACACTTCAGGTATATCATCTACCTCAATAACCTCATCAACCTTAGTGATAGAATCATTAACTGAGGAATTAACAGGTTTTGTGTCTTCTTTGGAAGAAGAAGGCACAAAGTCTTTGATGGAATCCTTTGATGGCATTGGCAGATAGTCATTAGGAGGTGGTACATGGTGATAACCAAGACCAGCTTTGCTTTTGGTATCTGTCCTTTGCGATTGAAGAATTTCATCAAATACCATAGAGGATGTAGAAAAGTTTGAAAGTTTTCGTTGTAAACAAAGAACTTCTGCCTGTGAGTCAGCAAGTTGTTTCTTCACAAGAGTAAGCATATTAACATAACTACCTATCTCATCTTGCTGACAAAAAATTTTGGCTTTCAGTTCTTTCTTTTCTTCAAAAATGGCTTTCAACTTTTTTTCACATGCCTTATCATTTTCTCTTAACAAATCATTACTTTCTTTTAGTTGTTCTATGTTAGAGTTAAGGCGTTCATTATCCTCTCTATACCTTTTAATCGTACCAGTTAAATTAATACATGAAGCACATGAGGATGGTTCAGAATCAACCTGATTATCCGAAGCTTTGATTTCAACTTCTTCCTTCATTTCTTCTTCTGGGTTTGTCATTCTCATCTTAGTATTACTTCCGAAACTTACTTGAAGATTTTGCCACAAATTAAATGAAGTATCTTGATTTTTGTAACATGAGGCTTCATCCCTTGGTAAACACTCCAATATTGCCTCAAATGTCTTCTTTTCCAAATTAAAATTTGCACGTTCTGTGGTAGACATTTGGTTTACCATTTTGAAAGATGTAACTCCGGCTATTCTAGGTTTCTCATACGGATTTGCAATGAATATCCATAAATTTGCATCATACAGCGTAAGCAACACTTCAACCACAGCTCTCCAACGATCAAAGTCCTTATGAAATAAGGATTTCAACTTTCCTCTCAAGGTTGTATTTAAGAAATCCATATTTGAATTTAGCGACACACAAAAAAGTTTTTTTTTTTTTTTTTTTTTTTTTTTTTATGGGACACAAGGCTTGTGTCGCAGGTCTTGTGTCGCAGGTCTTGTGTCGCAGGGCTTGTGTCGCAAAGCTTGTGTCGCTAAGCTTGTGTCGCAAGATTATGTGACACAAGGGTTGTGTCGCAAGATTATGGGACACAAGGGTTGTGTCGCAAGCTTATGTCGCAAAACGGCGCTGATCAGCTCCAAAAACCCCAAAAACGAAAAATTTCAAAACCCTAATGAATTTTGAACGAAAAACAACGAACAAACCCAGAAAAACTCTTCAAAAAACACAATCTTCATCCAAAATAACCCAAAAACAAAGATTACACAATTCAACCTTCGCGAATCAAACCGAAAACGTTCAAAAACACGATCTGAAACCGTTGAATAACTTATTCACGGCTCTGATACCACTTGTAGGAACCATTTTGCTGGACCTAATCAGATCGTATGACTCAATCAGAAGGGCGGAATCCAACTAATCGAGTATTGAACGTATATTGAATCACAAGCATAGTTTCTCTAACGTTTTGTATATATGAACAATTGAAGAATAAGCTTTACAATCTCTTTCTCTCTCTCTCTCTCTCTCTCTCTCTCTCTAGGGTTTGATCCTCCCACAAATGAAATCTGACTTCACTATTTATAGACATACTGGACCCTGCGACACAAGCCTTGTGTCGCAGGCCAAGCCCACTGCGACATAGGCATTATGTCGCTATTGCGACATAAGCTCTGTGTCGCATGACCAATATTCTATGTATATTCTATAATTACGTTTCATTCACTGACTTGAATATACACATTAATCACATCACATAGTAAGACTAATTGACTTTGACAAATACGAACATTGACCAACTGACTGACACACAGAAATGCACCAACAGAGGTTATAATGCAATGTTTATGCATACCTCTCACCGTTTTGAGATGCAGCCCCAGTTGACTGAATTATTTGGTTTTCTAATCGATCCTCAGTATGTAGCGCCACCGAATCACGGTTGGCTTAATGTTGATGTGGCTGCAACTGTACCTGAGCCACAGGAGCTGATTGAGGACGTTTTGGATCAGGTAAACCAACATGGGCCTCAGATGGATCCTGAAGTTGCTGCACAGCTGGTGCAAGATGTTTTGGTACAACATGATGATGCCACTGATCCGATCTTGAGAGATGTAGATCAATATTCGGCTGAGGGTCCGAGTACTTCTGGACCGACTCCATTCGCTGAGCTATCTGGTGATGTTGGTCCATCGGGAAGAGATGGAGAAGCAGCTTCTGCTTCTGATTCTGAATCTGATGATGATGAGACTCAACCATCTGGTTCTGTCTCCGGGATTCCAGTCGGCATGATTCGTCAAGGGTCAAAGTTGATTATGGACCCAGCACTAAAATTAAAAAGAAAAATCGCTGATCCAGATCCTGACTTCATTCTTGTTGATGAAGATGAAGATGAAGAGGAGGAGTCGCTTGTCCCTCGCCCTCGAAAGCTGTCTAAGCAAACAGCTTCAACCTCTGCAGCTCCTACTCAATCAAGCTCTACGCCCTCTGAGGCTGAAATGATTGCTGCTTTGGTTCGCTCGTCTTCACATCCAACCACCAAGTCCAGCAGGGTTGCCGCTCGCCTTTTGACGGATGTAGCTACTGAGATAGCTAAGAAAATGCAACCACCTGCTCCCACGCCTCCACCAGTCACTACTGCTACTCCATCCTCCACGCCTACAACTGAGTCTGAACGCATTATCAACTTAGAGTCTAGGGTTCGAGAATTGGAGGCTCTCACCAACGCCTTGGCAACTCAAGTTCTGTCCTTGTCTGAAAATGTGACTAAACAGAATAAAGCCTACTCATTGCTGATCAAGACCAACTCTACGTTGTTAGATGATATAGCTGATAAGCAACGACAGCACGACAGACTTGAACGTCTTGTTATGAGCATATTTTAGGACAAGCCATCTCAGGGGGAGTTATTGGCTTATCAGGAGTCCTGCAGACAAGACGAACTGGCCAAGAAAAGCTGACATGATGAAGATGATGATCCCTTGGCTCAGAAAGATAGTGAGCTGGCTGGTCTCTCAACAACAAGTCAGCAAGCTAACATTCAGGGGGAGTCAGGTGTTGGTGGTGAAGCTGATAAAGAAACAACTGGTGCTGGTGAAGCTGCTGAAGAAGGTGAAGTAAGTTGAAACAACACTTTGTGTTGTAATATAATTGTGTAATTAAGATTTTTGAACTTGAATGTGTAATACATTAATGTTTGAATTTTATAATTTATGAATGTTTGTATATTATAAGACTTTTGTAATCTTAGATTGACTATGATCAATAAAAGATTTATAAGATTATATAATATATGATGTTTGTATATTATAAGACTTTTGAAATCTTAGATTGATTATGATAATCGATGAAAGATTTATAAGTATATATAATGTATTTTAAACACACAAAGGGATTAATAAGAAAATTCTTAGATTGATTCAGGGAAATCAATGAAAGGATTTATGATATTAATATACTTGTGTATGTATTTCTTTAGGTCTGGAAATGTTGAACTTATCCGATTCTGAAGGCGATATGCCAGATGAAATAGATGAGGACATTGATTTTGATCTAGAGGAGGGAGAATTTGTACCACCTGAAGATTGGACCTCCACTTCTGATGTTGGGCTTGACAAAGGTGTAGATCCCGATGCCAATATTGATGAACATATCGTGAGCCTATCCAAAACCAAAGTTGTTATTCAGGTCGAAGATGGAGAAAGAGTTGTTGATTTAGATGAAAATCTAGATGAATCAACTAGTTCTGAATCTGAAGATGAGCTTCCTGAAAGATTGGGATGTCTGAGGTTGATATTACTGGAAAGAAAGTACCAAGAAAAGGAATCATTGGATGGTACTACGACGCTGATCTGAAGCTTTTTGCTATAAAAAGATATGACGGAGTTCAATACTTTGAAAAGAAGCTTGCAGTCTTCAGTTCTTTGCCTTGGTTTGAAATTCGCGACTTGGCTAGATTAGAGTTGAATAACCCCAGTAATGATCCTTTTGGTAGATATGTACAAAAGATTATCAAGACTAAGGTTCGGTCAATGAAATTCCAAAGAATTAAGCCAAGAGTCGGAAAAACTATCAAACTTAACAAAAGAAGCGAAAGAACAGGAAGGCGTCGAAGAATGAAAACCTATCCAGCTGTCAAATGTGTGCAGCAAATACAACTGAAGACAATGCCACAAAATGTATTGGGAAATCTTAAGAATTGGCACGTGGATTCAGAAACTGGTGAAGCTGTTATGGTTGAAGCTGACGATGAGGTTGAAGGAGGAGAACGAGAAATTTTGAAAGTCTACGACCATCGACACCTGATGAATCTGTCGAAGAAGGACCTGTTAAAGTTAAATGAAAACAGGATTTTGACGACTGAAGCATGGGGTGATCTTGCACGAGATTATCAAATGATGGTAAAGACTTGTGTTAGACTGAAGATACATATGGGAAGTAAAATTTACAAGTAAAGACCAAAAACAAAGATGAAGATAACGACGCTAGAGCTATTGTCAAGGGGGAGTCTGTTGGTACATGTTTTGTGACAACAGATCTAGCTTGTAATAGGACTGGTGTATTTATTATCAAGTTTGTACATTGGTTTAGATTTGTAAATATATGATATTAGTTTGTTATTATTATTTGTTAAGTATAATAATATTAATCAAGTAACGAATACAAACTAAAGTCTAAATTGCGAATTGAGAACTCAAGTCGCAAGTCATAAGACTTGCGAGATGAGATCTCAACTCGCAATGCAAACTCAAGTCGCAAGATGAGATCTGCGAGATGAGATCTGGATTCGCAGAGTTGTGTGATGTGCGAGCTGAAGTCAACTCGCAAGGCCCATGGCCTGCGAGTTGAGTCAACTCGCAAAGCCCATGGCCTGCGAGTTGAAACAGATATAAATAGAAATGTTTAGGTCATTTCTTGGTGTGGGATTTTTATTGAAATTCGGGCCTTACATCACTCTTAGCAATTATTACACACACCTCGTTTTCAGTGCCCAGAAATTATTATTATATTAAAGGCTAGGTTTTGAAGGTTTAACAATAGTTAATATCAAAACAAAGCCCTTTAATTAATAGATAAGTTATATAAACTTTAATCAAACGTATGTAGGGATTCCGCACCTCAATACTTTAAGATAACGTTGTTATCGAACCAAAATCAAGTGACTTACATTGGTGTTCAACAACATCACCGCTGGTCGACCTCCACCCTTACCGGAAAAAACCTACAATTTCTAACCGGAATTTGCTGGTGCTCGAAAATTAATTGTGGGTTTTTATAGTTTGAGTTATATAAATATCTATGAATTAATCAATTACCTTCACCCACAATCTCAATTCTGGTCAGAAATAAGTGATAAGTGGTAAGGAGAGGAAGAAGAACATGAAAATCTTGTTATTAAAGATTATTAAAAGTTATTAAAAGTATGTCAAGATATGGAAACGGTTTCTTCCAGTTTGTTGCATACCCAGAACATAAAATGGGTAGCTTGTATATATGGAACATTTGGTGGCCGATACGTTGCACTTTTGATGAATTAATCCTTAAAGAAAAAAGCCACATAATCAATGTAACCTGTTGTTCCGGTAACTGGTTACCATATTACATATATCGATACAATATCTTCCGGTTTGTTGCATGCCTAGAACATAAAATGGGTAGCTTATATACTTGGAATATTTGGTGACAGTACGTTGCACTTTTGATGAATTAACCCTAACTAATAATCCGGTTAAGCATAGTAAAACGAAATATATTGATATTAGACATCATTTTATTCGTGACTGTGCTGAAAAACAAATGATTAAATTAGTTAAGGTAGCCACTGATGATAATCTGGCCGACCTCTATACTAAGGCTTTTGATAGGACTCGATTTGAGCTCTTAATCCAACTGAATTGGATGAGTAATCCTGAATAAGTTATTTCCCACAAGAACTTATGCCTAGCTGTAGTTTATTTCTACTTCTTATTTTATTTTCCTTTTATCTTTGCAAAAATAACAAAAATTGAGGGTCATTGTGCTAATTGCAAAGAAATGATGAAAATATTACCTATGCCTAGAACATTATATATGTGTGGCTTTTAGATGTAGTGCATACACAGTAAAAAGTACCTAAAATTCAAAGTAATTAATAGCTTCACTATACGATGTATTGGTAGGCATACGACATAACGATTTTTCAAGTACTTAATCTATAATATATAATACGATTTTTCTGTGCAATCTTTATTTTGATGTACGACTTAAGTCTTAATTCTTAAGAAATAGATTGTACCTGAATACATGCTATCGGATATATATAATGTAATTCATCTGGGGCGTTCACTGACTGTTTCTTTTGCAACATCTTGAAACATATTGACTTAGACTCAATTAGTGTATTCTAAAACTAGAACAAACTCGACCGCGAAACAAGAATACTGTTTTCAAGGTCTCTAGTCAAACTATGTCGCTCTATTGTACGTAAGTACAGACCTGTCACCTCTGGTTTGATTTTAGATTTGTTTGTTTCTAACCCCTAGTCTTGTCCTATAGCTGAAACATGTACTTATGTACATTGCTTAAAATATAACATGACTTGACTTTAAATATGACATAAAATTAAAAATATCCGATACATGGAATTCTAGACTTTCTTGATTCTAAGGGTATATCAAATGTGAGATACATAGTTAATCGTGAACAATAACCAAATATGTACTTGACAATTCTGCATATCAAATGTTTAAGTAGACAACAATACCGATAATCGTAGTGTTCTATAATTTACATACATAATAACAAACGAATAACTTAAAAATTCATAACTGTGTATTGCACTCGTCATGGCTAATTCGATCTTTGTATCAGTGACACTCTCAAAGAGAATGTACTTTTCAAAACATGAACAAATTCATATTCTCATTTTAAATTTTAAGTTATTTTATGATTTTTAATAAAAGTTCTTAATTAACGGGGAATTTCTTACATTTATTTAGATTAATTGCTCAAACCTTGCTCAATTAACTGTCTACGCATTTGGGTTATCGCCTAATGATTTTAATTTGAAAATTCTAAGTTTTTGGGTTATGTCATTCTAAGTTCGTACGAACTTAGAATGTTTGTTCGAAGTAAGGTTCGAAAGTCTAAGTTCGTACGAACTTAGACGTTTGGGTGTAAAAGGGTCAGACTTGGTCAAACCCCTTACTTTTCAAAACCCCTTCGAACCTCTCCTTCGTACGAACTTAGATTGAGCCTTCGAACTTAGCTGCGAACATACCACTGTTTCATCATTTTCAAGCTAAAATTTAAGATTTGATCAGTGTTTAAGAATTCCTGTAGGATCGACTAAAATGACAGAATACATGCAAATCAACGTTCAACAGCTAGTGAGCGGAAATCAAAAGCTAAACACAAGTACGTTTAATCACAAACACAAGCAATATTGTATTATGAATATTAATCAAAGATTGAATACAATACTGACCACAATAGGAGAAACACAGCCAAAAGCTCTTCTGGAAATCGTCAAGTTCAACAACCTTAACAACTGAAACCCTAAGCGCATATTTATAGGTAACTAATCAGCGACATAGCGATATTGGTGATATCGCCTATGCGATATTGTCAATATCGCCTAAGGGATCTTGCCAATGTCGCCTAATACAGAATGTAACTAATTAATTACAACTCAAAACCTAGACCAAGTGACAGACACACTAATGTACCAACTAACTCCCCCGTGTCTTCAGCTTGGTCTTCAAAAATGATCTTCAGACAAATCTTCAATTAAACCCATCCAGCAGGAAACTTACCACCCGCATGAATTCCATGGGTGACACAGATATCCACAATTCTTTGAAATTGTTGAGCAAGTTTTTCATTTATCGGATTGCCCCGATAATATCTTATATGATTATCAAACAATTTCCTCATATCTTCATTTGATAGATTGATCAAACTCATAGGATCAAATATCCTATACTGTGCTTGTTCTTTCAAACCATAGAGCGAGGTCTTCTCTGGTTTTTCGAATCAGGAGCAAAGACCATAACAGCTTCACTGGTATGAGCATCCAGTTCCCAGTAATGAAATCTTCATAGAAAGTCAAGGGGAACAGCTTGGTGTCTAATTAGGGATCATATTAGAAAGACAGATTCACAAGACAATATCAAATTTTAACTCGATTATCAGTATAGTTGTCCAAATGTAAATTTAGCACGCAAAGTTAACTAGCCAAAGAGACAATCAGTAACAAGACGATTATCGGTATTGTTTGTCCACTTAAACATGTAACATAATCAACTTCAAGCTTAGCAGTTATTGTGAAAGTGAATAGATCTCCGTGAATCCCACATAGATATACTCCTAGTATCGAGACATGCCCAAGACTTCGATTAGTTAGAGAAAGCATTTGAATTCAATATTTTTAAGAATCAAGCCAACGGTGACAGGTCTGTACATACGTACAACAAAGCGACTTAAACTTGATTCAGGTGTAAGCAAAACCAGACTTGGTCAAACCATTTGGCGACCTTGTGAGGAATCTTTGATTTTATAAGATTTGAAAGTACTTTGACTTTTGTTTGCTTAGGTTTTGAAAGTATACTGACTGAGACCAGGTCTGTACAGACGTACAACAAAGGAAACAGACAGCATAAATCCCCAAATGTTGTCATATACAAGCTCAAGTTAATAGAAGCATGGCAAGCTGATACATAAGAATTAAGACCCATTGTCATACATCATATGTTGGTTATCACAAAAGATTTAAACACAGATTAAGGTATTTCTTAGATGCTCAAAGAAGAGTATGAAAATGCCTACCAATACATCATACAAGTAATCAGATGCTGTTGAGACATGGTTTGTGACAACAGATCTAGCTTGTAATAGGACTAGCACAATTATAATCAAACTTTGTGTATTGGTTTTAATTTGTAAATGTCTATGATATTAGTTTGTTAATATTAAATGTTAAATACATTTAAAGTATTGTATAAATAATATAAACAAACTAAAGTCTAAGTTTGTGAGGAGAGTTATCAAGTCACAATTTATTAAACATGTGAAATGAAGAACTAGACTCACAAATACCACTGGGTTCGGCCAGGATCAGTTGGCTTCGGCCAAACTGGGTTCGGCCACTGGGTTCGGCCAGGACCAGTTGGCTTCGGCCACACTGGGTTCGGCCAGGACCAGTGGATCCGGCCAGTTGGATTCGCAAAACCCAAAAGCCCAAGCCCAATAACCAAAAGCCCAATATGATCTGACGAAATGAAACGAGATATTTAATTAGGTTTAATTAATTATTTTCTGAGAGAAAAAGAGAGGTAATTAAGAAAAACATCAACAGAGAACTTACGGCGAGCATTCTTTTTTTAAGAAAAACCCTAATCACTAACGGCTTAGGTTTTGAAGATTAACAATTAGTTAATATCAAAACAAAGCGATTAGTGATTCGTTTGATTAACTAAAAACTCAAACGTATAAAGGAATTCCGCACCTTTATACGACTAGATAATTGATATAATCATTATCGACCAAGATCACAGGACTTACAATTGGTATCAGAGCCTTGATTGTGGTTTTTGAGTTTTTAATTGATTTTCATTTGATTCGGGTTGTTTGTAATACTTTACGTGTTAAAAACGATCAAAATTAATCTCTGAAACGTTTTGGGTTTGTTCACAATCGAAATCTACTGATTTAATTGTGAAAATATCTAAAATTGTTAAGTTTTTGGGTTTTACAGTCGCTTGACGAATTGAGATCTGGATTACAGTTCAGCCTGCGAATCCACATTATTGCCGAATTAAAAAGTCAACTGAACCGAACCCAAAAGTCAACGTTGCCGAATTGAGATTTGACGAATTGAGATTTGCCGAATTGAGATTTTCTTTTTCTGCCGAATTGAGATTAAGTGAATTAAAAAGTCAACCGAATTGAAAAAGTCAACCGAATTGAAAAAGTCAACCGAATTGAAAATTTTCTAAAAATGTCTGACTTAAGTAAAATGATTGAGATGGACCATGAAGTTGGTAAATCTAACGTTCCGCCTAAGTTGCTACGTCTTGAAGACTATTATGGCTGGAAGGACAGATTTGAATCTTACTGTAGATATCATGATCTGTCGATCTGGCTGAGTATCAAGAATGGCTATGTGGCACCTACGTCGTCTGTGGAAAATGCTGTTATGGTTTTGGATTATCAGAGAATGAGTGATAATCAAAAGAAAAGCTATGAGATTGAAAACAGAGCTCATTCTTCAATCAAGATGAGCCTTCCTAGAGAACTTAACCACCAACTCAAATCTTTTCACACTGCTAAAGAGCTCTGGGATGCTCTTGAGAAAAGATGTGAGGGTAGCCCACAAGTGAAAGAAAGCAAGAAGAATCTTCTGAAAAAGCAATTCACTGTATTTAAAGCTTTTAGAGAAGAGGATCTTGAAGCATTTACTACAAGATTCTATCACTTGCTAAGTGAGCTTGACGACCATGACATTTACTACTCGGATAAGGAGAAAACCGACAAATTTATTGAAGGTTTACCATCAAAGTGGGAAATGTATGGTATCATGCTCAAAGACAACGATGAGAGATATGCTGCCATGACTCTTGAGAAGGTTATTGATAAACTCAGAGGATATGATTTCACCAAGAGAACTAGAGACACCGATTCTGAACAGTTACAGAATCCTGGATTATATCATGGAAAATCTGTTCTCTCGAATGTTTCATCTAGTACGACCACTGCTTTATTAGTTGGTAATACTGATGAACATAGTGAAATAGTTACTGAGGATATGTGCTTTATTGCTTCATCTGGAAGCAACACTAAAGGAAAGCCGATAGAGAAGTCATCTCCTGAGCATCACAAAATGCCCATGAGTGTGAAATCTGCTGAACAGCAACTATCTGTTCTTGCTTCCTTTGTGGCATCATATGAGAACTACATCCAGGGAAAGATTAATGATCCAGCAATGTTTGATGAGGATTATGATCAGGTTGACCCTGAGGATCTTGAATAAATGGACCTTCAATGGCAACTAGCTATGATATCTAGAAGGGTGAAAAGTTTCTTAAAGAGAACTGGACGTAGAGTTGTAGGGAATCGACCTGGTTTTGACAAGTCTAAAGTTAAGTGTTATAACTGTCAGGGTTACGGACACTTTGCTAGAGAATGTCAACGACCAAAGGTTGATGTTAATAGACAAGACTCGGGAAGTAATCTAAATTCCAAAGTCTTAGTCGTTCAGCAGGTCGATGGTTCTTATGATTGGACTACTCAGTCTGAGCAAGCGCTTATGGCTGATGTAGTTGATCAAGAGAAACCTGCTGAATCTATATCATACCTTCCTGAAGACATGGATTCTCAACCTATAGGGCAGGTTCAGAATGAAGTAAGAGTCGCTGAAGATGAAGATGTGCTATATCTTGACTCAACTGACGAAATGAGTCCTGATGAGTTTGTAGCACACATGGCAGATATTCAGACTGACAAGAAAAGGGTATGTCTTAATATTCTTACTCTTACTGATGTTTGTTACTTAGTTACTGACTTACAAACACAGGTTAGTGTATTTGCTGAATCGAATAGAACCTTAACTTCTGAACTAGACTTAGCTAAAAGTGATGTTAGGAGGTTAAGTGAAGATAAACTAGCATTAAAAGATAAGATAAAACTTGAAAGTGAAGATAGGAAATCTCTAAGTGACATTATAAATGAACAAAGTGTCAAGATAGATGGTTTATATCTTAACTTAAATGAGTTAAATCGGAACATTGCTAGTAAAGATAAGGAACTTTCTGAGACTAAAATGAAGTTAGTTGAGCAGAATCGTAAGATTGAAGGTTATAGAACTTCCTCTTTGACCTTAAATAATATAATTAGCTCACAACGTAGTGTAAAGGATAAGACTGGTGTAGGTTACAATGAGGTTCCTCCACCATTCAATTCAAATTACTCTACAACTTCTGTGGACTTAGAAATGCCTGATGCAGACACTAAACCTGATGATATAGTAATTAAACAGTCTGAATTGTCTGATACAATGAAGGATATTGTTAAAGATCCATCATGTGAAATTAGTAAGACTACATCACTCTCTAAAGTACAATTTGTCTCGAGAGAAGTGATTGCTGATACTAATTTAAATGATGAGGATATTAAACAAGATCAACCTTCAGTGTTTTCAGACCAAGCCAAATGTGAGGGTAAAAAGGTGGCTAAATCACAAAAGAAGTTGTCATGTTTTAAATGTTTTCAAAAAGGACATGTAGCTTCTTGTTGTCCTAACAAGAAGTTAGATGTATCATCTAAACCTTTACTTAAAGATAAGACAACTTCTATCTCTAGTGGAAATGTCGACAAATCGAGTATCAAACCGGGTTTTGGTACTAAATCTGTGAATATTTCCAAGAGAGATAGTTTTCATTGTGTTCCTCCACCGAATGTTTCTAGTATGAATATAGATAGGCCAAGTGTCAAACCGGGATTAGGCTCTAGACCTATGAATATTCTTAAAAGAAATAGCTCACACTTCCCCTCACCACCTAAACCTAAAAGGCCTGAACTTAATTATAAACCCAAAGATCAAACACCTTCAAGGTTTAGAACACCAAGTAGAACCAAGAGTCAATATGAGTATGGTTCTACATCACGTGCTAATGAGTTTAATGATTCACATAATTATAGAACTCATAGCTCGGCGTCTAAGAGGTTCACAATCAATTCACCTCCTAAGACCAACAATCATCCACAAACTCAAACTTCTTCGGAAATAACCAAAGCTCCTAATGGGAAGAATGGTTACTTCAAAGAACTTAAGTTTGTAGATGATAAGGGACAGACCAAGACCGTAATGGCTTGGGTCCCCCTTGAAGACTAATCCTTTACAACTTGTATGTGCAGGAACAGACTGTGAATAGAGATAATTGGTGTTATGTAGACAGTGGCTGTTCTCGGCACATGACAGGGACCCGGAGTCTACTGAAGGACTTCAAAAGCGGGTTGAAGCAGCGGGTTAATTTCGCTGGTGATAAAGGAGGAGTAATCACAGGGAGAGGAACTGTTTCCAATGGCGCGTTAACACTTGAAAATGTTAACTATGTTGAGGAATTGACTCACAATTTAGTGAGTGTTTCTCAAATCTGTGATAAAGGTCACCCTGTTCTTTTTAATGAGACAGAGGCCTTAGTCCTGAAGCCAGGTTTCATTGTACCTGAGAAATGGATACTAATGAGGGCTCCAAGGAAGAAGGACATCTATGCAATCAACATGGATGTTCCTATCTCTTCAATGGAGTCGACATGTCTTCTATCCAAGGCTTCAGAAGCAGATTCTATTCTATGGCATAGAAAGATGGCTCACCTGAACTTCCGAAAGATGAACTATATAACCAAGAATGGTTTAGTTCTAGGTGTACCATTGAAACGTTTCGAGTTTGAGGATAGGTGTGTTTCTTGTTTGAAAGGAAAGCAACATAAGAAACCACACAAATCCAAAACTGAAAACTCAATTTCATTGCCATTTGACTTGCTACATATGGATCTCTTTGGCCCTATAAGCAAGAGAAGCATAGGTGGCAAGTGGTACTGTTTAGTTATCACCGATGATTTCTCTAGATTCTCATGAGTATTCTTTTTGGGGTCTAAAGATGAAACTTCTACTATTCTTATGGAGTTTCTAGATCTAATTGAGAATATCTATAGAACAAGGATTAAGAGAATTCGTAGTGATAACGGGACAGAGTTCAAGAACTCGGTGTTTAATGTCTATTGCTTAAGCAAAGGGATAATTCATCAATTCAGTGCACCATATGAACCTCAACAGAATGGTGTGGCTGAAAGGAAGAATAGAACACTGATTGAGAGTGCTAGAACTATGCTGTCAGATTCAAGGCTTCCTGTCATCTTTTGGGCAGAAGCGGTGAATACTGCTTGTTATGTTCTGAACAGAGTTCTTACGGTTAAGAAACATAACAAGACTTGTTATGAACTTCTAAACAATAAGAAACCTAACTTAAAAGGGTTTGAACCCTTTGGAGTTTCATGCACTCTATTGAAGACAAGTAAACAACCAAAATTTGGTGAAAAGGCTGACGAAGGATACTTCCTAGGTTATGTTCCTAACTCACCAAATAAGAGAGTCTTCAATAAAGCAACGGGACGTGTGGAAATAGTTTATAACATTGAAGTTACGAGCTATACACATGATGTACATAAAGGATTGGATTGGCAATTTGACTATTCTGATCTCTTTAAGTCATTTAAAGTCCCCATCAGTGAATATGTGAGGAATTCAGAGATGCCTGAACATTTATTGTCGGGAGATGAGATTTGTACTCAGTCTCCAGCATCGAATATTCAGCCATCTGAGAATAACTCTACTGTATCCACTGATGACGCATCAACAAGTCAACTCCAACAACCTGTGGATGGTATCTCTCAAGAGCAAGAGGATTGTGAGAACAATTCTGATGTTAATGAAGACTTACCATCAGAGGTGGAAGTTGATTCTAACTTAGAGACTGATATTTTAGTTGAACCAGTAACAACATCAAAAGTTCATAAGAATCATCCAATTGAAAACATCATTGGTGATCCAACTACTGTGGTTCAAACTAGAAATCAATCTAAAGCCACTACTTTAACTCACGAAAATTTGTATGCTGAAATGAACGAGACAGGGATTACAAATCAATGTCTATATTCATGTTTCATCTCACAAGTTGAGCCTAAAAATGTGCAAATGGCACTAAAAGAAAGCTCATGGGTTGAAGCAATGCAAGATGAACTGAGTCAGTTCACTAAATTACAAGTCTGGGAATTGGTTGATTTACCGACTGGTGAATATCCAATTGGCACTAGATGGGTATTTAAGTGTAAGAGAGACGATCGGGGAATCGTGACTCGCAATAAAGCCCGTTTAGTTGTACAAGGCTTTAATCAAGAAGAAGGTATTGATTATACCGAGGTGTTTGCACCAGTGGCTCGGCTTGAAGCAATAAGGCTATTTCTAGCTTTTGCATCTCATAAAGGAATAAAAGTATTCCAATTAGATGTTAAAAGTGCCTTTTTGTATGGCAAAGTCAAAGAGCTGGTGTATGTGTCTCAACCACCAGGATTTACTAATCCTGAGTATCCTGATAAAGTATATCGTTTAGATAAGGCTCTATATGGATTACATCAAGCTCCAAGGGCTTGGTATGAGACATTGTCTACACATCTTCTTGAGAATGGATTTACAAGAGGTGCTATCGATAGTACACTCTTTGTAAAATGGAAGAAGAAGGACTTCTTACTTGTTCAAGTATATGTCGATGACATTATCTTTGGATCATCTGATGAAAAGTTATGTCGTGACTTTGAACAAGTTATGAAGAGCAAGTTCGAGATGTCTGCTATGGGAGAAATGAACTTTTTCTTAGGGTTACAAGTTGTCCAAAAGAAGGATGGATTCTTTATTCATCAATCTAAGTATACGCAAGAATTATTAGAACGTTTCAAAATGGAAGATTCTAAAGTATTCAAGACTCCTATACCAGAAAATCATGGACTAGGTCCCGATACATCGAGTGATCTGGATGTGGATCCTACCTTATATAGGGCCATGATCGGATCACTAATGTATTTGACTGCATCCAGGCCTGACATTATGTTTGCAGTGTGTATCTGTGCAAGATATCAGGCTAATCCGAAAGAGTCACATATGCAAGCTGTGAAAAGAATATTTCGTTACCTCAAAGGGAAACCAAAGCTGGGACTATGGTATCCGATTGATGGTAATTTTGATTTCATAGCTTATACTGATTCGGATTATGGAGGATGTAATCAAAATAGAAAGTCTACTACCGGAGGATGTCAATTCCTAGGTGGAAGACTTGTATCTTGGCAGTGCAAAAAGCAGACCTCAGTAGCCATTTCTACATGTGAAGCTGAGTATGTTGCTGCTGGCAGCTGCTGCTCCCAAGTATTATGGATTCAACAACAATTACGGGATTATGGGTTGAACATAACGAATACTCCAATGATGATTGACAATGAGTCAACGATCTCGATAACCAATAATCCTGTAAAACACAGCAAAACTAAGCACATTGATATACGTCATCATTTTATTCGAGATTGTGCAGAGAAACAGCTGATCAAGTTAGCTAAGGTTCCCTCACTGGATAACCTAGCAGATTTATACACCAAGGCATTCGACCGGGCTCGATTTGAAACTTTGGTGCAACTGAATGGAATGAGAAATCCTGAGTGATTAGTCTTCCATAAGATTTTGTAATAATTAGCATCCTTTTATTTCGTTTATTTCTTTTATTTTTCATAAAAAAAAAGGGGGTATTGGCGTATGGCATTTATTTGCTTGTTACCTAAGGGGAATCGCCTCCGATAAAAGTTAAGTGGTTATCTGTTGGGAAATGATAGTACATTAGGAGAATAAGGTTAATAATAACATTAAAATAAGTACTAAGGTTGATGTGTTAGTAGATTCCTTTAAGTTACATTAGGGTTACATCTTTACAACCATGACCTTGCTTATGTTTATCTTATTATACACCTTTCTCCACAAGTTATAACTCATCAAGCAATAAATCTAAGTATAGACAGCTTCATTATATGATGTACTGATAGGCAAATTCTGCTATGTTTTCTGAGCACTTAAGAAGCAATAACTCTCATGTATGTTACTTAGTGTGATCTGCTATATGATGTATGACAAATGTCTTAAATGATGAATAACAGTATGACCATACACTGATATCAAAAGAAATATGTTACTCGATGATCTGACAAATAGTTTAACACATGGCTTTTAGTGAAACTACTGGGACTCTGTTGTACTAAGTACAGAACTGACACCATTAGTTTTGCAAAAAGTCTCAAACTTATTTTGTTCATACTAAGGGATCTTATGTTGTACTAAGTACAGATCTAGAACCACTAGTATCTTCAAGATATGTTTGATGTTTGTCAAAATCTATAAAAATGAAGGGTATGTTATATGTTTCGAAAAGAACATCATTTAGTAACCTCTACCCTATAAATAAAAGATGCAGTGGTATGTGTTTTGCTTGAATTCTCATTATATCATATTTTAGATCAACACTGTTTAATATACATACTAATAATAACAATCTGCTTGGAATTCATTGCTTTATTTGTTTATGTGGATCATAATATCAGTAATCGTCTTGAAATGTTTATAAGAATTGAACAACTCACTTTGGTGATTAATTTGTTCTAAATTAATATCAAATGGGTTATACTGTGTGGATTGAGGTAACAAAGTTATAATTTTATAAATATGAGTTAGTAAGTGGCTAGAGTTGTAATTTCTTTGTTACTTATTGTAAATTTCATAAGGTATGTATACTAACAATCTTCTTAGACTTATTAAATTCAATAATTCATATATCTTATTCTTCCTAATATGATCCCGTATCAGATAAACGTTTAACAACAAAAATATGTATTGTTTACTTCGTTTTATACGTTTATTTAATAATAAGGTACAAGGTACCAATCTTTTGTTTTACATGATTACTTTAGTTTGCATTGTTCTAATTTTGCATTTTATTTCTTTTCGTTCTTTCTGTTTATCATTTTATAATTGGTGTTAACACAAGTGACAAATTATTTTGGACTTGTATCTTACAAGTAATAAATATTTTTTACTTGTTACCTTCTTTAATTTAGACTTGTATGATTTTTGAATTCTTTTCTAAAAATTATAAGTGAAAATTAATGTTCAATTATTTTGGACTTGCATTATTTTTGTATTTATACAAAAATTACAAGTGAAAAGTAATTGTTAAGTGTTACTTATGTTATTTTTATTATTTTTAGATTTGTTATATTTTGTATGTTTTAAATATACAAAATGTTACAAATTAAAAAAAAAAAAAAAAAAAAAAAAAAAAAAAAAAAAAAATCTGGTTTCGTTTGGCAAAAAGTCAGTTTGACTAGTTTGACTTGGCCGACTCCAATGATTTGACCAAGTCCAACCCACGAACTCACTCATTTCCACGAACTCAAAACCCCCAAACCGAAAATAACCCTCCCCGTACGAACCGAACCCAGATTTATTTTCACGAATCCAAGTTCACGAAACGAATTTTTGAATCCGTACAACTTATTCAACTTTTCATTACAAACGATTTGAGGTATGATTCAACCACTTTCACCGTATAAATTGTTTGAAATCAAAGTTTTCGTGATATTAGGGTTTTGGTTTTTGGTTTAACTAAATATCACGATTTAGGGGTTTATTTCACTTGAGTTCATTGGGTTTCTCTTGTCTAAACTATTGAGAACACACGAGAATCCTTCGATTTTGTTTAAAATTATTGTGTTGCTTTTATTTGGTTCGGGGTTTCCTGCGCTGTTCTTCGGCCGAACTGAGATCTCATTTGGATTCGGCTGATTGACTAGTCAACCGGACGAACCGAGTTCCAACATTTGGTTTCGTCAACGGCCGAATCGAGTTCAGTTTTAGACTTGATAGTTTGACTAGTCAAACGTTTGGCCGAACCGAGTTGACAACTGTTTTCGGTGAGCAAGTGAGCCGAACCGAGTCAAATTTTCGACTCGTCAAATGCCTTGAACGAACCGAGTTCCCTCTTGGATTCGTTGAGCCTGTTTGACAAGTCAAACGGCCGAACCAAGTTCAACTCTGGTTTCGCCAGTTTGACTAGTCAAACGGCCGAACCAAGTCCAACTTGTGGATTCGGTGGGCATGTTGGCCGAATCGAATTTTTGGATTCGGTTCGGTTGACTATTTGACCCATTTGACTTTTGACAAGTTTAAACGAATTGAGTTCATTTGACTTTGTTGACCCGTTTGTCTTTGTTGACTCGTTTGACTTTGGAAAATGAATTAAGTTTTGTTTATTTGAGTGACTGATTAACTTGTTTAATAAAGAGTTTGTTTAATAAAGAGTTATAATTTACTCTAAAATTTTATGTTTCGTTTTGACGTGTTACTAGATTTGTCCATATCGACTTACGACCTTTCGATTAACCTGTTTAATAAAAGGATATAAGTAAATATGTTATAAGATTAGACATGTAGACTTTACTGTGAACATGTAAAATCTTATATTTATTTATATACGACTTATGACTTTATAGTAATAAGTGATATATTAAATCTGAAACGTTATGAGATTGATTCATGAAATAGTTAGATTTCCTGTTTATATATATAATTAACGAATATAATTGATAATTAGGATTAATAACCTAATAGTTCAATTACGATTCGTAGATTATATACGTTATTCAATTTCTGTTAAACTAATAATCTTTCATGTTCTGTCTTATTTCTGTTACAGATATGGCTCGCCCATTTGCTGCTAATCACAATGTACTGATCGATCTTGATGTCACTGCTAAGGGAGCTACTCGTGTGGCTAGAATTCTCACTTTTCTGGCAAGATCGAGGATTGAGTATGCTATTACTGCATCTCCAGCTCTCTCAACGGACATATTAACCCAATTCTGGAATAATATTCAGTACAATACGGTGGTAAACCCTCCAGTGATTCAGACGACTGTGAACAATCGTGCTGTAGTCTTTTCTTCCACAGATCTTCGCCAAATCTTGCGTTTGGGTACTATTGAGCAAGAGGATGGTCCCACAGTGTTTCCTTCTGACTTTATTGAAGGAGCACTTCCACGTTTGGGATATACAGGTCCTATAAGAGGCCGTCAGTATCTGAAGGCTCTTGTATTTGGGGAATGGAGATTTCTTTGGCATGTAATGGTTACAGTTTTTGGTGCTAAGAAGGCTGGTTATGATGAGCTGAGCGCTTCAATACTTTCTGCTGTTCTGTCTCTGGTTTACAATAAACCATTCAGCTTTTCAGATTTTCTATTTGGAGAGTTTGTGCGACAGATCACGGGCGGTGTTCGAATCCCGTTTCTATTGTATCCACGATTTTGCATGCTGATTATACGCCATAGTATCCCTGACTTGCCAGAAGTTGTTGCTGATATTCAGGTTGATACTCTGAGACTTAGAGCATACAATGCTATGTTCATGCACACTTCGCGTCGATATGATATGCAGCCTCAGCCGACTGCCTTATTTAGGTTTTTGGTAAATCCTCAGTATATGCCACCACCAAACAATGGTTGGCTCGATGTTGATGTTGTTGCAGATGTACCTGTACAACAAGCGCAGATTGAGGATGTCCACCAACCTGAGCCACAAGCGATGCTCGATGTTCCGGTTAATCAGCCTGAGCTACTAGAAGATCTTGCTATTGTACCAGTGGTACAAGAGGTTCAAGAACCAGAGGTTGTTCCTGATATTCCACAGGATACAGTTGGACCTTCTGACCCACTAGCAACTGGACCTTCTGACCCGCTAGTTGCTGGGCCTTCTGGTGGTTCCGATAATCTAGAGAAGGATGGTGCTACTGCTTCTGATTCTGAGGATGATCAGCTTCCACCATCTGATTCTGTCACGAGTATTCCCGATGGGATGATCCGACAGGGGTCGAAGTTAGTTATGGATCCAGTATTGAAAGGGAAACGAAAAGTTGATGATAAGGATCCTGATTATGTGTTGATTGATGAGGCTGACGAGGACGATGCTGAACCACTAATTCCTCGACGCAGTAAGCGACCTCGAGGAGGTGTTTCTTCTGGGCCACAATTAATCGCTGAACCTACTGAACAAGAGATGATTCAAGCTCTTGTACGCCCGGAATTACACACCACCAACAAGTCATACAGAACGGCGACTAAATTATTCAACGCTGTTGTTACCGAAATAGCTAAGAAGCTATCGCCATCGGTTGCCCCGCCTCCCAAAACGACCACAGTTCCTTCTACCACATCATCATCTCAACCTATGACTGATGCTGAACATATCATTCGCTTAGAGTCAAGGGTTAGGGACTTAGAGGCTCTCACCGATATTCAATCATCTCAACTGCTGAATCTGGCTAAGAACTTGTCTAATCAAAATCATGCTTACTTGCTGCTGATCAAGACCAAGAACAATATGGTTGATGATATTGCTCGACAGCAAAGGACGATCGATAGACTTGAAGATCTGGTTCATTCCCTTATTGCGGACAAGCCATCTCAGGGGGAGATACTATTATATAGAGAGTCCTGCAAAGAGGATGAGCTAGCAAAGAAGAAGAGAAGGGATGATTCAGACAAAGATCCCAACGCTCCAAAAAGAAGTGAGCTGGCTGGTCCGTCAACGACTAGTCAGCAGACTCAAGTTCAGGGGGAGTCTGCAGGTGGTGAAGCTGGTACTTCAGGTGGAGCTGGAGCCGGAACTGAAGAAGGTTAAAACTATTTTGATTAAGTAGTTAATGTAATTTTTATTTATAAATTGTGTCATGTTTCGTAATATGTAAACAATTTGTAATGTAATATTACTGTTTAATTAAGATATTAAACTTGAATGCATTATGCGTTAATGTTATAATTTGATAATTGACAGTAATGTTTATATATATTATAAGATCTCTTGAATCTTAGATTGACTGAGATCAATTAAAAGATTAATAAGATTATATAATATATATAATGTGTGTAGATTATAAGATCTTTTGAATCTTAGATTGACCGAGATCAATAAAAGATTGATAAGAGTATATAATATATATAATTTTAGCATATTATAAGATCTTTTGAATCTTAGATTGACAGAGATCAATAAAAGATTAATAAGATTATATAATGTCAGTATGTTATAAGACTTTTTGAACTCTTAGATTGCTTATGATCAATTAAAGAGTTAGAAGTATATATAATATATAATGCACAAAAAGATTAATAAGAGATTCCTTAGATTGATTCAGAGAAATCAATAAAAGGATTTATTATACTTGTGTGTGTTTTCATATAGGTCTGGAAATGCTGAACTTATCTGATTCTGAGAGTGACATACTAGATGAAATAGATGAAGAAGTCGACTATGATCTAGAGGAGGGTGAATTTTTACCTCCTGAAGATTGGACTTCTGTTCATGAAGTTGAGGCAGACGAAGGTGTAGATCTTGATGTTAATATTGATGAACACATCGTAAGCCCTTCAACTACAAAAGTTGTCATACAGAATGAAAACGGAGAACAGGTGATAGACTTGGATGCAAATCTAAGTGAATCATCGGATTCTGAGTTTGAAGATGATCTTCCAGATAAGTTTAAGGGAAATTCGATGTTTAAGCCGTTAAAGAAAAAGAAAAAGAAGATTGGGATGTCAGAAGTTGACATAACGGGAAAACGTGTACCCCGTAAAGGAATCATCGGTTGGTATTATGATTCTGAGTTAAAACTTTTTGCTATCAAACGTTTTGACGGAGTTCAATACTTTGATAAGAAGCTTAAAGTATTCAGTTCTCTTCCTCGATTTGAGATCCGTGACTTGGCTAGATTGGAGTTGATAAACCCTAGTAATGATCCTTATGCAAACTATGTTGAAAGAATAATTAGAACTGAGGGGAGATCAATGAAATTCGAAAAGATTAAGCCAAGGGTCGGGAAAACGATTAAATTGAAAGAGCGCAGTCAACGTACTGGGCGACGATTAAGGAAAAAGACTTATCCAGCAGTCAAATGTGTACAGCAAATACCTCTGAAAACAATGCCACAGAATTTATTAGAAAATCTAAAGATTTGGCATGTGGATTCAGCAACTGGTGAAGCTGTCATGGTTGAAGCAGATGATGAGGTCGAAGGAGGAGAAAAGGAAATTTTGAGAGTCTATGACCATCGACACTTGATGAATCTGTCGAGGAGAGATCTGTTAAAGTTAAATGAAAACAGAATCTTAACGACTGAAGCATGGGGTGATCTTGCACGAGATTATCAAATGATTGTTAAGACTTGCATTAAAATGAAGATACATATGGGCAGTAAAATTTACAATTGAAAACCAAAGATGAAAATTGAAGATAATAACGCTAGAGCTATTGTCAAGGGGGAGTCTGTTGAGACATGGTTTGTGACAACAGATCTAGCTTGTAATAGGACTAGCACAATTATAATCAAACTTTGTGTATTGGTTTTAATTTGTAAATGTCTATGATATTAGTTTGTTAATATTAAATGTTAAATACATTTAAAGTATTGTATAAATAATATAAACAAACTAAAGTCTAAGTTTGTGAGGAGAGTTATCAAGTCACAATTTATTAAACATGTGAAATGAAGAACTAGACTCACAAATACCACTGGGTTCGGCCAGGATCAATTGGCTTCGGCCAAACTGGGTTCGGCCAGGACCAGTTGGCTTCGGCCACACTGGGTTCGGCCAGGACCAGTGGATCCGGCCAGTTGGATTCGCAAAACCCAAAAGCCCAAGCCCAATAACCAAAAGCCCAATATGATCTGACGAAATGAAACGAGATATTTAATTAGGTTTAATTAATTATTTTCTGAGAGAAAAAGAGAGGTAATTAAGAAAAACATCAACAGAGAACTTACGGCGAGCATTCTTTTTTTAAGAAAAACCCTAATCACTAACGGCTTAGGTTCTGAAGATTAACAATTAGTTAATATCAAAACAAAGCGATTAGTGATTCGTTTGATTAACTAAAAACTCAAACGTATAAAGGAATTCCGCACCTTTATACGACTAGATAATTGATATAATCATTATCGACCAAGATCACAGGACTTACAGATGCCTGTAAGGACATGTATAACAAATACGAGATAAACCTACTGATATATCGAGGATAAAACTTAAGATTGACTTTTGAGGAGTTGTAACATCCCAAAGTTTGAAAGGAATTTCGGAATTTAAAATAAAGTTTATGAATCCTACGAGCTATTTGTTGATGTCTCGAGTTAGAATTTGCACGACATTAAGATTTGGGTTATATGTGGGATTTAATGTAAGATTGAGGAGCTTAAGCGTAAATAGCGAAATATATATATATTAACTTCTTACTGCCTCCTAATCACTTCCATAACACAATTGAATTTGCAATTTTCGAGTTTTAGAGAGAGAAATGAGTTTTTAGAGAGAGAAAGTGAGAATCAAGGTTTAAAATCGAAGATTTGAAGGATTGGGACCGTGATTAAGGTAAGATTACTTTACTTAATGTTATATTTGAAGTTTGGAAAAGTTAATTTGATTAAATTGATGGATTTGAACGATTTCTGTGAAAATTCGGTTTTGGGGTCGGCTGTGTTCGTCCTGCGAGTTGACTTTGCGAGTTGACTTGCGAGTTGAGTTCAGTTGCGAGTTGAGCTCAGTTGCGAGTTGAGTTCCGTTGCGAGTTGAGTTCAGTTGCGAGTTGAGTTCAGTTGCGAGTTGAGTTCAGTTGCGAGTTGAGTTCAGTTGCGAGTTGACTTGCGAGTTCAGTTCAGTTCAGTTGAGTTGCGAGTTGACCTGCGAGTTAACTTGCGAGTTCAGTTCAGTTCAGTTGCGAGTTGACCTGCGAGTTGACTTGCGAGTTCAGTTCAGTTCAGTTGCGTTGCGAGTTGACCTGCGAGTTGACTTGCGAGTTCAATTCAGTTCAGTTGAGTTGCGAGTTGACCTGCGAGTTGACCTGCGAGTTGACCTGCGAGTTGACTTGCGAGTTCAGTTCAGTTCAGTTTAGTTCAGTTGCGAGTTGACCTGAGAGTTGACTTGCGAGTTCAGTTCAGTTGAGTTGAGTTGCGAGTTGACCTGCGAGTTGACTTGCGAGTTCAGTTGAGTTCAGTTGACTTTTGCCGGTTGACTTTGCAAGTTGACTTTTACGAGTTGACTTTGCGAACTGAGACAATTATATATGAAAACTTGGTTTTAAACCTGATAATAAGTTTTTGACATTCTAGATATACAAATCTCCAGAGTTGTACTAAAGCCGTGAGAGACCAGAGGTTTGCAGAATTACGCGTGTTTCGAGGTAAGTAATGGGTGGGATTAAATAGAAGGGAAAATACATTTAGATTACAGGAGTAATTGAGTGTGTTTGGCAATGATGCCGTTAATTTATGTGATTGGCAGCAGTGCCGTTAATTTATGTGTTTGGCAGCAGTGCCGTGTATTTACTTTATGCTGAGTGGTCATAAAGGGATTGGCTGCAGTGCCGTGTATTTACTTTATGCTGAGTGGTCATAAAGGGATTGGCAACAGTGTCGTGTACTTACTTTATGCTGAGTGGTCATAAAGGGATTGGCAGCAGTGCCGTGTATTTACTTTATGCTGAGTGGTCATAAAGGGATTGGCAGCAGTGCCGTGTAATTACTTTATGCTGAGTGGTCATAAAGGGATTGGCAGCAGTGCCGTGTATTTACTTTATGCTGAGTGGTCATAAAGGGATTGGCAACAGTGTCGTGTACTTACTTTATGCTGAGTGGTCATAAAGGGATTGGCAGCAGTGCCGTGTATTTACTTTATGCTGAGTGGTCATAAAGGGATTGGCGGCAGTGCCGTGAAATTTATCTTATGCTGAGTGATCATAAGTGAATTTATTGTGTAATGATGATTTGATTATGTATTGCCCTTACTTACTAAGCCGGTGGGCTTACCCATTTCGTTGTTGTTTTATTTTATAGGTGGGTCCAGCAAGGGGAAGGAAAGTCTTGGGAAAGGGCCGCGGTGCGAATAGTGGTGTGCTTACTATGTTTGGTAGTAAGTGTTTACTCCCGTTGAATCATGCTCAGATATTGAGGGAGCCTTTTTGGAAAGATAAACATATGATTGTAATATTAAGAATGATGTATCTTTCGTATATATATATGAATGTAAAGTGTTGTTGTTATAAAAAAAAAAAAATGTGTCTTAAAATAAACGGGTGTTACAAGTTGGTATCAGAGCATTGGTTTAAGGGATTCGAGTATTCACCATTATTGAGTGCTCGGACTTAAACTGTGATTGAGTATATGTATTTTATGATATGATTAAGGATTGTACATATATTTATATGTGTGCATGGATTATGTGTTATGTAAAGATGAGACTCAGGAACCGAGACATTATGTGGGGGCTGTAGAGATACGTGACGGTGATGTGACAACTCGTACGTCTGGCCAACGTAATAGTTATCACATGCCTCACGTAAACCTATAGAAATCACATGACGTCAAGGGGGCTTGGTTGAGATTCAAGATGTTGTGAAATGTGTATGAGGCAAGCAGAGTTTAGCTAGCCTTACTGAGATTGATTAACTGAGTTTTGTGAAAATTTAAGTATAAAGAATTAAGAGTTAAAAGAGTAAAGATGTCTGGTGATCAAGAGGTTAATCCGGAAGAGGGTACGGGCGTACAGAGCCCCAGAGTGAATGTGGAAGGAGTTTTTAGAAGAGAGATGAAAGAGATAATTGTCGAGGAAGTGGCAAAGGCTCAAGAAAAATCTCTTGCTTTCTTACTGGATCATATTTCAGCAACTATTAAAGAGGTTGTAGCTGAGGAAATACAGAGTAAAATGACAGAGAGGGATGAAGAAAAGGAAGAGAGAAAGAGATTCAGTTATAAAGAGTTTTTGGCGTGCAATCCGCCTGAATACTTTGGGGAAACTAACCCCATTAAGTGCCACAGGTGGGTATCTGAAGTGGAGGGTGCGTTTGATATCTCTGAATGCCCAAGTCGTTTGAAGGTGAAGTTTGGATCAAGTATGTTGAAAGCAAGGGCAAAAGAGTGGTGGGACGTACAACGTCAGGCAAGAGGGGCAGAAATTGTTAACAATATGGGTTGGGATGAGTTTAAAAAGATGTTTGAAATGGCCTTCTCGCCAAATGCTGAGCTGACAAAGATTCGGAGGGAATTTTTGTATATGAGACAGACAACAGAAGCAGTGAATGACATAGCAGGGAAGTTCTTGGATAGGGCACGCTTTTGCCCTGAATATATGGAGGACCAGCGGAAATTGATGAATCAATTTCATGAAGTGCTAAGGAAGAACATACGAGAGTTTGTTGATCCCGACCGTTGGGATAGCTTTGAAGAATTTGTGAATGAAGCTAGAAAACGAGAGATTGAGATTAACAGGGTGGATGATGAATCAAATAAGCGCAGAGCTGAACAATCAGGAGGTTCATCTAAAAGATCTAGATTTGAAGTTTTCAAGAGAGAAGAAAGAAGTGGTGTGCCGGAATGTGGAAAGTGTCATAAGAGGCATTTTGGAGAGTGCTGGGCAGGAAGGAAAATATGTTTTAAATGTGGACAGGAGGGTCATGTTGGAAGAGAATGTTCAAAGCCCGTGCGGGTATGTTTTAATTGTTATGAACCGGGCCATATGAAGTCTGAATGCCCAAAGTTGAGAACTCTGACTCCAGCAATTGCCCGAGGGCAACCAACGAGAAGAGGAACGAACGAATCAGTGAGACCTAGAGGTCGATCGTTTCAACTTACAGCTGAGGAGGCTAGGAATGCCCCAGACGTTTTAACGGGTACTTTTCTTGTAAATTTAAAGCCCGCATATATTTTATTTGATTCAGGGGCTTCTCGGTCTTTTGTGTCTGAGACCTTTAGCCAGGATTTTTCTGTTTTGTTAAGTGAATTGGATGGTCCTTTAGATGTGGAAGTGGCGGATAATAGAGTTATTCATGTGGTTAAAGTTAACTGTGGATGTAGACTGATGATTGGTGAGGAAAGTTTTATGATTGATTTAATCCCCATGAGAATGGGCGAGTTTGATGTGGTTATAGGTATGGATTGGCTAGGAAAACACGGAGCCATTATTCAGTGTGAAAAGAAGGTTATTTGTGTTGTAACGCTGAGTGGAGGTGTAATAGAGATATATGGGGAAAAGCCCAGATCATCGTTATCTACTTGTAAGTATGCTCGGATTAAGAAATATCTGTCGCATGGCTGTCATGCGTTTTTAGTGTACGTTGTTGATGGGCAGAAACGGGAATTGAAAATTTCTGATATCCCTGTTGTGAGGGAGTTTCCTGACGTTTTTCCAGATGAATTGCCGGGTATTCCACCCGACAGGCAAGTAGAGTTTCGAATTGAATTGACGCCTGGAGCCACCCCCATTGCAAAGACTCCTTACCGACTTGCTCCGTCGGAGATGCAGGAGTTGATGAGTCAACTTCAAGAGTTATTGGATAAGGGATTTATTCGCCCTAGCAGTTCACCGTGGGGAGCACCGATATTGTTTGTGAAAAAGAAGGACGGGAGCATGCGTATGTGTATTGATTACAGGGAGCTAAATAAGGTTACTATTAAAAACAGGTATCCTTTACCAAGAATTGATGATCTGTTTGATCAACTTCAAGGTGCAAGTTTCTTTTCAAAGATCGATTTGCGGTCTGGGTATCATCAGTTGAAGGTACAGGAGGAGGATGTGCAAAAGACTGCTTTTAGAACGCGTTATGGTCATTTTGAATTCGTGGTAATGCCTTTCGGTCTGACGAATGCACCAGCAGTTTTTATGGATCTTATGAACCGGGTGTGCCGACCAATGTTAGACAAGTCTGTTATCGTGTTTATCGATGACATATTGGTGTATTCGAAAACGGAGGGAGATCATGGGGTACATCTGCGACAAATGTTGCAAATATTAAGAGCTGAGAAACTATATGCAAAGTTTTCGAAATGTGAATTTTGGTTACGAGAAGTCCAATTTCTAGGGCATGTGATAAATTCTGAGGGAATCAAAGTGGATCCGGCCAAAATTGAGGCGGTGATGAAATGGGATCCTCCAACGAATCCTACTGAAGTGAGAAGTTTTCTGGGTTTAGCAGGGTATTATAGACGGTTTATTCAAGATTTTTCAAAAATTGCAACGCCATTGACGAAGCTCACCCAGAAAAGTGTTAAGTTTGAATGGAATGCAGCACAAGATCAAGCCTTTCAAACTCTTAAAGAGAAATTGAGTCAAGCTCCCATTTTAGTACTTCCTGAAGGCACAGAGGATATGGTAGTCTATTGTGATGCTTCTAGAAATGGTTTGGGTTGTGTGCTTATGCAGCGTGGTAAAGTTATTGCTTATGCATCGAGGCAATTGAAAGAGCATGAAAAGAAATACCCAACTCATGATTTAGAGTTGGCAGCTGTAGTATTTGCTCTAAAGATGTGGAGGCATTATTTATATGGTGTAAAGTGTACGATTTACACGGATCATAAAAGTTTGAAATATTTCTTTGACCAGAAAGAGTTAAATATGCGTCAGAGAAGGTGGCTTGATTTAGTAAAAGATTATGACTGTGAAATTCTTTACCACCCGGGAAAAGCAAATGTGGTAGCTGATGCCCTTAGCCGAAAAGCAACACATTATCCTTTAAGGGTTAAATCCCTTAGAATGACGGTTTCGCCAAAACTACATGAATTGATTAAAGAAGCTCAGTGTCAAGCCTGGCAAAAAGGCGATTTAAAAGGGGAACGTATTAAAGGGCAGGAGCAAAATTTCTCGGATGATTCAAGGGGTTTGAAAACACGATTTGGAAGGATTTGGATTCCTTGCTCTATTGAGTTGAAAGAGATGTTGTTGAACGAGGCACATAAATCAAAGTATTCTATCCACCCTGGTGCTACGAAGATGTATCGTGATTTGAGGAGAGATTTCTGGTGGCCAGGAATGAAAAGAGAGATTGTCAAATATGTAGAGAAATGTTTGACATGTTTGCAAGTAAAGGCGGAACACCAGAAACCGTATGGAAAGATTCAGCCGTTAGAAATTCCCGTTTGGAAATGGGAGCATATAACAATGGATCTTATTACTAAGTTACCTAAAACGCCGCGACATCATGACGCGATTTGGGTGATAGTTGATAGATTGACGAAAAGTGCTTTGTTTTTGTCAATAAGGGAAGCGTCATCCTCAGAAGTGTTAGCTGATTTGTACGTTCGAGAAGTTGTAGCAAGGCACGGGGTGCCCGTGAGTATTGTTTCGGATAGAGATAGCAGATTTACCTCAAGGTTTTGGGCGGGATTTCAAGAAGAAATGGGTACTCGTCTTAACTTAAGTACAGCTTATCACCCACAAACTGACGGCCAAAGTGAAAGAACGATTCAAACGTTAGAGGACATGTTGAGAGCATGTATAATTGACTTTGGGGGTAGTTGGGATACACATCTGCCATTAGCTGAATTTTCGTATAATAACAGTTATCATTCAAGCATAGGGATGCCGCCTTATGAAATGTTGTATGGGAGAAAGTGTCGGACTCCGCTCTGTTGGGATGAAATTGGTCAAAGAGAATTGGCTAGTACAGAAGTTGTTCAAAAGACAACGGAGAAAATCAGTCAGATCAGAGAAAGATTAAAAGCCGCCCAGGATAGACAAAAGTCTTATGCAAATAACAGGAGACGTCCCATAGAATTCCAGGAAGGTGATAAAGTGATGTTAAAAGTTTCACCCTGGAAAGGCATTATCCGTTTCAGAAAGCGTGGGAAGTTAGGTCCACGATTCATTGGGCCATTTAAAGTGTTAGCAAGGGTAGGAAAAGTATCGTATCGACTCGAGTTACCTAAAGAATTAGAGAAAATTCATAACACTTTTCATGTATCACATTTGAGAAAGTGTTTAGCGGATGAAACGACTTATGTTCCTCTAGAGGAGATTGAAGTGGACGAGAAATTGAATTATGTGGAAGAACCGATTAACATCATGGATGAGAAAGTGAAAAAGTTGAGAAATAAAGAGATAAAAATGTTAAAGGTTCAATGGAAACACCGTAAGGCTCGGAATTTACGTGGGAACCGGAGAATGAAATCATTCAATATTATCCAGCCTTCTATCAGGAATGGATTGTGAGGACACAATCCCAAATAAGTGGGGGAGAGTTGTAACATCCCAAAGTTTGAAAGGAATTTCGGAATTTAAAATAAAGTTTATGAATCCTACGAGCTATTTGTTGATGTCTCGAGTTAGAATTTGCACGACATTAAGATTTGGGTTATATGTGGGATCTAATGTAAGATTGAGGAGCTTAAGCGTAAATAGCGAAATATATATATATTAACTTCTTACTGCCTCCTAATCACTTCCATAACACAATTGAATTCGCAATTTTCGAGTTTTAGAGAGAGAAATGAGTTTTTAGAGAGAGAAAGTGAGAATCAAGGTTTAAAATCGAAGATTTGAAGGATTGGGACCGTGATTAAGGTAAGATTACTTTACTTAATGTTATATTTGAAGTTTGGAAAAGTTAATTTGATTAAATTGATGGATTTGAACGATTTCTGTGAAAATTCGGTTTTGGGGTCGGCTGTGTTCGTCCTGCGAGTTGACTTTGCGAGTTGACTTTGCGAGTTGACTTGCGAGTTGAGTTCAGTTGCGAGTTGAGCTCAGTTGCGAGTTGAGTTCCGTTGCGAGTTGAGTTCAGTTGCGAGTTGAGTTCAGTTGCGAGTTGAGTTCAGTTGCGAGTTGACTTGCGAGTTCAGTTCAGTTCAGTTGAGTTGCGAGTTGACCTGCGAGTTGACTTGCGAGTTCAGTTCAGTTCAGTTGAGTTGCGAGTTGACCTGCGAGTTGACTTGCGAGTTCAATTCAGTTCAGTTGAGTTGCGAGTTGACCTGCGAGTTGACTTGCGAGTTCAGTTCAGTTCAGTTTAGTTCAGTTGCGAGTTGACCTGAGAGTTGACTTGCGAGTTCAGTTCAGTTGAGTTGAGTTGCGAGTTGACCTGCGAGTTGACTTGCGAGTTCAGTTGAGTTCAGTTGACTTTTGCCGGTTGACTTTGCAAGTTGACTTTTACGAGTTGACTTTGCGAACTGAGACAATTATATATGAAAACTTGGTTTTAAACCTGATAATAAGTTTTTGACATTCTAGATATACAAATCTCCAGAGTTGTACTAAAGCCGTGAGAGACCAGAGGTTTGCAGAATTACGCGTGTTTCGAGGTAAGTAATGGGTGGGATTAAATAGAAGGGAAAATACATTTAGATTACAGGAGTAATTGAGTGTGTTTGGCAATGATGCCGTTAATTTATGTGATTGGCAGCAGTGCCGTTAATTTATGTGTTTGGCAGCAGTGCCGTGTATTTACTTTATGCTGAGTGGTCATAAAGGGATTGGCTGCAGTGCCGTGTATTTACTTTATGCTGAGTGGTCATAAAGGGATTGGCAACAGTGTCGTGTACTTACTTTATGCTGAGTGGTCATAAAGGGATTGGCAGCAGTGCCGTGTATTTACTTTATGCTGAGTGGTCATAAAGGGATTGGCAGCAGTGCCGTGTATTTACTTTATGCTGAGTGGTCATAAAGAGATTGGCAGCAGTGCCGTGTAATTACTTTATGCTGAGTGGTCATAAAGGGATTGACAGCAGTGCCGTGTATTTACTTTATGATGAGTGGTCATAAAGGGATTGGCAGCAGTGCCGTGTATTTACTTTATGCTGAGTGGTCATAAAGGGATTGGCAACAGTGTCGTGTACTTACTTTATGCTGAGTGGTCATAAAGGGATTGGCAGCAGTGCCGTGTATTTACTTTATGCTGAGTGGTCATAAAGGGATTGGCGGCAGTGCCGTGAAATTTATCTTATGCTGAGTGATCATAAGTGAATTTATTGTGTAATGATGATTTGATTATGTATTGCCCTTACTTACTAAGCCGGTGGGCTTACCCATTTCGTTGTTGTTTTATTTTATAGGTGGGTCCAGCAAGGGGAAGGAAAGTCTTGGGAAAGGGCCGCGGTGCGAATAGTGGTGTGCTTACTATGTTTGGTAGTAAGTGTTTACTCCCGTTGAATCATGCTCAGATATTGAGGGAGCCTTTTTGGAAAGATAAACATATGATTGTAATATTAAGAATGATGTATCTTTCGTATATATATATGAATGTAAAGTGTTGTTGTTATAAAAAAAAAAAATGTGTCTTAAAATAAACGGGTGTTACAGGAGTGTCTCCTAATGTACTATCATCTCCCTAGTTGTTTTCAGACACAATTAAACGTCTTTTTGAAAACTAATTGTCTCAAGTCTATCAAACAGATAGGTCAGTATATCTGGTGTTTCACCCTTTGTACGCAAGAAGTTATCTTACCACCGTGATCACCAGCAAAAGCAACATAGCCCCCATTATATGGTTTATCATCAGAGAGAAAGGAAATATTGCCTGTCATGTGTCGTGAACAGCCACTGTCAACATACCACTTGCTATTCAGCACCTTTGACTGACACAACACAGAGAAAAGATTGTTAATTTAAAATGGAGACCCAAGCCTTGACAGACTTGGGTACTCTTGAGACTTCATCGATTATTACCACATCAGTTAAAACCTTGTTTTTCAGTAAATCAATTTCTTTTACTGATGTGATAACTATAGATGACACACTATTCCCTACACCTTTCTTTTTCCAAACTTTCTGAGGAATAATTGGTTGCTTATTAACAACATCAACCTTTCGAACCATGGGTTGAGTAGGTGTAATGTTATTAACTCTAGAAATTGGAACATTTCGAGATAATCCATGTTGTTTTGTCTTTTGAAAATTTTTATTTTTAGAATGACGTGGATCATTTCTTGATGCCCATTTTCTAGCAAGCACTGAACACTGATTAATGAGATGACCCTGCTTCTTACAGTAGAAGCATGATCGTCTCTCTCGAAAGGTTTGATCATTACTCAATAGTGGTTTTGGCGACAGAGGAACCCTAAGAGGCTTAGGCTTAATTTCAGATACATTTACTGCACATGAACACTTATGCGAACATGATGGAATAAACGTATTCACATTTGAGGTAATCTTTGAAGAAGGATTTTTAATTGAAACTTTACTATTTTGAATATTCTCCTCCAGTTTCATTTTTAAATCCTTGATTACTTTTAGAAAACATTCCACCTCTACCCTCGTTAGTAAAGATGAAAATTTCAGGTTTGAGGTTATTCTTCTCAACTTTCTGTGTAACCTCGTGAGTTACAAGCTTAGGCTGTCTAACATCTTCAGCCTTGACAATCTTAGGCTGATCGGGATTATCAACATTAACTGGTTTAATCACAGGATTTGTATCCTTCTTAAGAACAGAAGGTACATAATCTTTAATTTCGTCCTGTGAAAGAATAGGCTGATTCAAATTTGAAGGAGGAGGATGGTTATGATAACCAATTCCTGCTTTACTCTTTGTATCAGTCCGTTGGCTTTGCAGGATGTCGGAAAAGACCATAGTAGATGTGGAGATATTTGCAAGTCTTCGTTTTAAATCAACATTTTCAGATTGAGTTTCAGCAAGTTCCTTTTTAAGATGTGAAATGAGTTTTAAATAACTGTCAATCTCATCTTGTTTGTTAAAAATCATTGCTTTTAACTCTTTCTTTTCATCAATAAGGGTTTTCTGATTTACAGTAAAGACTTTTTCGTTATCTTTTAAAACTTTGTTCGCTTCAATAAGATTGGTTAGATCTGTATTCAAGCGATCATTATCTACTATGAACATGTTGATTTTACCAGTTAGTGTGATACAGGAATTACAATTAAACGAATCGAAGTCTACCTCATTTTGAACATCCGCCATAAGAGCTATGTTATCTTGATCGTCCATAGCAGAAAAATCATAGGCTTCTTCATCCATCAGAAGAGCTGCCTTGGCAACTTCATTCTCTTTGTTGAAAGTAGAAGGTTTTGTAAATCCAGTAGACGGTTGTCTACCTTTCTCACATTCTCTAGCAAAATGTCCCATATTTTGACACTTGTAGCATCTAATCTTGGACTTATCGAAACCCATGCTAGTTTTATCAGTGACGTCTTCAAGAGATTTCTTTCATGTTCTCTTCAAATAGGTTTTCGTTCTTCTGGTAAGCATAGCCATGTTCCAACGAAGATCCACTCTCTCTAGTTCATCAGGATCAACTTGAGCAAAATCTTCATCGGTAAGATCTACCGAGCTAATCCTCCTAGATAAAAAATCATCATAAGATGATAAAAATGCATTGAAGATTACTGCATGCTTGTTGTGTGATGCAGTAGCAGAGGAAGATGGTTGAGCAGAAAAGGAGGAAAATGTTCCACTTGAATTATTACCAGCTGAGTGATTCGTTTTAGATACAGCAGTAACAGGTCCAGATAACAGAGCTGTACTTCCATATCCAAAACTACTAGCATCAGGAAGCAATAAACTGGATCTTGTGCTTTTCTTTTGAATATCCAAAGCACATGTTTATAATTTGCCAATAAGTTGATCCAAAGTCATTGCCAATACGTCTGGGTCTCCATCATCAACACTCTAGTTTCCCAGTGAGGAGGTAGAGCATTAAGCAGTTTCTTGTTAACCTCAATAGAGCTGAATTTGTATCCACCCTCAGTCAGCTCATTCACTAGACGTGAATATCTACAGAACAAGTCCTTAACCGTCTCGTTCTTCTGGATGTCAAACAGATCATACTGTTTCTTCACTAACTCCAGCTTGCTTTGCTTGTATTCAGTAGTACCTCCACATCTTTCAGCTATACCATTCCACAGATCATAAGCTATGTCATGTTGTTTGAACATTTTCATAGCATCGGCAGGTAGAGACATGGTTATAGCAGAGTGAGTTTTTCGTTCACATTCCCATGCCTTGCGTTCCTCAGCCGTCATTGAACGAATAGGTTTTGGAGGAGGTATACCCACATGTTCTCCACTTGCAACCGGTCGAACATATCGCTCGATCAAAGGTGTCGCACCCCCAAGACGCGTGGCAGCGGAAGGTATGGGGTGTCATGGGGGTGCCGACCAAATCAAATATCACAACACAAGAGTTACAACAAACGACCTCTATATGAGACGTTTTCAAAAATCATTACATTACAAACTTAAAAGTGTTTACATAAAAGCTAGGAGTTCGCATCCGATTCGTAGAATCACATAACTATTATTACAAAATATAGTAAATGCAATTTAATTCCTTGGTTGTTTCAAAATATGCGACTCGAGCTATTGCTTCCAAAGCATCCTACTGCGGCTGGTCACCTGAGAATACATACTAAAAGAGTCAACATAAAGTTGGTGAGCTCATAGGTTTGAAAACAATTGATATTACATTATATGGAACGTATGGAACACAAGATTTCCTGTTTGTATCATCCAACAATGATAGTAATGTATTACAAAAATGTAAAAGAGGTGTATATTGTTGCCATGAGCCCATAGTTCGAGCTTAACTGTGGTGTCGGGTCACAATCAAGTGCCACTAACCCGGACGGGGGAGTCAATCCCAAATAGTACTATTCATTAACATTCACGCTATAACGATACTAACAAACTATGCGTGGGGGACTTTCAGGATTAGTTAAATAACTCATGCAACCAATATATCGTGTTTTGTACTTGCGTTCACATAAAATAGCAGTTGTTAAAAGCAGTTGTATGTATTCTCACCCCTGAGTGGAAATAGTAGAAAAAAAAGGGGCTATGAAACTCACCTGAGATTAGTATGTTATTTAACAAATAACAACAAGCAATTTGTGTTCCCAAGAGTAATCTTCTAACGCCCTAGACGTATAGGATTGTGTAAGTAGATGTCTCAAAAGACCATCTATAGTGATTGTATAAGTGGAGGGTTAATGTCCACTTAAGCCAATCGTGTAGGTGGAGGGTTAATGTCCACCTATACGCTAGTAGTTCACTTAACTAGTATGTCCATTCTTGTTTGCTTATTCGAAAAACGTGTACGACCCGTTGGTAAAAGTTTGTGAAAACATAATGTTGCTTAGTGTAGGAAGTGGGTGAAGCCCACGAATGACGGGGGTCCGGGGGCAGCGCCCCTGGTGGCGGGGTCCAAGGGGTGGCAACCCCTGGTGGGGTCCAAGGGGCAAGGCCCCTGGCTGGGGTCGATTTTTGATTTTTGGTCAAAATGTTTTGATTTTTGGTCAACTTATATTTCTTTAGGAAAAATGTTTTGATTTTTGGTCATCAGCGACACAAGGCTCGTTTCGCTAATGTGGTGTTGGCGACACAATTTTAGTGTCGCAGAGGTGACAGTTCAAATGTTATAGCGACACAAGGGTTGTGTCGCAAATGTGACTAGCGACATAAGGGTTGTGTCGCAAATGTGACGGTTCGAATGATAGAGCGACACAAGGGTTGTGTCGCAAATGTGACGGTTCAATGCTATAGCGACACAAGGGTTATGTCGCAAAATGTGACGGTTCAATGCTATAGCGACACAAGGGTTGTGTCGCAAAATGTGACGGTTCAATGCTATAGCGACACAAGGCTAGTGTCGCTAATGACTACTGGGCTTCTGCGACACAGGGTCAGAAACAGATCAGTTTTGTAGATTTTGTTTCGTAATTCAAATGTTCGAGAAAAAATCCAAGAAATATATATGTTGTTCCTTAGTATGTTAGGTACTTAAAATAATTTTTACAGAATTTTTAGACAAGTTTAAGTATTTATTAAAATTGTAAGTTTCCACAGAGGACAAAAAGTGGCCAATCAGGAGACATGCAAGGAGATTGAGTTTCTGGACAAAATGCGTGCACATTTGGGACAAAGTCATCTCTACCACTATTATGCTTAACAAAATTTCTGAAGTTTTGGCGTTGGTTTCAAGTCGTTTGGACATGTAAATATCGAGTTATGACTAAAACAATAAGGGACAAGTTTTCTGCCTTTTTCCCAGCCCGTCTACATGATTTTGTAAAACTTATTTCGAGTATCAAAAGAGCTCCAAAAATTATGAGACCAGTGGAAAATGAAAGCTAACTTCTTAAACTTAGTTTTAGAGTTTTTAATCGTTCATTTTGGTTAAGTTTTGAGGGAGATATCACCTCCCAAAGTCGGACTAATTTTCTGGCCAGATTGCATGTAAGGTTCTTGCATGTTTTAAGTTCTCTAAAAACGATTTTTGTGAAATCTTTTGGACATATCTTTGTTAAGTGAACATTTTAACATGTTTATAGATGTGTTACAAGTATTATGGATGAATTAGATGTTCTTACAAGCTTGAAGAACCGATCGAAATGGAGAGGAAAGTGAGGAAAGAGCTTGATTCTTGACTTTTTCTTGAAAATGTGACGGCGGCTCGTGGTGGTGGAGTGGTGGTTGATGGTGGTGATGAGGTGGTTGATGGTGGTGGGAAGGTGGTAGTTGATGGCAGATTTTAGAGAGAGAGGGAGAGTAGAGAGAAGGAGGAGGGAAATGTGTGGGTTGTGTGTGTGTAAATTGGGGTGTAGGGAGGTGTTTTTGTGGGGTGGGCTTGGGCTTATTTGGGTGGGCCTAATTGGGGTGGCCTCTTTGACCAGCCTAGGCCGAGTTGAGCCTGGCCCAAAGGTGTTTCGGGCTCGTGACTCGTTTTCTCAACTTCGTGTTTCGTTCCCCGTTCGTTTAAACGTTAATTTGTGATTTAAAAAGTTGATAATTTACGTTGAGCTTTTGTTTATATTTTTAATTTGTGAATAATATTCGGGATAAGTAAGTATTCTTAAAATACTAAATTGAGTCACAAAAGTATATTTCGGGTGTTGCTCGGGTGTCGGGCTCGGTTTGCGCGTTTTCGCCGCGTTTGCTACGTTTTAAACAAAACGTCAAAGTTTTTCGTGTATTATTATTTGAAATAATAATATAAGGTATATAACCACTATTTTAACTATAAAATATGATTGCGTTATCTATGAATAGTTTTTACCAACGTCGTACAAATAGTCGGACCACGTCCGGTTGTTTCGCGAAATTACGAATAATTACGAAGGTGTAATTCAAACAATTACGTAAGTGTATATACACATATATACAAATAGTTGCAAATAATCACAAGTACTTAGCCTAATAAAGAACTAAATACACGAAATTAGAGTTCTAGTTTAAGGAAATCATTACCCTAAAGTGTCGGGTGTCACAAAAGGTATCTCCATTTCAGGATCAGTAAAAGCAACAAAAGATAAAAATCTACCACGCCATTAAGAATACTCCATTCCAGGTGCAAAGAATGGAGGTTTGTTTGCGCTACCAACCTCAGCATTGTGTTTTAACATAGCATTAACAGCTTGTAAAGTAGACATTTTAATATGTATTAAGTAGGATAGAACTTTGTTTTATTTTAAAATTCAGATTTAAAACAGTTATAGCGATATTGATGATATCGCTAAGATGCTGATGATTGAGCGATATTGATGATATCGCTATCAATATCGCTAGTTAAAGCGCAAATCAAAATTAGAATAATAAAGGCGATATCACAGGCAATATTGATACTAATATCGCTAAAATTAATTAGGCGATATCGCTAAGTAATATCTCTAGTAATATCGCTAGAGATATCGCTCAAATTAATGAGTTCAGATCAGGTAATATCGCTAAAACCCTAGAGGCGATATTATGGAAATATCGCTTCTAATATCGCTAAAACGGCTGTAAAACCTAAAAAGTTTTTAATCTGAAAGATCAAACGAAGTTAGGGTTGTTAATGACGAATAATAATCCCGAAAACACAAAAAAGCAGTAAATCAATCAGTTTTAAGGCTAACAAGCAATCAACCTATATGAAACTAATGATTTAACCACTTTTAACGTACTTTTGTTGATTTAATAACCACTAATCCAATGGATATATGGCTCTGATACCAATTGTAGGATCGACTAAAATGACAGAATACATGCAAATCAACGTTCAACAGCTAGTGAGCGGAAATCAAAAGCTAAACACAAATACGTTTAATCACAAACACAAGCAATATTGTATTATGAATATTAATCAAAGATTGAATACAATACTGACCACAATAGGAGAAACACAGCCAAAAGCTCTTCTGGAAATCGTCAAGTTCAACAACCTTAACAACTGAAACCCTAAGCGCATATTTATAGGTAACTAATCAGCGACATAGCGATATTGGTGATATCGCCTATGCGATATTGTCAATATCGCCTAAGCGATCTTGCCAATGTCGCCTAATACAGAATGTAACTAATTAATTACAACTCAAAACCTAGACCAAGTGACAGACACACTAATGTACCAACAATTCCAAACTGTTAAACTTCATCAAAATCATATTCGTCATCTTAGTAAGTAACTTATATGCATATTGAACCGTTAAACATAATCAAAATTGGTTTTATTTGAGTTTTATTAAAAACTAACTTAAAATCAAAATCTAGAATATGTTTACGGTTAAATCTTGCTTGTCTTGGTTATTTATGCTAAACTGCACCTGTACGCACCTTAATCCATGGCCTGATCATGTTTTTGTTGCGAAAATTTTTTGAACTTAAAAAGTTGTTCATCGGTTCGAACTTACAGTTCGTACAAACTTACTAAGTTCGTACGAACCTAGCCAAGTGTAAGTTCGTACGAACTTAGTTTGACTTGGTCAAATTGTAAGTTCGTACGAACCTACACAGGGTTGTAAGTTGGTACGAACTTACATGTGTTTGAAAAATAATTTTTTAAATATAATATTTAATGTGTAATAACTTGTGATAATTGTAGGATCTTCGTTGTAGGGTTCTAAATTAATTAGTGTATTACTAACATTATTTGTCACACCCCCATCTCGGGTGGAGGCGCGACGTACGTGGATCATAAACAAAGATTATAATGAACGACTTCTAATAGAACAAACACTGTTAAATTACATAGTCATCAAAAGTAAGACATCCAAGTTTGAAGTCTTAACAATATAGTTACAAACTTTATCGAATAAAAAGCTTAATTCAAAATGACAAAGTTTATGCTAAGTCCTTCCAAGTGGATGCAACTCCTACGTCAAAAGTGCAACACAATGGCACAACTAAGTAGCGCCTTGGTTACCTGAGATTACATGTTAAAATACGTCAACATAAAGTTGGTGAGTTCATAGGTGTAAGAGTTTGTAAAATAGACCCGTGGTTATGAGATTTCAATTTATATTGCCTTACCACAATATCAAAGTGTATTACTATTGTCATAAGCTCATGAATTGAAACCTTAACAATTTAGTTGCCTCGCAAGTGTTCTATTCACAACACTCGTAGTGGGTCAAATAATCATGCGTCCGTTTTTCGAGTTGGCGCGACCAACCCGGACGGGGGTGTCAACCCAATAGATCTATTCACAATATTCGCGTTTAAGTCTATAACTAACAAAAAGCATGTAATCTCACCCAAAAACATATCAAAGCGTTTAAAATTAGGGGCTATGAAACTCACAATCGGGTTTGAGCGTTTTAGTTCAGATGTCTTCCGCGTGCTAGACAAGTACGACTCCTATTCGCGTCCTACGAACACGAGGGTTCTAATTAGTTTCTCGATTAATACGGTTTGTTGGGATTGCTTAGCTAGCTAATTAAGTTACAAAGTGCCGATATAGTTTGAATTTCCGTTTAAACAACATTGTCGATATTTGTTCGAGTTGTGAACAAAATAATGGAAATATATGAATACAACATCTAAAAATAGTAATTATTCATGAAAAATTCTGGAATTTTTACCAGATCCATTTTTACCCATTTTTAGATTTGTGTAAAATTTTCAAGTCATTTTGAACAATGGAACTTTGGTAAACAACATTATGCGTTTTAACGAGACGTAAATCGGAAAGCATATCAAAACACATCCAAAGAGTATTAAATTTTGAGGATAGTGTCATTTTATGAGGAAAATGACACTGAAAGTTTTCCAAAATTATTTGGTGTTCAAAATTATTTTCATGATTATTTCACCTTTCATAGGCTTAATTTGCATTAATTTGAGAAAAATACTTATGTTTCACCAAAAATTCCCATTTTTATTTTCAAGACTCTTTTTATGATTTAGTTACTGAGAAAAATAATGCCCAAAATTTTAATACATTTTATCTAGCACTTATGTATTTTTGAATCATCACAACACAAGTATTTGAAATTTACAAGCTTTCAACAATGCATGATGTTCATGCATTTTCTAAAAATATGAGCTCAACAAGATAAATTACTATCTTTTTATTATACTGATATAAACTTGTTAGAAGTCTAAAAATAATTTTTTTTGAATTTATTGAACACCTTAAGCCCCATGAACATGTATCACAACAAGATTGCTCACCGGAAGGTAGCTGTTTGCGCATCAGTTTTGTATGACATATTTGGAGGTCGAATACTCTATAGATTTGAGTGAGACCAGTGGAGTTTTAAAGGTAAGACATTAAGGTAAATTCCAGAATAAAAATCAAGATTTTTGGATCATTATTGACTGAGTTATGGTTGATCAAAGTGGGGTCAAAATCTAGACAAATTACATAGAAGACAAAAGTGATCTTTTTGGTGTGTTTTCACTACCAAACAATTTTTAGACCTCATCCAATGATTGAGGCCTTGTCTTTTATGCATGAACATGTGTTTTTCATAAACATAAACATATTTTAACAAGGATTAAGATCTAGCTACGAATTTTGGTGCATGCAAGTCCAATAATTGGGTTTTTGGTTCTTCAAGAAGAACACAACCTTGCAACCAAGCTTTTAATCATTGAATCCTTTGAATCTTTGTTCTAACACATTCTTGGTGTTAAAATACATCCAAGATGTGTTAGGAATGATTTTTAACAATTTAAACCATTTAATTTAGCAAGAACAAGTAAATAAGCATTCAAACACTAAAAAGACGATTTTTTGGTTTGATTTCGGTTTGATCATGGGTTGCCCTTTTGTTTTAACACTTAAACAACTGTAAGGGAACCTACAAACCATCAACCCTTGAATGAGAATTTTAGCCATCAAATAGGCATAAAATCCATGTATTTACATGAAATAAACATAAAGAAAGTATGAAATGGAAGCTAGGAACGGTGATTATACCTTAAGAGATGTGTTTTAATGGAAGAACACCTTTGAGATGATGATCTTTGGATGAATATTTTCTGGAGTTTAGTGTGTGAAAAGAGAGGTTTTGTGTGTGTTTCTTGAGAGAAAATGAGAGAAATGATGAGGCAAGTCCTGCAACTGGGAACGGAGGTTCAGGAGAATGGCCCGACCTCATTCCCTCTCGAGTTGCGTGCTGGCGCTTTCCAGCGAATGGGATATGTTGGGGATGTTACCCACACCCAATACACCAAGAGCTATCTGTTCGGGCAGTGGCGCTAATTGATGCACATTCTTTTGATGTCTTTTGGCCCCAAGAAAGTAGGTTTTGACACAATGAATCACAATATGCAACCTGGGATGATCTCATTGGTGTATAACAAGCCATACTGCTTCTCTCAATTTTTCTTTGATGAGATGGTGCAACAGATCAAGGGGAGCGTGAAAGATCGCTTTATCTTATACCCCCGCTTCATTATGATGATTATCAATGCACTGATTCCGAATCTCCCGGCAGTGGATCCAGTGGTGCATCTGACCACTGTAGATAAGAAGATCTTTTGGCATTGCCTAACTCACAGCAGCCATCGAGCTGTTGCTGATAGGCCTCAGGTTGTACCTCTATTCGGGGCTGTAATCAATGCTGATTATTAAGCACCGCCAAATGATGGCTGGTGGGATGTACAACCGCCCAGGCAACCGCTGTAGTCGCCGCACCTGCACCTGCCCAAGTACCACCTCCAGCGGCTGCTGCTGAGCTACAATAGGATGTAGTTGAAGAGATTTTGCACCAGATCAAGCACCCCGCCGAGGGAGAACGCGTTGTCGCTGATATTGCTGAATCTTTGGTACGAGATGTTCTGGGGCGGTGCTAACTCAAGTGTCGCGGCACATGTGGATGCGCCAGTAACTGGTTCACAGCCCGAACTTGATTATCTTTTCAGGGATATTGATAGATATACTGTGGACGCTGAAGAAGAGTTTCAGTCTCTTGATGATGTTGGAAAGAGCTTGGAACAAGACTCTGAAGAAACCGAAAGTGACTCGAATGATGAGGACCGTCCCACTTTAGGGTTCCATGGGTCACGGGTTGTTTTACTTAACCCCGGGGCGGCCTCAGAAAAAGAAAAAGGGAAAAGAAAGGTTCAGGAGGACGCCGATAATGTCCTGAATGATGATGATTCTGATGATGATGATGATGATGATGATGATGATGACACTCCCTCACTTGTACAACGGTCGCGCAAACGAAGCCGGTCTACAGGAGTTGTCATCGGGGAACGTGTTCAACCCCCAATCTCCACACCTCCACCCACTGTACAACCACCAACCATTCAAGAACCACCCACAACTTCAGCACCAATATAACCAACCGCACCCACTGTCACACCAGTAGAACCACCTGTTACTTCAACTTCTTCACCGCCACCAGCTACCACTCCACCTCAAGCTCAATCTACACCGTTACTCAAACCCGGCTGCTCTTCTTTTTGATTTGGAAAAATTTACCTATCTTGAGGGCCAGATCACGAGCTTTGCTGATATGGTCGCATCCCTGACTGCTGTTGTTGCGAGCCAAGAAATTCGCGTTCATAACTTAACGGAGTTAAATAAACGATTAGAGGAGCGCAATGATAAACTGGAAGAGATCTTAAGTGATAATATGATTCTCCTCTATCGGTTGAAGCGCAAGGTAACTCAGGGGGAGATGACAAGTTATAGAGAAGACGAGTTGAGAAGGAAAAGGGATGATGACAGAGACGATGATCCCAATGCACCGAAAGAAGGTAAGCTGCCTAACTCTTCAACTATAAGACTAGTGCCACAAGCTCAAGGGGAGTCGAGTCAGAAGCAGGGTGGGAGTGGGACTGAAGAAACTCCAGTGAATCTGACCGAGACCGATACTTTTGAGGCGTTGCTTGGTTTGGACGATTATGATAGTGATGGGTCGGAGTTAGAGGAAGGAGAGATCTTTAGTAAAGAGGTTGTAGATTGGAAGTTAGATGATGAGGTTGTACCAGATACTGATGCTGATATTGACGAACACATCGTGGCTAAGCAACCTGTTACTGAAGTGTTTATAGAGAATGAAGCTGGTGGTGAGAAAGTGATTGACTTAGAGGAGGATTTAACTCCTGAAGTTGAGTCAGAAGATGAACCAATTGAGCCTACACGAGAAGAATTAAAGAAATTGTGGTTCAAGAAAGTGGAAAAGGAACTGGAACTTAAATTGAAAGAATCTATCAAAGTCAAGGGTCGGTAGAGCTGAAACGAGGCATCATGAGTTGGTTTTATGACAGCGATCTGAAGCTGTTCATATTAAAGAGATATGATGGGATTCAATATTTAAAAAATAAGTTGAAGACTTTAAGCACGCTACCCAAGAGTGAACTTAAAGAAATAGCTTGACTAGATTTGGCAAACATTGGTGAAGATCCCTACGCTAGAACCATGGAAAGAATAGTTAGGCGTGAAGGACGATCGAATAAGTTTGTTAACTTAAAGCCGAGAGCAGGAAAGAGAGTTCCAGACTTGACAAGGATAGATCCAATAACGAACAAGCCTTGGATGAAGATGGTCTACAGACCAGTCAAGTGCTTGAAGAAGGTTCCGATGAAGAAAATGCCACAGAACGTTCTTGAAGATCTTGAGTGGTGGTATGTGAATAGTAAGACTGCCGAAGCAGTAATGAAAGACAGTGAGGGAAAAGTGCTACTGAGGGTGTATGATAGTTTACACTTGGTAAACTTGTCCAAGGATGATCTGATGAAGCTTCATGCAAATAAAATCTTATACAGAGATAGTTGGAGGCATGAAGGCCAAAGATACCAGAAGGTTGTGAAGGTTTGTATAAAGAAAGGGATTTGGGCTAGAAGTCGACAAAGCTGATCGAGAATCAAGATCGACTGCAACAATGAAGACAGAAGACAAATAGAGCTATTGTCAAGGGGGAGTCTGTTGGTACATGGAAGGTGACAACAGCTTCATATTTGTAATAGTTAGTTTGTAATTTGTTTATGTTGTTTAGTATAAATGAATATTTTGTATAGGAATTTTGTAGGTTCGTACAAACCTGTATGTTCGTACGAACTTAGAGTAGGTACGAACTTACAACTTAGGAGCAGCTAAGTTCGTACGAACTTGACTGTCTATGAATATAAGTTCGAAAATATTCATTTGTACGCTTTTGAGAACTAAGTTTCAACATACTAACTTCAAATACATTGTAATATTCTGTTTAGTTCGAATACATTCGAAGTTACATTGTTAAAAGCTTAAAAACACATTTGTTACACTCGTTTTGTTGTCGTTTAGTGTATTAAAGGATTCCGCACTATACTACACGTTGTAATACCGTTTGGATCCGTTCAAAGGGACTTATAACAAACGTTGGTGATAAATTTTCATAAATAACGTAAAAATATTTGAAATTAAATAGTAGTTATTTACTTTATAATATTATGCTAAGATATAAGCATAACAACCTTTAATAATCAATAAACGTTCATGTGGACTAAAATACGTACAAAGACAAGTTAGAGTACGTAATTAATCAAGCGAGGTAACGGTAAACATTCGAATATTACTAAAACCAACTAGTAATATTCTAATACCCTTAATTTACCTTAATTACCCATAAGTTACCTTAATTACATGATTAACACCTAATTAATCAAGGTTAACACTTAATAAACTAATTATCTAACCATAACCTTAACTAGCTAGAAAGTCAAAAGGGGACCCTCTCCCCTCCTCACCAAAACCATCCACTACCTCCTCACCATGCCCCCCTAGCCATCCCTTGCACACCATACTTGTTCCACACCTCTTACACCTTACTTGACTTCTTTACACCATCATTTTTAACATACCACAAGTCAAGAAAACATACACATACACTCACTTTCTCCAAACCTCCCCAAAAGCTACGGTCCAACCACCCCCCCCCCCCCCCCCAAACCCCCTCACTTTAATTCCAAGCACATTAACATAATCCACCACAAACCACCACTCTCAAACCATGATTTAATGCACTTTTAACATACAAATACTAACCATTCACAACACCTTCACATTCTCATGGGTATTTCAAGCTAAAAACAAGGATTTGAAGCTAGGAGTCATTTGCAAGAAGTTCAAGTTCTTTTCTTACTCTAAATTACATCCTAATGCTTTGTAAGTAAACTTTTCTTCAAGTATTTAACTTTATATATGTGTAATTAAAATGTTCACTTATACTAAAACTTACTTTTAAACTAGTCACTTTTTCTTTTAAAAACACTAACTAGAAAGTTTAACCAATAAAAAGCTTAAACACAAGTTTAGAAACTTTAAAGAATTGCAAAACAAGTGTTTTAGACTTCAAACTCTTCATAAATATGTAAGGAACACTTATTCTTGTTAAAACAGTTATTTTAAACTAACTAACACAACAAACTAGTAGTAACATAAACTTTGTAGTTTAAAAGTTAACTAGACAAACTTTTGGGCATAAAATATGAAAAAGAAGACTTAAGGGACTATATATGTAAATTTTGGACTTTTGAGGACCAAAATGGTAATAACATTTTATATGTAGTTTAAAATGATAATCTATGAAATAAAGTGTTAAAAACCTAACTCTTGTGGTTAAAAATCAAGAAAACTAAACTATGAGGTTAAAAATCACAAAATGAGAACTAGAAGGACTATATATGTAAAAATAGTAACTTTTGGACCATGGCTGTAAAATTCAGTAAACTAAGTGTATTAGAGTATAAACCATGGTTTAGAACAAGATTCACGTGGCTAAACACTAACAAACCGAAATACGGAGCTAGGAACGTAATAAATGAAACTAGAGGGACTAGAAGTGTAAAATCAGTAAGTTATGGTCTGAGATGTTAAAATCAGTAGGTTAAATAATATTAAAGTGCAATCTATAGTTTAAAGTGTTAAAAAGACTTGTATGGTTAAATACCGATAAACCGAAAGATTGAGCTAGAAATGATATAATTGAAACTATAAGGACTAATTGTGTAAAATCAGAAAATTCAGGGACTTAGGACTTTAAAAAAGTTAACTAAAAGTTCACAAGTGAAAACCCTAAGTAAAGATGTTGAGAATCTAATTTATATGGTTAAAATCGAAGAAACCAAACGATTACACTAAAAACGACAAAATAGAAACTACAAGGACCACAACCGTAACTTTGGGGACTGTCAAGAAATTGCTGTAAAACCAGAGGACTTATTTATAAAAATGTAAATTAAAACATGATTAGTGAATAGACCGAGAAATTACGAAAACCAAACTATAACGGGTTAAAACGTACGTTAACGGTAAAAGCTATAAAAATGAGTTATAAACTTATAACGTTATTAAAATACATATTATGGGTAACTATCATGATTATATTATAGAAACGTACAACTCACGGTTAAAAGCCAATTAAATGAACTTGCGAACGAAAACCGCCAAGAATGGCCTTACACGGACAGGTAAAGTATCACCCGGACATGTGATTTAAAGATAGTTTCCATCTGTGTACCATTACCCGGACCCGAGAACCCTTACCGGACGGGTGAACCTGTCACCCGGACGCATGAGGCATAACTTTAGATTTTATCGAAAACTTTTAATTAAAGACGATGGAGATAATATTTAACGAACTAAAACCAAAACTATTAATATAATATGAGTACTATTATATTATAACGTTGACATAAACGGTTTTAGTATTTTTAAAACTAAAAAAGATCACAACGTGTCGCATACGCCTATGATGGCACTTAAATAACTAGTTGAGTGAACAACTAGCATAGACGGACTAATTAAGTTGTCTACATTTATTAACTCGACCTCATTCATTTAGGACGCTAAGAGGCTTATTTGGGCTCATTTTTCGTAAACTTATTTTGCTAGCACGTTCGGACACGTGAGTGCACAGCTCCTATTTTACTATTTTACTACTTTCAAAATGTTGGGGATCACCGTCTATGTTTCAACTTTGATAATTGTACATTTGTCCATAGATAGCACACTTTTATTTACCGATGAATTTTACTAAATAATGGTTTATGATCGAGTCTTAAACCTATTAATTCATTCAACAATTTTGTTGATGTTTTAAATATGTTTTTCAGAGAATTAGCTATGCCTTAAGACTCCATGCATATTGGGACCCGCACCTGCCACGATGATTAGAATGCCATATTTTGAAACTATGGGATTTTATTGATATTACTAATTTATTCGTAGTTATATTTATGGAATCTCGGAACCTTATGTTTTGGAAAAACGATGTATTTGATAACATTACTATTTTGACAGCTTGATAAGCCGTAACGTTTATAAAAACTATTATTGGCATCTTAATATATAATTATGTTCCACAATGATCATATGCTCTTGATATATTAACAATCCTCGTCGCACCCCATTCTTCCACACTTATTCACATTTGGCGGGGTGTGACAATAGTGCCCGTGACCCTAGGTTGGTTGACAAGTAGAAAGGATGACCCTATGTGGTATTTCAAAAACATTGCGTAAGCTTTGTTCAACTAATGTGATTTGCAAATCCCCTCCAATGTAGTTACCTGTAATGGTGCGATCAACCATGTTTCGGGAACAAGTGTACCAAAATTCAGCAAGCATCCTACGATATTGTTGTGGCATCTTAAAGAATGCCTCATTTAATGGATGGTTTAAAAAAAAACACCGGAACTTCATAATTGGTGGTTTTAAAAGATTCACGAATGATCGCATAGGAAATTTTATTATTATTAGATACCTGTATATGTATACTCTGTTTGATTGCCTTTGCACGTGTCAGACTGACAACATTTGTAAGTTGAAACGGAGCCATTGTAGTGATTTCAGATTAAACGAAGATGAACAGAGCAAGTTTGCGAGTTAGGGTTTGAGAAAAACAAGAGTGATAAATGGGAATAAAGGAAGTAAATAAATGGAATGAATGTCTTGAGCATTAAATATGTGGGAAATAAAAGCCCTAGACAAATGGTAATTGTGAAATATGTGACTCACAATAGTCCTTTTGTTGTAGCATTGAAGTTAAACAAATACTTATGAGGCAAATATCTTGTTTCAAACTAAGAAAATACATAAAATATATCAAAAAATGAAATAACCTAAAAAACTTTTTAACCTAAAGAAAAAGAAAAAATATTTTTAGCTTTTTGTATTTGGAGCGGAAATTTTTTTACCTGAGTGCACAGCCAAATCATAATCGGAAAATGTATAGAGAGTCAAATATGAAGATGTTAAATCTGATGACATCACTATAGACTTATACAGAGCAAATTTTCGGACTGAGGTACAACACATGTTTCAGACTAAGATGTAAGACTTGTCATTTGTCAAAAACAGTTAAGGATTGAGCATTCCTAATTGACCTAACAGATAGAAAAAATGTCTGCTAATTGTTCAATTGTATTCAGTTGTATTGACAAACCTAAGAATGACTTTACTCTTCTCCACACAATCACGTATTGAAAGATGTCGAATTTCAATTTGCTTAGTTTCGGAATGAAAGACTGGATTCTCTATGATGGCAATGGCACTTTGATTATCACACTTAATTAGAGTTTGTGTGAACAGAACTGTTGATACATCTTAGTGTGTCTGTCAGTTGGTCTAGTCTGTAATGTGTTTGTTAATGTAATTGAGCTAGTTAGAATTACATTTTCTGTGTTATGCGACACAAGGCCAGTGTCGCATTAGTTGTAGTTGCGACACAGAGCTTATGTCGCAATAGTGATCTATGCGACACAAGGCTTGTGTCGCATAATCCGGCCAGTTTGTTTAGTATAAATACCCAAATGTTAGGGTTTTAGAAAGAGACTTTTTGGGGATTTTCAGACACACTTATTCTCTGTTTTTGGCTGCTTATTTTATTGAGAAAGAAATATAAAGTATTATTATTGATTTGCACTTCATTGTTCTAAGCTTTATATTCTTTGTGTTTGTGTTTGTCTCCACCATTCGATTTTATTTAAAGATCCATCCTAAAGGGATCTACAATTGGTATCAGAGCCATAATCATTGATTTTGGTGGTATCAAATCGTTTTGGTAAGTTTTTTAATACTTATTTTGATTATTTAACATTTTTTTGGTGTTTGATCTTCATTATAAAGTGTTTTGAAGCTGAAACTTGGAGTTTTTAAGCCTAAAAAACTAAGCTTTTACGAAGTTTTTCATTAAAAAATCATTAGGTTTCAAAATTTTTCGTTTTTGAGTTTTCTGGGGTCTGACAGCGCTGTTTTGCCACACAAGTTTGCGACATAAATTTGTGTCGCTAATAGGGTTTTAGCGACCTTAACATTTGCGACATAAAGTTGCGACATACTTGTTTTGCGACATAAGGTCTGCGCCACAGATATCTTGCGACACAATATTTGTGTCGCTGTAAGATCTTCTGCGACACAAGCTGCGACACAACAGTTGTGTCGCTGACTCCAGTTTTAGAAACTTTTTGAAAACATAATAGTAAGGTGGGTTCAACAAATAAACCACCTATGTATACAAATGGAATGAATTACTCGGATTGGCGTCAGAGATTTGAAGCATTTGTATCTTTCAACGATCCTGAAATGCTAATTTATATGGAAGAAAGATGTGAACGCCCCAGGAGGACCGGTATCTTTGATGGACCTATTCCTGAAAAATCCATTAAGTCTATGACTCCTGAGGAACGTAAGGCTTTTGACACTGAAAAGAAGACTTACTCTACTATTACCATGGCTTTACCTCAACAGATTCTCCGACAACTTCGCCACCACAAAACTGCGTATGATTTATGGATTGCTTTTGAAAAGAAATGTGGTGGCAGTGATCAGTACAAACGGAATAAACTAGATCTAGTCAAGAAACAGTTTGAAGTCTTTGACATGCTGCCTACTGAATCTCTTGAAGATATGTGCAGTAGATATTCACAGCTTGTTAGTGAATTAGTCGAGGGAGGTGTAAATCTCGACAAAACTGATGTTAACAAGAAGCTTTTGGGTTCCTTACCTAAAAAGTGGAATACACGAGTGCTGCTGATGGAAAAAGATGAAGACATTATGGACATGGAGCTAGATGATTTGGTTGGACAGATTGCTGCTGATCTCTTAGATATGCAGAAAAAGGAAACCAAAGCTACTACACACCTTCAGAACCCGAAGTTATATGGTGTGGATGTTCCTGCTGCAGTGACTCAAGCTGCTAGTTCTGCATTTTTCTCTGGAGGTTCTGGTAGTTCTGGTGCTCCAAGTACATCTGGTGGATTTAGATATCCTTCCATCAACTCTTCAAGTGGGAGTGGTGCTTATTCAAACTTCAAAGGTGCATCTCCTGCAGTTGCTGAAGAACATGTAGTTGTTTTTACAACTTTCTTGTCAGCTTATGATGACTTCCTATCCAACAAGAACAGCACTGTGGATCTGGCTGAAGAAGATTTCAGTCAAATTGATCAAGAAGAGCTTGAGCGTATGGACTTGAAGTGGAGCATGGCTATGCTCACAAGAAGAGTCAAGAACTTCTTGAAGAAAACTGGAAGGAAGAATGTCACTGATTCGGAAGAGAAGGGTCTGGGTTTTAACAAGAGCAAGGTGAAATGCTACCAGTGTCATAACTATGGACACTTTGCTCGTGAATGTAACCACAAGAAGAACCCACCTTCTGGCCTATCTAAACCTTCTCAGTACAACTCAACTGATAAGACCAAAAATGATGAGAAGGCAATGGTTTCCGATGCACTGCTGCTTTCTAACAATGCTTAGGAATGGTCTGATCCAGATGAGGATGATGCAGAAAAGGCACTGATGGCTGAGGTGCATGAGGTAGATGATGAACCTTTATCATGCATTTCGTGCATTAAATTGACTAACCAACTAAACAGGTATAGAAAGGATACCAAACGCCTTAACACTGTTATTGAAAATTTAAATGAAACAAATGACATGTTAAGAAACAGTGATAAGGCAAGTGGTTTAAAGTTAAAAGCTATTTTAGAAGAGAAAAAGGAATTGAAAGCTAAAATTTTTGAACAACAAGATGAAATTGGTAGCTATGTTGATGTACTATCATCTGTTAAAAAAGAACTTGTTGAATTTCAAACTGAGGTTCTAAATTTAAAGAAAAAGCTTTCAAACTTTTCGGTCTCCTCTCTAGTCTTTGATGAAATCCTACAGGCACAGAGGACCGATACCAAAAGTAAGGCAGGACTTGGTTTTCATCAAGTCCCACCTCCTAAGGATTATCTTCCCATGCCTGTTAGGGATAATGTTAATGACTTAATGCCTATCTTTACAAAGATAGATGTTAAACCTGTCAAACCTGCTGTTAGCATCAAAATAAGTAAGCCTTAGCTAGTTAAGGCTGAAACTGTCTTCATTGCATCCAAACAACCTGAAACTAGTAGGCCCGAGCCAGTTAGGGCTAATACTAGTGAGTCTGAAACAAGTAAGACTCAAAAGGTTGAGAAAGTTAAGCCTATTAAGGCCGAGATTCATCAAACTGAACTTATTAAGTCTGAAAATATAGTTGAGCCTAAATTAGGAAAGACTTTTTCTGTGCTTCCTCGTATTATTGAAGAGGAAATTGAAATTGAGGATATAACTGATCAAGAGTATCGACCAGTTAAGAAAAACGTCAAGCCTGAAAATCATATAATTACTATCGAACGAAATGAACAGGTTATAAAAAAAGGAAAAGGTAAAGCTATGGCTGAACCTCAAAAGAAGATTGTTTCTAAACCAACTATATTAAATAAATCTTCTAAAACCTCTTCTAAAGCATCTCTTGTTGAATGCTCACATAAATGTGACTGTTCAACACATGCTTCTTTTGGTCGAGCTCATCGGTTTATTCCTCAATCTCAATCAAGTGTTGAGCATCGATCCTGCTTCTACTGCAAGAAGCAAGGTCATTTGATAAATGTTTGTCCCGTGCTTGCGAAGAAACAGTATGGGAAACAGGTTTCGCGAGTCTCAAAATTTAAGAATCCTTCAAAGAAGTCTATTTCAATGAAAGGCTTAAAGACTCCTGTCCCAGTTGTCAAAGTCAACAAAGTTGAGCAAAATACTTTGCAAAACTTGAAGCTCAAAGTTGTTGACTGCAAGCATCCAAACCAAAGCAGGTTTGGAAGATTAAAGAATCTTGCAAAGATTCTACATCCGACAATACCTTATCAATCAAACATTTTAAACTTTTTGAAAACAAAGTTTTGACTGATGTGGTCATTGTTGATGATGTTACTGGAGTACCCAAGACTATAAAGGCTTGGGTCTCCATTTCTAACTAATTTACCTTGTTTGTGGTGCCGCAGCAACCTGAATCTGTAAAGAATAGTAAATGGTATATCGACAGCGGTTGTTCTTGGCACATGACCGGTGATGTTTCCCTTTTATCTGAGGTTCATGCTTACAATGGAGGTTATGTGGCCTTCGCTGGTGATAAAGGGGGAGTTATTTCTGGTCAGGGTACGCTTACTAATGGAATGGTAAGCTTTGAGAAGGTGAATTTTGTAGAACAATTGCAACACAATCTTCTCAGTGTTTCTCAAGTGTGCGATAAAAAGTACACTACTACTTTCACAGACACTGAGTGTTGCATATTGAAGCCGGGATTTGTAATCCCTGAAGAATGGGTGCTACTGAGAGCACCTCGGGAGCGAGACACGTATATTCTTGACATGAGTACTGTGGAAACTACACAGCTCACATGTCTTCTATCTAAAGCTCCTGAGAAGGAATCGTTATTATGGCACAGGCGTATGAGACACTTGCACTTTCGCAAGATGAACTACCTGATCAAGAATGATCTAGTGCGAGGTGTCCCTAAGCAATCCTTTGGACTGAATGATCACTGCGTCCCTTGTCAGAAAGGAAAGCAACACAAGAAGTCTCACAGACCGAAGCTGGCCAATTCAATTGAGAAGCCCTTGGAGCTGTTTCACATGGATCTATTCGGGCCAGTCAGAAAGAAGAGTTTGGGAGGAGCTTCGTATTGCCTAGTTGTGACGGATGATTATTCGCGGTTTTCTTGGGTTTATTTTCTGAAGACCAAGGATGAAGTGCCTGAGATTCTCATCTATCTATTCGACAAACTGTAAAATCTTTGTGAGTTGAGAATCAAGAAGATAAGGAGTGATAACGGTACAGAGTTTAAGAACTCGATTATTGAGCTGTACTGTTTGAGCAATGGTATTGAACACCAATTCAGTGCCGCAAGGACTCCACAGCAGAATGGGGTTGCAGAACGTAAGAATAGGACTTTGATTGAGGCTGCACGTACAATGCTATCTGACTTTAAGCTTCCAATCACATTTTGGGCCGAAGCTGTGAATACGGCCTACTACGTTCTGAATCGGGGGTTAATGGTTAAAAAGAAGAACAAGACATCCTATGAATTGTTCAACAACAGAAAGCCTAATCTACAGTTTCTTGAACCATTCGGTTGCCTATGCACTATTATGCACACCAAGGAACGAATTGCTAAGTTTGGTGAGAAATCTTGTGAAGGTGTTTTTCTAGGATTCTCTAATAACTCACCAAACAAACGTGTGTATAATCTAGTGTCTAAGCGTGTGGAAGAACATTTTGAAGTCACATTTTTCCATTACACTGACAACCCTCGGGGGAAGGGACCCGAATATTTGTTTGACTATCAAACACTGTTTGATTCTTTTAATATTCCTGAGGTGAATGAAGAAGAGGATATAGTGACACTACTTCACGGGCTGGACATCGCTTCTGAAACACCACCCATCTCTGTTCCTCCACCACCTACAGCAACACCAGCAACTGCTCCTGCTGCTACTTGTGAGACTCCACCTCCACTCGTTACTGAGAATGTTCCTGATCCTACAAATGATGAGGAACAAATGTTTGAGGATTCTGTTCAATCACCTGCATCTGACCTTGAAGATTTACCTGCTCTTCAACTCGAACTTGAAGCTGACTCTACAAACCTTGATTCTATCATCGTTCCGGCTGCAATTCCAAGTTCTCGGATCAATGTGTCACATCCAGTTGATGTCATTCTTGGTGATTTAAACAAAGGTGTTTTAACGAGACGACAGATTGCTGCTGCTGAACAATCTGTGTTGACACCGTCTCCTGTTACCGACACTGATCCTGTTTGTCTTGCTTCGGAAATTGAAGAATGCTTTCTCTCACAAGTAGAACCGAAAAAGACAGCTGATGCGTTAAAGGATCCATACTGGGTTAAGGCTATGCAGGAAGAGCTTCAACAATTCAAAAAGCTGCAAGTATGGACTTTGGTGCCTTTACCCAAGGGTGTTCATCCTATTGGCACTCGTTGGGTATATCGTGCGAAGAAGGATGATCGGGGCGTGGTAATTCGCAACAAAGCACGTCTAGTGGTCCAGGGCTTCACTCAAATTGAAGGTTTGGACTACGATAAAGTATTTGCCCCGGTTGCTCGTTTGGAATCCATCCGCATTTTCCTGGCGTACGCTTCATTCAAAGGATTTCGGGTTTACCAGCTTGACGTTAAGAGTGCATTTCTGTATGGTCAAGTGATTGAAGAGGTCTATGTCAAACAGCCGCCTGGTTTTGAAGACTCTGTTCATCCGAACTACGTCTGCAAGCTGGACAAGGCATTGTATGGTCTTGATCAAGCTCCTAGAGCTTGGTATGAGCGGCTTGCGACTCATCTTCTGAAGAATGGTTTTGTACGAGGAACGATCGACAGTACTCTCTTCATCAAGCATGCAGGTGAGGACTTGTTATTACTACAGGTTTATGTGGATGACATCATCTTTGGTTCCACCAAAGATGAACTGTGTCGCGACTTCGAGCGGATCATGAAATCTGAATTTGAAATGAGTGCAATGGGGGAGCTGAACTTTTTCTTGGGCGTACAAGTCGAACAATCTTGGTCTCTGATGAAGATGAAGAGGACTGTCCGGAAAAAGATTACCGATCTATGATTGGTTCTCTGATGTATCTCACTGCATCGCGTCCGGACATTGTCTTTGCAGTCTCACTCTGTTCCAGGTATCAGGCTAAACCGAAGGTGTCTCACATGAAGGCAGTTACGCGAATCTTCGGTTATCTCAAATGTAGACCAACTCTTGGTCTCTGGTATTCTAATGAGAAAACCTTCGCACTCACTGCTTACTCGGACTCGGATTATGGGGGATGCAATATGGATAAGAAGTCCACTTCTGGTGGATGTCAGTTTCTTGGACCACGGCTCGTATCATGGCAGTGCAAAAAGCAAACGACTGTTTCTACCTCAACCGCAGAGGCTGAATACATTGCTGCTGCCAGTTGCTGTTCCTAGGTTCTTTGGATACAACACCAGTTGCGCGATTACGGTTTACTCTTAACTATGACTCCCATTCATATAGATAATACTGCTGCTATATGTATTACACGTAATCCTGTCCAACATTCTAAGACCAAACACATAGAAATTAGGTTTCATTTCATTCGTGATTGCTATGAGAAACACCTAATTGATCTGGTCCAAATAGATACCCTTAAGCAGAATGCCGACCTGTTCACCAAAGCCTTTTCCCGTGCTCGTTTCGATGAGCTAGTCAACATGATAGGGTTACGTTTCTTTCCCATTCAAAAGTAATATTTGTGACCTTATTCTGTTATGTTCTTATTAGTATTAAAAAAAAAAAAAAAAAAAAAGGTAAGTAATGCAATAGCCATTCTTTGTGCTTACTAGCATTAAAGAAAAGCAACGTTGCAACATGTGCAAAAGACGTTCAATTGTGTCTGTAAACAACTACGGAAATGATAGTACATTAGGAGACACACCTCAAACGTCAATCTTAAGTTTTATCCTCGATGTATCAGTAGGTTTATCTCGTATATGTTATACATGTCCTTACAAACATTTGTATCATTGCACGATGTATTGGTAGGCATTTTCATACTCTTATTTGAGCAACTAAGAAGTCCCTTAATCTGTGTTTATTCTTTTGTGATGACCAACATATGATGTATGACAATGTGTCTTAATTCCTATGTATCAACTTGCCATGCTTTTATTAACCTGAGCCTGTATCTGACAACATTTGGGGATTTATGCTGTCTGTTTCCTTTGTTGTACACCCGTACAGACCTAGTCTCCGTCAGTATACTTTCAAAAACCAAGCAAACAAAAGTCAAAGCACTTTAAAGTCTTATAAAATCAAAGATACCTCACAAGGTCGCCAAACGGTTTGACCAAGTCTATTTTTGCTTAAACCTGAATCAAGTTAAGTCGCTTTGTTGTACATCAGTACAGACCTGTCACCGCTGGCTTGATTCTTAAAAATGTTGAATTCAAATACTTTATCTAAACAATCGAAGTCTTGGGCATCTCTTGATACTAGGAGTATATCTGTGTGGAATTCACGGAGACATACTCACTCTTACAATAACTGCTAAAGCTTGAAGTTGAGTGTGTTACATGTTTAAGTGGACAAACAATACCGATAATCGTCTTGTTACAGATTGCTTCTCAGGCTTGTTAACTTTGCTTGATAAATTTAAATTTGGACAAGTATACTGATAATCGAATTAAAATTTGACATTGTCTTGCGAGTCTGTCTTTCTACTATGATCCCTAAATAGACAACTCTCAAAACGTTCTTTTATGTTATTTTATTATTATATATATCTGTTCCTGTTAAATTTCTTTTCTAAGTATCGCAAATAAAAAAAAAATTAAAAATTAAAATTTAACCCTTCATTGACTTCAGCGACACAAGACTTGTGTCGCATATTTGTGTTGCTAACACAGCGACACAATACTTGTGTCGCATAATTGTGTTGCCAACATAGCGACACAAGGCTTGTGTCGCACAATATGCTAATTATCCAGCGACACAAGACTTGTGTCGCACAATATGCTGATTATCCAGCGACACAAGACTTGTGTCGCAACCTTGTGTCGCTCATTGTGTCCCGGGTATAAATACCCTCGTGTCGCTGTAATTAGTTTCTAATTACCAGCGACACAACATTTGAAACCTTGCGACACAACTGGATCCTGCGACACAAGACCACCGACGCAATTTTTGATCTTTCTGTGATTTTTACGTGTTTTCCGCTCGATTCAAAGATTGTTTCTTGTTCTCCATCATCATAAGAACTTCTAGGTACCAAAATTACATGCTATAACTTCGTATTTATGATAACATTGGCCATTTAAGTTTCGGTTTTAGGTTTTTGTCTTGTTTTGCAAAATTCACCGACTTAAAATGTTTTAATGCGTGTAATACTTATTGTATAATGCTCCTGTTATACTGGTGCACCCTTGGAATCGATTGAAACTCAAAAACCCCAAATTTAGTTCATCTGAAAATCTGGGTTTCTGATGTGTTCATCTTTGCGACATAACCTGCGACACAACCGTTGTGTCGCAGGATGTTCCAGTGTTTATGTCGCTGACAATATGCGACACAACTGTTATGTCGCCGTTTTATGTCGCTGACATGTTGTGCGACACAATTACTATGTCGCCATGTTATGTTGCGACACAATCCTTATGTCGCTTGTTAATCATTAATTTGATTATATTGCTAAATTGCGACATAACTCGTTATGTCGCACCTGTGATCTGCGACACAAGCCTTGTGTCGCATGACATTTTAATTTGAAAAATGTCAATTGTTTTAATTTTTGAATCTAACGGCTTCCAAGTTTATATTGTTCTTACAGCTATGGCAGATATAAATGTGAACGCTTACTTTTGGGAACCGCGACATAATGTCACGGCCTTTCTCGACGACGAAAAAGAATCGGCGGCGCCGTATCGCCCAATGATCGCCTTTCTTCGCCGTTTAAGAATATATCATGCAATCACGGCCTCCACTACTATTTACCGTGATCATGTTACGGATTTCTGGACGCATGCTGTGATTAATTCGGATCTCCCGTATACAAGGCTTATATCTACGGTTCATGATCGTGAAATCATTTTATCTGAACAGATCATTCGGGAGTTCTTTCAGTTTCCTGATGATTCTGATATGCCGGTGACGTTTGCCAACGCCTTTATTGCTGGCGGCATGATTCGAATGGGCTATCCGGGTATTCCCCGTGATCAATACCGCAAGGCTTTTCTCACAAAGGTCTGGCGGTATCTTATGCATATCATGATTGTGTGCTTATCTGGGCGTAAGGCTGGCTTCGATGGCATCAGCCATTCTACTGCATCAGCCATGCTCACCTTGGTCTACAACAAGCCCTATAACTTCTCGGGCTATATCTTTCGCATCATGGTAGATCACGCCCAGGCTGGTGAGGGACAGTGGGCTTTATACCCACGTTTTGTCCAATTATTGATAAATCATTTGCTCCCAGGTTTACCGGTGGCTCCGCAACACCAATTTCACCAAACACCGATGAATACCCGAATCTTTGTGGTTTCCGGTCACTATGCACGGGCGCACCGGTCCCGCCTGATGTGCCATTGTTTGGCCATATTATAAATGAGGCCTACGTGCCTCCGGAGGGTGACGAATTTGATGATCCGGCTCCTATTCATAGGCTACTATCACCTCCGCCACAGGCACCGGTTCAAGAACCGCCTCTTCAAGCTCCTCTCCAGCAAACACCTCCTCAACAACAACAACAACAAGTTGTCAATCCCGATCCTCAATTTGATGATATTTTTAGGGATATTGACAAATTATGCCCCTCTCCTCCTCGGTCGACGGGCAAAAGGCCTCGTGAGGATGTGACCTATTTTGTTTCTGAGGACATGCCCACTACAAGTCGTCCTCGTACTTCTTCAACAGCAGGGCCTTCAGAGTTGCAGACTCTGGTGCAACCTCATCCGGATATTCTCAAGCAACTTTTGGAACGGATCGCGGCAATGCAAAAGACTGTGGATAATCAAGCTTCTATAATTCTGTCTCAAGCTGCACTGATTGAGAGTCAAACCTCCCGGATTACTGATTTAGAGGTTAAGTTTAGGGAGTTTGAGACCCGGTCACTTGGTCCGGGGGAGTCTGTTCCCGCTGGTCCATCAATAGAACCAAGTGGACCGGGGTCTGAGTCTGTAAATGAAGATGTACATATTGAACATAATAATGAAACGCCAACTTTAGAGTATTTTCCTGTGCATCACACACCAGGCCAGCCGAGACCTTTGGCTGTTGATTACTCATGTGCAGATCTTTCATTTATTCAACGTATGATAAACGAAGTCAATTCTAATTCTGAGAATGAAGATTTTGAGGAAAACGATGATGTTGAGGTTGAGGAGGAAGGTCTAAATGATGACGAGTTCTATGATGATGCTCCCATAATTGAATCAGATTCTTCTGAAGATGAAGCTGAGGATACATCTGAGACTCAAGATGAAGGAACATCTGAGGCTCCTATTCCAGATACTGAAACTTCTGAGACTCGAGCTGAAAAACAGGCTAAATGGTGGCCTCATGGAAAAGAAGGAAAGCAAGTACCTGTAACTTGCAAATCATACAAAGTTAGTGGAGCGTATACCGGTTTGATTAAGAGTTGGAAGATATCAAATGGTGTATTCATGATCAAGAGATTAGACGGTGTTCAATATTTTAAAAGATCATTCACCAAGCTGAGCACCTTGCCGAAAAGAGAAATTAATCGTCTTGCTCAGCTCACTTTGATTAATCCTTCAAAAGACGATCGTGCGAAATTCATTCAGACTACTCTGCAAAGAGAAATCCGTACTAAGAGGTACAATTTTATCAAACCGACGTTGGGAACCAGAATCATCTATAAGAAAAGGTTGGATCTAGTCACCAATCAGCCATTGATCAAAATGCGTTACCCTCCCGCTAATTGCTTGAAGAAGATTCCTCTGGAAACAGTTCCCTTGGACTTTCTAAGAAGATTTCATTACTGGGAACTGGATGCTCATACCGGTGAGGCAGTTTTGATATTTGTGCCTGGGATAGAGCAACCAGAGAAGAGCTCATTGTATAATTTGAAGAAAACTCAATTTCGAGTGTTTGATCCAATGAGCTTGATAAATTTCTCAGAGAAAGATTTGAGAAAGCTGTTCGACAATCCAATTCTTTTTAATGAGAGAAATGTTGTGAATAAGAAGATCGCATTTCAATTTCAAAGGATTGTCAACGTATGTGTAACACATGGAATACACGCTGGCGGTGTATTTCCAGCAGGCTGGGTTTGATTGAAGATTTTGAAGACCAAGCTGAAGACACGGGGGAGTTTGTTGATACATCTTAGTGTGTATGTCAGTTGGTCTAGTATGTAATGTGTTTGTTAATGTAATTGAGCTAGTTAGAATTACATTTTCTGTGTTATGCGACACAAGGCCAGTGTCGCATTAGTTGTAGTTGCGACACAGAGCTTATGTCGCAATAGTGATCTATGCGACACAAGGCTTGTGTCGCATAATCCGGCCAGTTTGTTTAGTATAAATACACAAATGTTAGGGTTTTAGAAAGAGACTTTTTGGGGATTTTCAGACACACTTATTCTCTGTTTTTGGCTGCTTATTTTATTGAGAAAGAAATATAAAGTATTATTATTGATTTGCACTTCATTGTTCTAAGCTTTATATTCTTTGTGTTTGTGTTTGTCTCCACCATTCGATTTGATTAAAAGATCCATCCTAAAGGGATCTACAAGAACATCATAATCTGCCAATTGATGCATCCAGAGTAGTTGAGCACAACAACTTCCAGCACCAACTTACTCTAGTTTAGTTGTTGATGTAGCCACAAAATTTTTCTTTTTGCTCGACTAACTAACTAACTTTCCACCAAGCAACTGACATCCTCTAGAAGTACTTTTCTTTCAATTTACAACCTACACAATCTGCATATGTAAAACCAATTAGATCAAAACTAGAATCTTTGGGGTACCAAAGACCTAGGTTTGGAGTACTTGTTAGATACCTAAAGATTCTTTTCACAATTTTTAGGGGTAAGCTTTAGGATCAACCTGATATCTAGCACATAAACATGTTGAAAGCATTATATCAAGTCTACTGGCAGTTAAGTATAATAGTGAACCTATCATTCCTCTGTATGTAGTTTATCTAAAGTACTCATGTATATATGTACGCATATGTATATGTATATTAAAAGAATATGAGAGAATTTGGTGAATATGTTATATTGTCAATGGTCAAATATTCTTTGGAGTTGTAAGAGTTAGTAATTGTAAGTACAAGTTAGGTACTTATACCTCTCACAATTACACAAATACTTAACTATACAAGCAATGTTTACAATCCTAATTTTATTCCTAACAATGATTATGTGAAAATGCACTCCACTTGTTTTGATGATTTCAAGGTGATTAACATAGTGTTTATGTTAATTTATAGAAATTATATACTTGCATTAACATCACATGAAAGATACGGACCAAACTGGCAAAACAAAAAAGTGGAATTGTAAACAGTAGGTCCATGGTGCACTCACAGTCGAACCGTGGGTCAACCATGGTTCTGCTTGACCATTTCCAGTTTGTTAGATCAATGTTCGGGTCAACCAATCAAACTCTTGTGTCTCCCGTTCATTCATTTGAGTCAAGGTTAGTCAACTCTTAGTTGCAAAAATAATATGAGTTTCATTACTATTTTTATAAATGTGTAACACGTTATAAAACCAAAGTTAATTTTATAAACTTTGTGGATTGTCTATAAAAGTGACCAAAGTATAAAATTGTTTTTATAAATATAAAATAGTTGGAGGGAATCTTTTGAGAAGCTTCCAACTTTTGAATTAAAGTCAAACGAAAAAAACACATGAACCATTAGGTAAAGAGATTAGTACCCTCATTGTACTTTGTGTTTACCCAATTTGTTTAATCTTTTACCCTTTGATAAATCATGATTATGATTGTTGTAGGGTATTGTGAACTGATTTATAAAGTTTGACTTTGAGAAAATGGTGCTCTCACGATCGGACCATGGGTCAACCATGAAGCAAAAGGATTTTATTTTCAAATCTTTGGAAGTTTGACTATAAATATCTAGCTCATTTTTAACCATAAGGTTATCGTCTTTAGCTTGTAAAATACATATTTATCCCAAATTAACTGTGATCTAAACTTGTATTGTTTATCAATAAGAGTGTGTATGAGAGATTTAGCTTTTAACCAAAGACTTGATTTATGTAGTGAGGTTATTGAGTTGTAATTATTTGTGTCACTACATTATTGTTGTAATTTGTTCCTCAAGTGTTTGTTTAGTGGAGGATCTCATATTACTCTTCCAATTGTTTGTGGAATAATGATTGAGTGTTTAGGTCTTCTATTTGTTAGGAGAAGACTCATTTTGTGAGTTAGTTGCTCTTGTGTTTTTTCAAAGTTGTGAATAAGATGAAGAAGAATAAGTTACCTTCTAGAGTTAAAAGAAGAAAAGTCTAGTGTAGTGATCTCCTCAAGTTGAGTTAGAACATTATTTAAAGAGTAATATATCTTCTATTTGTTAGGAGAATATATTGCTTGTGATTAAAATCTTCCATATTGAAAGTGGAAGCATTATACATTTAGTATCTAGGTTTCTTATTGTAGAAGTCAGATAGTTTGGTTAGACCATCTTCTTTTAGTTAAAGAAGATTAATGTTGTATTCTTAGTAAAGAAGAAACAACACTTTGAACAGTTTTCATACATATCAGTGAAAACTTTTGATTATTTAGTAGAGAAATCCCGATATCGCGTAATCGGAGAGTTAATTAATATGAACTAGTTAACGATCACTTCAACAACTGTAAATCATGGTATCTATTGGTGATATTTTTTTAATGCTTAACTCTTTAATTATTTACATATTTACTTTATTTATAATTATTAGTTAAATGATCATTCAAATTTTTTAATAAAAAAGAAAAATTGTTAAAATTAATTAATAATTATAAAATATATAATACACCCCTCTTATTTATTTATCTTTTTTTACATGATCACATCTTTCAAAAAAGTGTGTTATTATTATTTTTTATTTTTTATGTAAATTTTACTCTCTATTAAGAGTAATTTGTATGAATCTTAGTTTCAATTATACTTTATTTTTCTCCAAATGTTTTTAACTCATTTATTCAGATTTTCAACTCTCCACTATTTCAAATAAACCAACACATTAGTATCTTAAACCAATCCAACCTCCACATGCAACCGCCTTTAACTTTTAAATCCCATAAGGAATCCCAATTTATCATGAGTCATCTTTTAATGATAAAATCAAGAGAATATCAAGATAAATCGACGAGTTAATATGCCAATTGAATATAAGGGTTAATTAATCAAATTTCGAAAAGATTGAATTTTACCCGTATAAATAGGATTATATAATTTACTGGCAAGAGACGTGCAAATTATTTAGAAGTGTTAAAAGAGAATGTTCATTTTGTCATAAGAAAATGTTCATTTTTTCATATCGTTTATAATAGTAGGATTTAAACGGTCTAATATTTTTGTAATTTTTATTCTCCCTTGAAATGCTTTTTGGATAAAATATTATGTGTCTTGTTTTTTTTGTTTCTCTTTTTATTGACGTATTATTATTGTTTGATTTCTTGTTTTCGTGATCGATCTCAACAGTCAAATGAAAGATGAACAAAAAAATTTCGATTTTGTTTTTCTGTAACGACTTACCAGGTTGAATAGATATAAACTTTAAAGATAATCTTCCATCTCTCTAAATCTTCCCAATTTTATTAACAATACATTCTCAAGTTTTAAAGTACGGGAAAAGAAAAGGAAGGAGCATAAAACTGATAAAAAGAAAAGAAATAATGTAATATAATTTATTGTATATTATTTTCGAGTTGGAAAATAAAAAAAAAAATAATTAAGAAAAAAAAATGAAAGTTGTATTCTTGATATGTACGAAAAAAGAAATGAAAAATGTAAATAAATTAAGTAAATTTAAGTGTCTTTTTTTTACTTTGCAGATCTTATTAGCTCTTATGTCTGCGTTTCACTTTAGACAAAATAAGATCTTATTTTGTCTGCGGGCGGGCAGACTTAGAATATTGCTTTTTTTTGTCTACGAAAGCAACATTTGTATAGAGGAAGAGGAAAATGAGATTATTTATTATATTTAATTATACTAAAAACTTTTTTTTTGTTCATTACATCAACATACACTTATAAGTAATTATTTATTATATTTAATTATACTAAACTAGTTTTTAAAATCTTAATCAATAATTAAGCTAATCAATTACTATTAGTTTATAAATTTTTCTTTTATTCTCTTTATTTGAACTCATTTAGCCCAAATAGAAAAGTAACTTTTTTATATATTTTATTACTTGAATAATATATACTATATATATATATATATTAATAATTTGTGTCTCAATATTCTTTGTATGTGACCTCATAGATTCATACATAATTAGTAGTATAGTTACAAACATTGTACTATGCATATAATTCAACATTAGTTACCAAACAAAATGTCACTATTACATGTTTTGCGCTTCATAATTTTATAAGAAGGGAAGGTGTAGGGATGAGTTTTTTTGCAGACAAAAAAATTTCAAAATTACATTAATTCATAACCAGATTGACTTTTGCAGACAAAAAAAAAGCAAACGATTTTCTATGTTCACTTTGCAGACTTCAGGACCACATCTTCTTCTACAGACATGGTTATAAACATCAGACATATAACATTTGAAAAAACAAACAGCACCTTAGAGTTATACTCTTTAATAATAGGTGCTAATATTTTCACCATTACTTTGTATAAATCCACCAAAGTTGTGTTATAAGAGCTTGTATAGTACATGTAAGTAATGCAAAGTTTTAGGGAATTTATCAAAAAGAATGATGGATATATCATTGTCCTTTGATAATAGTGCTATAAGGATTAAAATGATTATTTACATAAATATGCATATAGTTTTCCTTTGTAATCTACTCATATTTGAACTGAAAATCTTTAAAACAAAAAACTCATTCATTTACATAAAATGATTATAGCGTTTTGATGTAAAAAGATATAGGGTTAATTGTTTCATTATGTATTTAACTTCACATTTTTTTCTATTGTATGCAACCACTTTTTAAAAGTCATATTGTATGTATCATCCTTTACAAATACGTATATCGTATGTAACGGGTGCCGGATGATCAGGAAAATACCGGTTTCGATACATACAATAAATATGGAGACAAAGTTCGATACATATAATAGACATTTTTTCAAGAGGAAAAAACCAAGTACCTACTTTTCAGGTTACCCGTTACATACAATATACATTTTTGTAAATGATAATACATACAATAGGACTTTTTAAATGTGGTTGCATATAATAATAAAAAATATAAAATTAGATATATAATGATATAATTAACCCAAAAATATATTATAAGCATGCACCAAATAATATTCTCTTCAATGTTCCAGAAGATAGGGATTGTTGGGTAATATTTCGTTGAAGAAAACATTATGTTAAGGCATTCTTTAGAATGATTAAAAATGCGCAAGATATGATTGTTTGTGTTGTTTGTTAGCATTCTATCTAGAGTGGTAGTATTTGATTACAGAAAAATTGGTTGAATGGTGTGAGAAATTATAAATCTTGTTTGGTATTTATATAGAAAATGAAATCGAAAAAAGATGAAAAATTATTGTTAAAAAAGAATAAAATGATAAAATTACTAAAGTTTTCAGTGTTGAAAAGGTAAAATCTAAACAATAAAACATTAAATACTCCTCTCACACGTCATGGTTCCATCCACGGTGACCAAACCGTATTGAAAACTAAGGTGAAGCCTCACACCACTGTGGTCAGTGAACGACCCTAAAAATAACAGTCATATCGTGTGCCCACTTAGATCATTTGCAGTCGACACGGAAATGTCATGTACGACTGACGTCACGTCAAGACGACTTACTCACGACTAAAAACTTACTCTCGGTAATGACACTCCACAACTTAAATCTAATTTTACTATTTTCTTTAATTTTCATGTTTCTTAAGAAATAATTACTTTTAAATTTAAAATAAACTAATCCATCAATTAAACTAACAAAGTTTGTTTATAATAATATTTATAAAAATATAAACAATTACATTATACTGTGACATTTATAAAAAATATTTAATACAATTTATAAAATTTAACAATTGGACTTGGCCCAAATTTAAAATATTAACAATCCAAATTCATAGATATTGAAGTTAACATATGTTAGAGTTTTTTCTTTATTTCCTTTGTACCATTAAATCAAACTAGTATCAACATTCAGTATCAGTTTTTATAAATTCTCAATACACTGTTTGTTATTTGACTAGTTCATAAAATTATGATGTCCTTGAGCCATCATGTTCAAATACCATCTATCACCATTGTTCACCACCATAAACACCATCATAAAACAAAACAACTGAACAGATAACTAGTCTAAACATAAATCATACGTAAACACACAAACTAACCAAAACTAAAAGCGCAAATCTTTAACTATCAAAACTATTTTAGATCTTAAAAACCATATCTGATACGATAGCAAAAATAATGAGATTAGAAAACGCCAAATTTCAAAAGACCCTAACTATCAAAACTACTTTAGACTTAAAAACAGAATCAGAAGCGATATCAAATAAAATGAGTTCTAAAAACCCCTAAAATTTTCGGCCATTCAACATCAGATATGAAAACCCCAAATCTTTCAGACATCAAAATCATTTCATATATGAAACTTTAGATCTGAAAACGAGATCTAAGACGATATTCGTAAACGCCAATTAAACCTTCAAATTAGATCTTAGATCTTAGATCTGAAAACTAGATGTTAGATCTGAAAATGAGATCTAAGATGAAGTCCGTGACCTACTAAAAACGGGTTAAACCTTCAAATTAGGTTTCATAACCGCCGGTTAAATCAGAGATGATCTACCGTTGTTGGAGGGATGAGTGAGAAAAAGGGAAAAAGAAGAAAAAATTAGAAGATGGAACGGTGGTGGTTGGTGGTTTTCGAAGGTGGCGATTGTCGTTGCTTTTGACAATGGTGGTAGGGTTAGGTTTTTAGCGGTGATGGTGGGTGGGGTCGAGAGAAAGAGATATGGATGGGTGTTGGTTGGTGGTCTCTTTGATGGAGTGAGATGAAGGGGAAGAGCGGGATGGGAAGAGATAAGGTTAGGGTTAGAAATTTAATTTAAAAAGGGATTGGAAGAGATGTCTAATGGCCGGTGATTAACAATAAAATGTATCCAACTTTTTAGTAAAATGGCAATGACGTGACGTTGTCATGTTAGCCTCTTCAAGCCACGTAATTAGGTCATGGCCAGCATACATTAGAAGTAATTAGTAACTTCGATGCATACAATAAATTTTTTTAAAATTGTATACATATAAAATAATATTGTGACAAGTTCGATATAGTTACAGACAATTAGCCCTATAATCAAAGAACATTGTGACTATGTGATCATGTTGCGTATGCAGCCAATTAGCTCCATAGGTATATACTATGTTAACATTTCCTACTCCAAAGCTTCGATCTTGACAAGCAACTAAATGGCCTCAATGACATTAACTGGTCTCACCAAAACAAAATGTGAGTCGCTAATTTCGGACATCACCAACTCTAACAGAACCACCTCTGTTGGCGGTTTGATTTTCAACGAGGGTTCAAAGAATCCTGCCCAAGATATTTGAAATAATAATAATAATAATAATAATAATAATAATAATAATAAAGACTTGATTTACGGAACAAAATAAAACTCCATGAAAACTTGTAAACGAGCTTACCAGGTGAGAGTTTTTTCCTGCCATATAGCTCTTCCGTCAAGGGGTTTGCTGCCCAATTATTAACAGCAAGAAGGCTCGTGGGTTGGAAACCAACTATTTTCCCTTCCGATGATAACACGATCTGGAATTTGAGGTCAAATGGATAAAATTATGGAAAAAAATAACACATATGAAATAAGGCTTGTGGGTTGAAGTGATTATTTGAACCTACCATATGATTTTGTGCTAGATGAAATATAATTATTAGAAGGAATAAGGAATAGTGTAGAGTATAGCAAGGGTATAAGAAACAAAACCTGATAACTTGCAATTTTGAGACCGGATGCTAATAACTCTTCGTCACTTTTGTTCGTTGGAACAAGAGTGATGTCATTATCGCCAGAATCAACTCGAACATTGTTTCTAAGGTAGTCAGGGAGTTCACCTGTGGATACACCACCACCACTTTCTTTTCTTATTTCTCCACTCCACCCGTAAGCAGCCTGAACTTTTTTTACAATTGAAACACAAACATCTTCCAACTATCAATAACACAAAATACAGCATTAGATATGCATGTATTTATGCATTTATTACCATACTTTATTTGGCAGTGATACTTGTCAAAATTTATATCAAAAGTTCAATCGTGAAAAGAAAAATCAATAGATAAAATCCGAATACAAAAGTGAGGCGGGAAAAGGGTAGCATATGCATATTATGTACCATAGTTGAATCCATGGACCAAAGACGGATCGATCCAATATGTGATGATTGAGGCTGTTGATACCCTCCAAGATGCTTTTCTCCATTCTGGAAACGGGGCAAATAAACTTGACCCATTACACTAACAGCAACAATGAAACATCCACTTGCTATGATAGCAGATAGCATTTTCAGCAAGGAGTTACTTTTCTGCAATAAAGACGTGACTAAGTATATCAACATTGTCACTTTGAAGCAGGATGTGTAATTTATATGAGTAAACTAATATATGCATCAATAAAAGAGTACAATAAAAGATCTTGTCAGACGAGTTTGGAATATTAGGTCAGGTAATATTGATTTTTTAAAATTTTGTATGACCTCAAAAGTCAAAGTTGTACCGTGTTCATCGAAAAAAGGCATTTTAATTATTCTTTTACCAAATCAGCACATTAGAAATGAAACTTCGACAACTTCAGTTACGAATGGGTCGATTTAGGTTATGGTTTATCCGAAACAGATCAGATAGATTGGAAAAATAAATTAAGGAAACGATCAGATAAGTTCGACCACTTCACTTATGAAAGGGACCCATCACTGAACCTCCCCCATTTTGCCACCTCTAAAACACATCATCTCCAAATAAATAAAAACATGTTTAAAGGTCCACTCATTACACAAAGTTTTTAACAGTCGGACCCAATGCAAAATGAAACAGGAGTACACTCATCAATATATAAAAACAGAAAATATGTCAATAAACCAGAAAAACTAACATCATTTCCCATACCTTCTTGATGCGCACACTAGTAGTTTTGGCAGTTGCACTGTATGGCAATTTCTTATTCGGGAGTGTGAATAAATCCTCATAATACATATCCAATATGTTAGCCAAACATACCTGAAACATAAGTAATACAAGAGTCATCACGGGGATATATGACAATAGGATAAACTGTTTAAATCTTGGAGAGAAATAGGTGTACCATATGAAAAAGTGTACTGTTCACATCAAATATACAATGTACAAAGACCTTTTTTTTTGCAACGTACAACTATAAACTATTTCATGCCATAGTTAATTGATAAAATAAGGAAGAATTAGAATACCATTTGGGAGTGGGTAAGAAGAACTTCCCACCTATTTTTACCCGATTCTTTCCAGCCTTCAACCTTCAAATCCATTAATTTGTCACTATCAATTTGCAGTTTATAGGCGGGAACATACTCGCTCACCCATGCACTAAAGTCAGGACCACCAATTTTTTCCAATCTAGAAGAAAAAGACCATGGCCACCAACTGAATTTTAGTGCAGTTTCTTTAGGCTTGTAACCTGCCTTCATAAAATTAAATTTTTCAAGCAAACTTTTAGCATTTTCAACCACCTCGTCTTCGAGTACTTTGTATAAAATGATAGAAGAGTCTTTTGATGAGATTTTTTCGGGCTTTTGAAATAAACGGAAACTATTGTAAGACGAGTAGTTATGAAGAAAATCTTTTTTGGTGTTTTCAAGGGCAGAAACGGAAATCACTTCTGCAACAATGGATATTGCTTGTTCATCCGAGGAATTGAAGGTGAAAGAAGCCGGGCCCTGCCAATAAAAAATGAATGATCTACATATCAAGTTGAATGATAAGTTTAACAGATTCAGATTATCTACATAAATAGTAAAGACACAATGACCAAAAAGAAACATTTTTGTAAAAAAAAGACAAACGATTTGTGAAATGGAAGTCAAAGTCTCTCTTAAATAGGCAACTTTAGGGTTCATTCTTAATAATCAGTTCTACAAAAATGATAATGGTGAATTGCTGACTTGACTTCAAGCCATAATGATCTAATAATCAATACCAAAACACAAATTCAAACAACCTCTAAGAGAAAAGACGAGGGTCTCTAACCTCTCTTATGTTTGCAAGATCTTTCATATTTCTTGTTGAACCTGGTCTAAACAAGAGAAGTTCAAAGCTCCCAAGTTGTCTCAAAGTCACTTGTCGAAACGTCATAGCAAGTATATTTGTAGATGTAGTGCTCGCCAAAACCTCTTTAGTTAAATAGTTTCGAAGGCTTTTAGCTCTCTCTTTCACCTTTCTAGATGGCAAAAACTGTCACAACAAAATCAATTAATATACGTAACGTTAACATTACCTAACTTACATAATGTTAAGACTAAAAAGAAGAAAACTATTTACAGTTTGAGCTAGTGTAATGTGAGCTTTACAGATCGGTTCTCCTTATCATAGAACATATTATATATAGATATATGTATATGTATATGTACGTATATAACAACTACTTCTACTAAATTAAAAATGATATGATATTATTAGTTATTACTACTCTGGCTCTGGTTTCAGAACAGATTACACATAATTACAATTTATAACATATTTCTGAAATGACCCACAATTGAAAATTAAATTTAGCATCTTTTAGATATAAATTACAACATGGTGAATACAAATAATAAGATACAAAATTCAAAATTGAAAAATTGGCATAATAAATTTGTTGACTAACCAATCTAGTGGAGATGGTGCTATGCTCATCAGAATGACCCGGAAATACAGTCTCTGCCACCATAACCTCCAACCCATTAGCAATGTGTTCCTCCGCCGCATCACCGCCGTCTGCGGCGGCAGCCGTTAACGCCTGTTCAAAGTCAACATCTCCAACGATAGTCAACCGACCCAAATCATTCTCGTAGGTTCTCACACACGGTATAAACTTTACATCATCACCGTCCAAAATATCAAGAAGGTATTTCTGGGTTTCTGGCAGCGGTGGCCGCGGCGGCGTTGGGGCGGAGCGAGCTCGTACAGTAAATTTAATTCGAGAAGATTTGAAGGGTATACTGGGGGAAAAGATCAAGTCTTTTGGTGAAAGTGAAGTGAGATTTGAACGGGTGCTATGAAGGTGAAGTGGAAGAGGGTGAATCAAGGAAGCCATTGATGGGGTTATTATCAAGGTTTTGGGTTTTTGTTAGTAAAGGGTTTTGGGATTATGCAAGTTTGGTGCATTTTATTAAGTGCCCCTCAAGGTTTCTTTTAGTTGAGGAATTAACTAGTAGTTTTAAGAAGTTGTCGTGATTAGTCCCTATTATTTTCGGTTTATGTAATGGTAACTTGGTAAGTAAACTAATTAGTCAACGATGTGTTGGAATGAAACAAGTTGTACGAGGTTTCCTTATAATATAAAATTAGATTATAAACTCGCGATAATACGGATCAAATTTAAATTTTATTTAGTCATTTTTTATATAATTTATAAACTTGCAATAAGGCGCGACGAATTTAACTTTTATAAATTAATAAATTATTTAGTCGATTTGTTTATATTGTGACCGACTTTTTTAATTTAAACAAATACATTAGATATTTAAGGTGCGAAAGTGTAATTATAGGGAAAAAAATTGTTGATCATTGCTAGTTTATAGACCCGCGATAACGCAAGATAAATTTAATTTTTATTAAGGAACAAAATATTTGGTCAACTTTTTATACAGTTTATAGACATGTGATAACGCGGGACGAATTTAATATTTATAAATGAATAAAATATTGTCATCGATTTTTTATATAGTTTATAGACTTGCTATGATGAGGGTCGAATTTAATTTTTATTTGGTCGATTTCTTTATGTAGTTTATAGACCCGCTATAATGTGAGACAAATTTAATTATAATAAAATATTGTGACCAATTTTTTTATATAATTTAGATCATTTATAGACTCTTTAATTTTTATTCATTTTTATTAATGAACAAAATATTTGGTCGATTTTTTATACAGTTTATAAACCTGCGATAACGTGGGACGAATTTAATATTTATAAATGAATAAAATATTGTCATCAATTTTTTTATATAGTTTATAGACTTGCGATGATGGGGGTCGAATTTAATTTTTATTTGGTCTATTTCTTTATGTAGTTTATAGACCTGTTATAATGCGGGACAAATTTAATTTTAATAAAATATTGTGACCGATTTTTTTATATAATTTAGATAATTTATAGACTCTTTAATTTTTATAAATGAATAAAATATTTACTCTAATTTTTTAATTAAAATAAATACACCAAATATTTAAGGGGTCAAATGTGTAATTATACGAAAGAAATTAAGATCGTTAAATCGTGAAAAGAGAAAACAATAAAGGGCTAAGATTCCTTCATTTTATCCTCTTTTAATTATATATAAAAAATAAAAATTTTATAGAATATATGAAGTGTTTGAAAATTTATTATGATAAATATACCTTACATACATACACTAACATTACATACACTAATATTATGAATGCACATAGTTATAGCATATGCAAAATTAATCTGTATCATAAAATAGATAGTTATTTTTGTCATGATAAGCCCTTAAATAATCATTCGCAATTTGTCCGAATCTATTCGAGTGTTTTATTAGTTATGGGTGTTAGCTAGGTTTTGCGGCGGTCCTCTTATTTGTGCTTGAGAAATTCTTTTTCAACAGATGTAGTATTTTCTAAGTATACATTAAACTAAAACAACCTGATAAGACTATATAATAAGTCAACAACAAATCACAAAAGTATACATTAAACTAAAACAAAATGACTTAAACATTAAGTGTTCTCTGTAATGATTTCCACTTAAGATACGACTATAACTTATGATAATTAATATAAAATTAAAATATAACTTTGTTGGTTAATGCATGTTTAGAAACGCATGTTAGTAATAACGTATCTGGAACTTAGATTAAAGGAAATTGTTTGTTTTTGTCCATGTGATAGTTGCGTATTGACAGTTTTATTCTTTTTCGAGTTTGGTCAATCTTTTTGTTCCCTAGTTTGATATTTTCGCCAGATTAGTCCAATTTTCTAACTTTGGTTAACTTTCCCCGTTAAGTATCATCACATGAGAAACATGTGAGGGTATTTTCGTAAAAAAAAATTTCCCTCTTTTAATGCCTTTACTATCCCCTCCCCTCTCATTTACACACACAGACAGACACACTCAAACACTCGATCTCGATCCCCCTCCTGTTCTCTCTCCCCATTCGATTTCGACGAGCAAAAATGGTGGTATTTTGTAGTTGTGACAAACCTACAATAATCCGAACTTCATGGACCTCGCTTAATCCTGGAAGACGTTTTCATTGTTGCGCTAAGAGGGTAAGTTACCCATAGCTCTAATGCCGTAATTTTTTCCCCTAAATTTTACCCTAAATCTGCAATAATCCCGAAAAAAACCTAAATTGTTGGATTTTTAGGCTACAAATTGTAGGTGCATTGGGTGGTTTCGATCCACCAATGTGTCAAAGAGCAGTAGTCATTATACATGGATTATTGAGGGCAAAAAATAATTTCGAAGAAACTCTGAGAGCAAGGGATTACGAATGTAAATGATTGAATTTTTTTATTTTATTTGTAGTCGGATCATCTTTTTTTGTATGTGGTGTTAGTTTAGTGTTGGTACTGTAAGTGTGTGCTAAAAATAGTCAAGTTGATGAATTTTGACTTTTTAAGTCAACCTGACTTATTTTTCACTATGTAATCACTCCAAATTGTATCCATTTTGTTGGACTATATTTGAGTAATATAATTTGATTCCATTAGATATACAATATTGTTATGGCATTGAGATGATAATTTATTTAAGGTTCAATGTTGACCCAAATCCTGCCAATACAACCACCAAATTCCAAAAAACTTAACCACCCAAAACCAACAGTTTAAGTTTTACAATCCTATCAATGTTGACCCAAATGCTAAGTTAATACATGGACAAATAGTTGATGTTTTACAAAATAACCATCATCTAAATCTAAATCATAAGTAAACCATTTAACCAAAATACATTGTTATGGTATATACAATACAACCAAAATAATCAGTTTTACCATACGAAATGCTAGCTAAAACCATCCTCCAAATGCCTTCCTGCCACCCCTGCCTTGACTAAAGTGTGACCTGGCCCAACATCTAAGTGGAATGCCTCTTAACCAATCCTGAGCAGCTACATCAAAGTTTTTCAATTCATCCATGGCTTCTTCAAACTCCCTCAATGTTGTTTTTGTTGCACATTTCCAAATCAAATCTTTGTATCCAGTTCCCTTGAACTTTTTGACCATGCTCTCATAGATGTGTCTCAGACAGAATTTGTGCTCGGGAGCAGGAAATACCTTCCCTATTGCTGGAATTAATCCCTATGTAACTAATTTATACAATAATTACTTAGAGAGTTAAACAGATGTGCTTAGATAAGTGACAATAAAACATGAACATATCTTTTGCCTGTCTGTAATGAAAGTGAAGTTGATATTCCTTTCCAAACCAAGATCATCTCCTAGACAAGTTAAAAACCAGGTCCATGAATTCAAATTTTGTGACTCTACTATACCATAAGCAACTGGATAAATTCCATTGTTGGAATCTACGCCTACTGCAGTTAGGTATTGTCCAGGATAAGGTCCTTTCATGAAAGCACCATCCAATCCAATGAACTCTCTTTTATCAGGCTTGAACCAATTTTTCAAAGCTCCTAAACATACATAGATCCTCTTAAATACTCTTGTTTCTGAGTGTGGGTTTGGTTCAGGTTGTACTTCAATCTTCACAGTTGTTTCTGGGTTCATCTGTTGTAGCTCAAGTATGTAACATCTCAAGACTTTATATTGATCTTGGAAAGCACCCTTCATTTTCTTTTTTGTTTCTTCTTTAGCTTTGTAAATAGTATTTTAGGTCATTCCTAATTGAAGTTGTTTTTCAAGCAGATCTTTCATACCCTTGCCAGTAATTGATGGTGGTGATTTAACTATGTCACTCACATGTTTTGCAAGAAAAGAGGAATTGCAACAGGAAAACTCTTTTGTCAAATTACATTTATGGTCTTAAATTAATGTTTTAACAATCCACACATCCTCCCCTTTCCCTTTGGAAACTTGTAAAGTCCATGGACATGTGGGGTTGTCAGGAATCTTGGACTCTGAAATGACATCTTTACCCTTACCTTTATTAACCTTCCCTTTATTACCCTTACCACTATCTGCTTTCCCCTTTCCCTTGTATTTTTCATTTGGCTGGACCACTTTTGTTGGCGTTTCAGGTGGAATGTAACCTGGTGTGGGCCTACAACACCTAGCCCTCATCCTTTCCAAGTCATTTTTAAGCATCTCAAGTCCCTTCTTGTGGCAATTGCATGGTTCTTAACCAACTCTGTAACCTCCCTCTTATTGTAGAACTTCTGTCCAACATAGAATGGACTCTTAACCAACTCTAGATGAGTAGCTTGTTTTTTTCCTTCTTAACACCTTTAATTTCCTTTTTCTTTCCATATGAGGTTATCTATCTTCATCCCACTATCATACTCATCAAAATTATAACCTAACACCTCATCATCTAAATTACCCTCATCCACTTCTAGATTCACTACTCTGTCCCTCCAATGATAATCTGTATCCACATTACATTTAAATGTTGACATATCTACTTCATCATCATTCAATTGGTTGTATCTCATATTCTTGAAGTCTGCTTCAACATTAGCCTCACCATCCAAATTACCCTCACCATTACCATCAACATGAGGCTCATCATCATTACCAGGTGTATTATCTTCTAAATGAGGCTCACCATCATCATTACCAAGTGCATTACCATCAACATTAGCAGCATCCAAAGGTTCATTAAAGAAATCATCATCAAATGAATTGTCATTCACAAAATCATCAGTGCCTAAATTTTCAACATTATCATCTAAATTTTGACTACTTTGACCCTAATATAAATGTTGACTACAATTCCCTGTTTATCATTTCGATTATCATTTAACACCTTATCTTTCCTTGCACTACTTTGACTCTCATCTATCCATTCTAAATACATTTTTTTCTCCTTTTTCTGGGCACAACTTTTCTCTCCACTAGCTCATCATCAAGTTGTTCAATTACAACATTATTTTTAATTGGTGATCTAAAATAGTTAGAAACGGTTGTGATTCCATGTTCTATGTATACGAAAACTACCCTCATCTGTCCAATAAAACTCAGCATATGCAGTACATTTTCATCATTTCCTAGTGCTACCAACCCAAAATCTAGGTCAAAATCCGGTTTTTTAAAATGATAAAACACTTTATCCTTTCCACTATAACCCGAATTAACTACCATCCTATCAATTTCATGAACTGAAAAGTAGTCAGCATTAAACTGATCCACAAATGTTGTTGTTCCACCCACGTATTTACGACCTGGATACTTCGACAATGCACCTCCATGATGTAACTTTATTGTAAAATCCGTTGGATACATAATAATACAAATTTTTTTTTTTCAAAAACTCAAAATTACCGTATAATCGAAAATCAAAGACATTTCCCATTTATCTAGACCTTCCTCTCTAATAACCCAACGAGGTTGCCCGTCCATTCTCGTGTGCAACTTCTATAATCGGATGTAGAATGGATTTGGGGATTTTGAAATCGATTTCGAAATTGTAGAACTGGAGCAGAGTTCGAGAGAGTGTGTGATTGAGTGTTCGAGTGTATATGTCTGTGTGTGTAAATGAGAGGGGAGGGGATAGTAAAGGTATTAAAAGAGGGAAAAGTGTTTTGACAAAAATACCCTCACATGTTTCTCACGTGATGACACTTAACGGGGAAACTTAACCAAAGTTAAAAAATTGGACCAATCTGACGAAAATACCAACCCGGTGAACAAAATGATTGACCAAACACTATCAATACACGACTACCACAAAGATAAATACAAATAATTTCCCTAGATTCAATAATACAAGAATGTGATTGTATATGTGCCCCTTTAATTAAGGTCACATAAGTTCAGAATTGTAATTAACTATAACAAACTAATCATCAACCAAAAGGTAAGTATTACTTGCCCCAAACTCATTGGATGATCATTGATTCTTAAAAGAACCGAAAAATACACTATTATGCCATCATCAAATGTAATTTATTAGTTAAGGGACTAAATTGGATGGTTAAAGATAGTTTACGGACTATTTGAGTAGCTTAAAGTAGAATCATATTCGCAAACCGACCTCATATATATATCCCCCAAAATTTGCGTTTCTAGGGCAAAATTATTCGTCCCTGTCTACTCGTATTCATTCGATCAGGTGAAATATACTTTCGATTCAACTAATTTCATTCGATTCCTCTCAAAAACCGTTGTTAGTTTTCTAAATTTCATCATTGTTATTGTTATTTTTTTCTCTTTTTGCAGATTGAAGATACGCTACATTGATTCTCTTAATCCGTTCAGTAAGTTCAAGTTTTTAGCGTTTTCATTAATATATGTAGAGATTGAATTTGCTGTTATCGTGTTAGGGAAGTTTAGGGTTAGGTTTTGAACGTATATATGTTGTTGATGCATATATCCATATAGAAGTTAATAATTATCTAGTTTTTTGGTGAGTTTAGAGTATGCTTTTTAATGAGTTCTTTGTGATTTTGTATGATGCCGTTAGAAGGTTTATAACGAATTGAAGTATTGAATGCGACAGAAGTAACAAAAAATGTGGATAATGTTCGGTTTACCTCTTTTAAGTTTTGCTTTTTATTCGATGAAAGTACTTATAACGAAAGAAAAGGGCCGGCTTAAATTCAAGTGGCGGCTGTTTTCTTAAAAAGAAAAAAATGTGTTGCTATCACATTAAGCCTGCTAAACCATATCATATCATTCTCATTTATTGAGCTATATAACATAATAAAGTGGACATAATATACTTAGCATATTATCATAAAATTGGTGCCATATATTTTGTCTAAGTAATTTTATGATGACAATTCTGATTTGGTGATGATGGTTCTGATTTCAGGGAAGCTACCTTTACCATGGGAAAGAGGAAGTCAAGAGCAAAGCCTGCACCTAGGAAGCGGATGGACAAACTCGACACTGTATTTAGCTGTCCCTTCTGTAACCATGGGACCAGTGTTGAATGCCGCATGTACGTATTTATTTTAGAAATTTAGTATCTGCTCTTTATTCATATAATTAGACAGCATCCTATTTATTTTATAGTTATCTGTTAGTCAAAAGTTGGTATTTAAATGTCGAAAAATGAACTATCTTGATTTGGACCTGAAGCATACATTTTCTGTAAATGATCTCTTATTTGGTGCTTGTCTGATTTCAGTGATATGAAGAACTTGATTGGCGAGGCATCTTGCAGAATATGCCAGGAGAATTTCAGTACTACTATCACAGGTACTACATCTGTCATCTGTGTATGTTCTGCTTTGGAACATACAAAATTATCTGTAAGCAATAAGAGTGCTAGCTTAAATATATGTATTTTGTTGCTGTTAAGGACCATCAAGATGCAGACAAAATAAAATTTATTTTCATTCACTTAATGACTTTTTAGAATTAGATGATGAAAATCTTGACATAGGATAACTTTTTCCTTCTTCCTAATTATTACCATGAGTTATAACCACTTTCGCTTATTTTCTTGACATGCAGCTTTGACAGAACCAATAGACATGTAAGTGCAACACTCTTCACCCTCTTCCATCTACCTCCCTGCTTAGAGTGGTAATATTGACCCATTTGCTTGAATGGGTCGATGTGGGTTATGCTTTATCTCATACGCGTTAAATGGGTTGAAAGTCGCAAATTGTATTTTTTAATGCGTACAACTTAAAACAGTTTTTAATTATATCCTAATGGTGCATTATCTAATGTACAAAAGAACTGGTTGTGGGTCACACCCAACCTGATATTATAAAAGATTATGAATTTTCCTTCACCAAACCCGCTTGACCCACCATCTTGCTTCCTATATCCATGTTCCTGACTCTTATGGTGGAATGTTAAAAACATGCACAGATATAGTGAATGGATTGATGAATGTGAACGTGTTAACACTGTTGATGATGATGGGGTCCCCGTTGAAGATGACGATGCTTAGAAGCTAGATGTGAATGCTTGGAGAAATCTTGTTCACTTAGATATAATGTATGATGTATGGTTTTGTATTTTATGAATTGGAACGTAAGGTGAACTTAGATTGGGAACCTGTTGATGACCTAATCTTATAAATTTGAAAATAAACAAGTTTGTGAATAGTAAGTCCTGCTGCTGTGTATTTTTCTTCATCAATCTGAGTTTCTGTTGACATTTGTTTGCCTTTTCGTGTTACTATGGCAATGCCGCCACAAGTCGTTAACTTGGTGTGTAGGTTGTTGTATTTTGATGGTAACTAGGTTAATACCTTGTAATGACGCGGGACAAATTTAATTTTTATAAATGAATATAATATTGTGGTCGATTTGTGGCTAGTTTTTTATATAGTTTATAGACTCGCGATAATGTGCGACGAATTTAACTTTTATAAATGAATAAAATATTAGGTTGATTTTTTATATAGTTTGTGATAATGTCGGACGAATTTAATTTTTATAAATAAATAAAATATTGTGACCAATTTTTTTTAATCCTTTATTTGGTCGATTTTTTTATATAGTTTATAGATCCGCTATAACGCAGGACGAATTTAATTTTAATAAAATAAATCCGATTTTTCTATTAGTTGATAGACTCTTTAATTTTTATAAGTGAATAAGTTATTTGGTTTATTTAATTTCTATTAGTTGATAGACTCTATATAGTTTATAGACTCTATAATTTTTATAAATGAATAAGTTATTTGGTCTATATTTTTTAAATTTAAATAAATACATCAAATATTTAAGGGACCAAAAGTGCAATTATACGAAAGAAATAAAGATCGTTGGATCACAAATGGTGAAAAACATTGAAGGGCTCAGATTCCTCTATCGTATCCTCTTTTAACCATATATAAAGATAAAGATGTGAACTGAACCGTTCTTTTTGTTTCATAAACAAAATTTAACCGTACAAATTATTTTGGCTAGAGACAAATCCCATTTTATTGGTGATCAAATACAATCAATTGGAACAGGGTTTATTTTTTGTATCGTCTTTGAAATCAAGTTCCACCTTATTATCGATCCTCCAACAGTTAGGAACAGTAACCATCTTTGTCCTATTAAGCATACTTTTGTAGTTGGGTGGGTTGTCTCAAAACTTGGAGAAAGGAATTTTCTTTTTCCTTTCTTTTCTTATTCGTAAGGTTTTACATCATTAAACTCTTACGAGTCCCTTAGACCTCTTCCAATGGAAGAAACTTCTTTCAAGATTTTTTCGTGCAACATCAGCGCCACGTCAGCACTTCTTCAGAAAGACTGACCAAAAACTGAACCGTTCCAACAGAAGACAGCTTCTTCAGAAAAACTGAAGGACGCCACCATTTATTTAATTACAACAAATACAATTGCAATTATAATTTTAAAACATAAATTAAATAAAACATTACATTTAAAATTAAAAGTACGATTACAATAATTAAAATAAAATAAAACATTACATTTTATATTAAAACTACGAATACAATAATAATATAAAATACTATACTAGACATTTAAAACTAAAACTACGAACTTTACACTAATTATTAAAAAACTAAACTAGTAATCTACTCGTCTTCGTCTTCGTCTTCGGGTGGTGGTGGTGCTCGTGGTCGTCGAAAACGGGAACCATACTCTTTTTTCACTTCCTCCCTAGCTTGGTAAATCATTTCAATATCGTCGGGTGGCAAGTTTGTTGGTACCGGCGTAGCGAGAAACTTAAACGCTTTAAACATTGTTCGTTTAGCCGCGAGCATTGTTCGTATCTTTGCCTCCTCCGCTATCGTTTCCATACTCCTTTGTTGAATTTTAGCGGATGCAATAAGAACGGTTCACGTCATCGGACTTTTATGACTTTTCTACTTTTATTTCGACCTAGTGGACGGCGGATCACGTCATCGGCAAATAGATTTTCCGTCGGAGTCGGAGTCGGGATCTCGGCGTCATCGTCGAGATTGATTGGATCGTCGGGTTCTTGTTCCATGGGTCTTTTGTTGCCCATGACACCATCGGTAGGGAAGAACTTCAGATAATCCTTTAAAACGGCCCATCGTCTTCGTAATTGAACTTCCGTCTTTGTTGATCTTTGAATAGTTTACGGGCATGCTTTATAATATCCGCGACCCCGTTCCCGCTTTCCCACATGGCTTCAATTTTTTTGTAGATGGCGTTAAGTAACTTGACATCTCTTTGGATTTTATTCCATTTACTCGTTAGTTGATCCATTGACCATTTGGTCTCAACTATTAAGTTGTATTGTGACATAATGGTTTGCCACAAAGAATCGCGCGTTTGATAATTTCCAACCAACGCATTTTGCGACGCGTCGATCCACCGTTCCGCCAAGATCCGACTTTCTCTATCATTCTAAAAAACCTTTGTTCCTTTACCTTTACCCTTACGATCTTTTTTTGGTGAGGGTATGGGTACATAATCGGCTTCGTCTTCGTGTGGTGGTGTTTCGACTTGTTGAAATTGATTTTGGGATAGCGGTGTTTGGTCGAATTGTTGTTGGAATTGTTGTTGTGATTGGAGTTGTTGTTGTTGGAATTGTTGTTGTTGGAGTTGTTGTTGTTGGTACTGTTCATATGATGCTTGAAACATATTTAAATAGAATTGTGAGCGTGGGTCGTTGGATGAGATTGAAAAAGGGTTAACAATCGGTACATATGGAGTAAAACCCATTGAAGTTGAGTTGGTATTGCTTTGTTGAGATGCGGATGACAAACCCGACGATGACATATTGATAGGATTTTCGATGAGGTTGTTGCACATATTGCTTGATTGTGTTAGTTGAGTGTTTTGTTTTTTTTTAGACATTGTAGTTGTGGTTGAAAGTGTGGAAGTAATATGTAAATAAAATGTATGTAGTTGTAATGTGGTTGAAAGAGTGGAAGTAATATGTAATTAAAATGTGTGTAGTATGTAATTAAAATGTGTGTAGTTGTAGATGTGGTTGAAAGAGTGGAAGTAATAAGTAAATAAAATGTGTGTAGTTGTAGTTGAAATAGTGGAAATTGTATGTAAATAATAAAGGTTTTTTGTAGATGAAAATTGAAAGAATGAAAGTTGTAGTAGTTGTGTGAAATTATGAAGTAGTATGTATATATATAGGTAAAGAAAAAGAATAAAAAAAATAAAAAAATAAATGTATAACCGTTGGTAACGGATAGTATAATTTTTTTATTTTATTTTATTTTATTTTTTCAAATTTTTTACCGTTGGTAATTGAATGTTGGGAGAAAAAAAACAAAAAATTTTTTTTTTTTTTTTTTTTCTTTTGTTAGTGGGTTCCCACCACTTTGTCTGTCTTTGTGGTTCTTAATCGAGATAGAAATGGAAGACGATGACGAAAGGACGGAGGGATGACGCATGGTGCCATCGGTAGAAGTCGAAGACGGATGGAGGACGCGAGGAAGACGGTGTCCGTTGGCACCGGTCTTATTATCAATCCCCAATAGTGATAAAAGAATAACAATTTTGTCTCGTTATGCATATTTTTAATATAATAATAAATTTGACAATATAAACAAGTTATTTTGTCGTTGGGTGGTTTGTGTCTAATACCTCTTTGTTGCAAAATGCAAGTTTTGTTCAAAACTTGGAGAAAGGATTTTTTTTTTCTTTTTAAACTCTTTCAAGTTAGAAAATCAGACAAACTTTTAATATAATATAATATAAAAAAATAAAATAACAGAATAGAAAAACAAATTACTATCATCTATTTTAAATTAAACATTTGTGTTGATTGTCAGTTAACGACCTAAACATCGACTCTCACCATATTTTACTTTTGAAAAAATCTTAAGAAACACAAATGCATAAATATATATATTGTAAGGGGATTTAAAAGGAAGAAATTTATAGGGGAGAAGGAAAATAAGGATTTTGTAGAAGGTTAGTATATTAACTTACAATTTAATAAATATTATAAACATTATTAAATTAAATAAATTTAATGTTGGCAGTTATTTGTGGAAGACTAATTCTCCAAAAGAAAGCATCAACGATTTGAGGAGATAGATCCTAAATTATAGGGGATGTGAATCAAAAGAAATCTGCTTCTCAATTAGATCAATGAGTACTAAATTAATAATTTTTATTTAATCACAGGTCCTCAATCTTTTCCGGCCAATCCCCACCGAAACCCTACTTGTCGGCCACTTTTGTTGGGAAAATGAAAATGATCTCATTGATAGTTTATCTTTCCTACTAATAATATTATCCATTGTTGTGGTTGTTATTGATGAAATAGAGGATGATAATGAAGAAAACATATGCAGTGATGATCACTTCATTATTGCATATGTTAACGCTCTGATACCATTTTCTGTCACACCCCGCTAAAGCGGAAACACGAGATGTAACAGTACAATGATTTCACAATCGAAAATTACAAAAGATCACCGTTCAACGGTCTACAATTAATACATTACATAAAGTCTTACAAGCGTTTACAACACAAAAGTAAATAATCTAAACATGCGATTACATCCAAAAGAGAAAATCCCGTAACGCTACAGCAGCATAGATCATATAACGGGATTAGCTTCAATAAACAAGTGGTGACTAATTCCTGAAAAGCATGTAAAAGTAACAGGTCAACTATGAAACATAGTTGGTGAGTACACAGGTTTTGTGTAATGAAATACCCTTTTCAAGTGTTTACATGTTGGTGCATTTAGTGTGTCTGTCACTTGGTCTAAGTTTCGAGTTGTAATTATTTAGATCAACTACTGTTCATGCGATATTGTCAATATCGCTCAAGCGATATTGCCAATATCGCTCAAGCGATATTGCCAATATCGCTCAAGCGATATTGCCAATATCGCTCAAGCGATATTGTCAATATCGCTTAGTTACCTAAAATAGATAATTATATAAATAGTCGTTTAGGGTTTCAGATCAATAGTTGCTGAAATTCGTATTTGTGCAGCCTGTGTTGTTTCTCCAGTCAATCATCTGTAAATCACAATTGGTTTGTTTGATCAAATATATTATTGTGATTACTTTGTTACTTTGTGTTATGAAACGTACTTTGATTTAGCTTTTGATTTCCGCGCTTAAGCTATTGATATTGATTCATTGTGAAAAGGCCTGTCCTTTAACGGTCCTACAATTGGTATCAGAGCCATTTAATCATTGGATTATTTGGTTTGAATCAATATTCGTTTACGTTTAATTTAAAAAAAAAATTTCTGTCCTTTTGAGTGTCTTTAAGTGTTAAACTAATCATTTAGTGCTTGTGTTTAAGTTTCTGGATCTTTGTTCGTTGGTTTCAATCCTAAAACTTGTTTTGATCTTCGAAACTTGTGTTTTTAGGGTTTACAGCCGTTTTAGCGATATTGGAACTCAATATCGCCATTAGGGTTTCTGCGACATTGAAAGCGACATTACTCATTAATTTGAGCGATATCATTAAGCGATATTAGTTCAATATCGCCTAATTGATTTTAGCGATATTAACCCAATATCGCCTGGTTGATTTGTGCGACATTACTGCAATATCGCCTGTGATATCGCCTGTTCTTGTTTGATTTTGACTTTTGCTTTAATTAGCGATATTATTAGCGATATCAACAATATCGCTCATTTATCTAATTGATTTAAGCGATATTGTCAATATTGCTTTAGAGTCTTAAATTAATTTCTCATTATTTTTCAAAAGTTAATCAAATTTAATACTTTCTAAGATGTCTACTTTGCAAGCAGTCAATGCAATGTTAAAACACAATGCAGAGGTTGGGTCAGCAAATAAACCTCCATTCTTTGCTCCCGGAATGGAGTACTCTGAATGGAGAGGTCGTTTTTTGTCGTTTGTTGCGTTTACTGATCCGGAAATGGAAATATCATTACTAGAGAGATATGTGAGACCAGTTGCAAGTGGAGAGCATGTTGGTATTCCTCCACCAAAGCCTATTCGTTCTATGTCTGTAGAGGAACGTAAGGCATGGGAATGTGAACGAAAGGCTCACTCGGCTATCACCATGGCCTTACCTGCTGATGCTATGAAGATGTTTAAACAACATGACATAGCTTATGATCTATGGAACGGGATAGCTGAACGATGTGGAGGTACCACTGAGTACAAACAGAGTAAACTAGAGCTCGTGAAGAAACAGTATGATCTGTTTGATATTTTGAAGAACGAGACTGTGAAGGATCTTTTCTGTCGATACTCACGTCTTGTCAATGAATTAACTGAAGGTGGTTATAAGTTCAGTACTATAGAGGTCAACAAGAAGTTGCTAAATGCTCTACCTCCTCATTGGGAAACAAGAGTTTTGATGATGGAGAATGATCCAGATGTTCTTGCTATGTCTCTGGATCAGCTTATTGGAAAATTGGAAACCTGTGCTTTAGACATTCAGAAGAAAAGCACACGGTCAGGCACTCTGGTATCTGACAATAGCAACTTTGGCTATGGAAGTACCGCACTTCTATCGGGGCCATCTACTTCTGGAACGAAAATGACTTATACTTCCGGAAATCAGTCAACTGGAACATTTTCGTCGTTTCCAACTCAGTCGTCGTCTTCAGCAACTGCTTCTCAGAATGAGCATGCAGTAATATTTAATGCTTTTCTCTCATCCTATGATGATTTTCTCTCTAAGAGAATTAGCTCGGTGGATCTTATCGATGAGGATTTTGCTCAAGTGGATCCCGATGAATTAGAAAGAGTGGATCTGCGTTGGAACATGGCCATGCTGACACGAAGGACTAAGACTTATCTAAGACGAACGGGTAAGAGATCTCTTGAAGATGTGTCTGACAAAACCAGCATGGGTTTTGACAAATCCAAGATCAGATGTTATAGGTGCCAAAATCTTGGGCACTTTGCTAGAGAATGTGAGAAGGCTAGACAACCACCTTCGGGTTTTACTAAGCCTTCTCCATATAAGAAGGACACCGAAGTAGCTAAGGCTGCTATTTTGTTAGAAGAGGAAGCTGCTTATGATTTTTCTGCCATGGATGATCAAGAAAACCTAGCTCTTATGGCGGGTATTCAAAATGAGGTAGAATGTGATTCCTTCTTCTGTGAAAACTGTCTAAAGTTAACTGGCAAAAACAACAGGCTCATTGTAGAAAATGATAGGTTAAATACAGATTTAACTAAACTCATTGAAGCAAACAACGTTTTGAAACAAAATGAAAAAGTCTTTGGAGTCAATCAAACAACTATGATTGAAGAAAAGAAAGAGTTAAAAGCTATGATTTATAATAAACAAGATGAAATTGATAGTTATCTTAAACTGATTGCTCATCTTAAAAAGGAACTTGCTGAAACTCAGGCTGACAATGTTGATTTTAAACGTAAGCTTGCTAATATATCAACTTCTAGTATGGTCTTTGCTGATATCCTGCAAAATCAGCGAACTGATACAAAGAGCAAGACAGGAATTGGTTATCACAATCAACCTCCTCCTTCAAATTTGAATCAGCCTATTCTCTGTCAGGATGAAATCAAAGACTATGTTCCTTCTGTTTTTAAAAAGGAAACTGATTCTGTTGTTAAGCCAGTTAGTGTTAACAGTAATGATCAACCCAAAACTCTTAAGGCTGTTGATCACAAGCAGACTAAATCACTTAAAGGAGTGATTTCAAAAAAACTGAGAGTATTAAGCCTAAACTTGAGACTGTCAAGTTTGTGTCTTCAACAAACGTTGAAAAAGTGGTTGAGGTGGAAGATGTAACTCATGAGGTTACTCAGAAAGTTAAAAAGAATAATTTCAGACCTGAAACTTTCATCTTTACTAATGAAGATAAAGATGACATAAGCTCTAAAAGGAAACCAGTAATCCAGGAGAACTCTCATAATGATAAAGCTATAATCAAAACTCCTTCTCCAAAGATTATTTCAAAAGTAAAAGCTTTTACTCCAACATGTTCACATAAGTGCTCATGTGTAGTAAAAGTATCTGAGAGTAAACCTCGTGCGGTTTCGTTTTCACCAAAACCACTATCTGTCTCGGATCGTATTTTTCAAGAAAAACGATCATGCTTCTACTGTAAGAAGCAAGGTCATCTCATAAATCAATGTCCAATGCTTGCTAAAAAATGGGCATAAAAAAAAAATCTACATCATACAAAAAATAGAAAGCAAAATGGATTATTTCGTGATGTTCCAATTTTAAAAGTTAATAACGTTATACCTACTCAAAAGGTAATTCGAAAGGTTGAAGTTATTAACAAGCAACCAGCGTTATCAAAAAGGGTTTGGACAAAGAAAAGTATAGGGAATATTGAGTCATCTAAACTTATCACATCAGTAAATGATAATGATTTACTAAAAAATAAAGTGTTAACTGATGTGATAATAGTTGATGAAGCCTCAGGAGTACCCAAGTCTATCAAGGCTTGGGTCTCCATTTCAAACTAACATTCCTTTTATTTGTGTTGTGACAGTCAACAGGTCAAAATAGCAAGTGGTACGTTGATAGTGGCTGTTCGCGACACATGACAGGCAATATCTCCCTTCTTTCTGATGTTAAACCTTTCAATGGGGGACATGTTGCCTTTGCTGGTGATTCTGGAGGTACCATTACAGGAGTTGGAACTCTTACAAATGGACTAGTGAGCTTTGAGGATGTAAATTTTGTCGAGGAGCTGAATCACAATTTGATAAGCGTCTCTCAAGTTTGCGACAAGAGTGAAGAACTCTTACATGACAGTTCACTGCTGCGTTTACCGATTTGGAATGTTTAATTTTGAAGCCGGGATTTGTGATTCCCGAGGAATGGATCTTGATTAGAGCACCGAGAGTGAAGAACTCTTACATTTTGGACATGAGGACAGTGGAAGCTGAGGAACACACCTGTCTTCTAACCAAGGCCTCTTCGAAGGATTCATTGTTGTGGCACAGGAGGATGGGTCATATTCATTTTAGGAAAATGAATTATCTGGTGAAACACAATCTTGTTGAGGGTATTCCTAAACAAACCTTTGCTTTGGAGGATGATTGTGTGTCCTGTTTAAAGGGTAAACAGCACAAAAAGCTTCACAAATCCAAACAAGTTAATTCCATTAAAGCACCTTTGGAATTACTTCATATGGATTTGTTTGGACCCGTTAGCACGAAGAGTATTGGGGGTAAGTCGTATTGTCTGGTCATAACAGATGATTACTCTCGCTTCTCATGGGTTTTCTTTTTGCGTACAAAGGATGAGACATCAGATCTTCTGACCTACTTTTTCGATCGTCTTGAGAACCTGTGCAGTTTGAAAATTAAAAGGATACGTAGTGACAATGGAACGGAATTCAAGAATAAATGTCTTGAACTATACTGTCTACGTAAAGGGATTGTTCATCAGTTTAGTGCAGCAAGAACTCCACAGCAAAATGGAATACGAGGTTCATAAGAATACGAGGCGTTATTATGAAACCCCGTTTATCATTGTCCAAAACCACAACGATTTATAGTATAAAACTCAGGTTATAGAATTTATGGTTTTAAAGAAATATGGTTTCTAATGACAAAGTCATTGTCAAGTTCGGGTCGTAAGGTTTATAGTTTCAAAGAAATGACATTTCAAATGACAAAGTCATTGTAAAGCTCGGGTCGTAAGTTTATTGTTTCAAAGAAATATTGTTTCAGATGACAAAGTCATTGTAAAGTTCGGGTCGTAAGTTCATAGTTTCAAAGAAATATTGTTTCAAATGACAAAGTCATTGTAAAGTTAGGGTCGTAAGTTTATAGTTTCAAAGAAATGTCATTTCAAATGTCAAAACGTCATACATTTATAGTCGTTTATGAAATTTCTATGCTATCACGTTATAATGTCTATAGTCACAATGAGTTATTATGCTTGAGTCCACAACCAAACCTACAACCGATAAACCTTTGCCCCAAAAGAGAGATGCCCTATCGTTGGCATTTAGGATGATGGGATGCACTCACGTGGCCACGTGAGTGGGGAGGTGGCCTCACTTTATGTCATTTTAAGGTTTGTGTAAAATTTTCAGGTCGTTTTGAGCACTGGAACTTTGGTTTCCAACTTTATGTGTTTTAACAAGTCATAAATCGGAAAACATATCAAAACACTTCCAAGGAGTGTTAAATTTTGAGGATAGTGTCCTTTTCTGTGGAAAATAACACAGGAATTTTCCCATATTTATTTGATGTCAAAAATTATTTTTCATGAATATTTTTCTTTTTGTAGCCTTTATTTGTATTAATCTAGGAAAAATTACTTGTGTTTATCCAAAAATTCTCATTTTTATTTTCAAGATTCTTTTCTTGATATAGTTACTGAGAAAAATCATCCCCAAATTTTTAACACGTTTTATCTAATATTTTTGTATTTTTGCTTTATCACAACGCAATTATTTACATTTTACAAGGCTAGAATAATGCATGATGTTCATGCATTTTCTAAAAATACTAAATCACCAAGATAAATTCCTATCTTTTTATACTACTGAGATACACATGTTAGGAGTCTAAAAATATTTTTTCTTAGATTTATTGAACAACTTAAGACCCATGAACAAGTATCACAACAAGGTGCTCACTGAAAAGTTACTGTTTGCGCATCAGTTTTGTGTGATACATTTGGAGGTCGAATACTCAATGGATTTGAGTGAGACCAGTGGGGTTTAAAGGTAAGACATTAAGCTAAATTCTAAAAGAAAAATAAAGATTTTTGGACCATTATTCACTGAGTTATGGTCGTTTCAAGTGAGGTCAAAATCTGGACAGATTACATATAAGACAATGGTAATCATTTTGGTGTGTTTTTCACTACCAACGATTTTTAGACCTCATCCAATGATTGAGGCATTGTCTTATATGCATGAATATGTATTTTCACAGAAACAAAAATATACTTTAACATAAATTAGGATCTAGCTACGAAAATGGTGCATGCAAGCTCAAAAATCGGGTTTTTTGGCTCTTTTTCAAGAACACAACTTGCTACCAAGTTCTAGATCTTATTTATTCATTTAAATCTTTGATCTAACACAATCTTGGTGTTAAAATACATCTAAGATGTGTTAGAAATTATTTTTAACCATTAAATCCATTCAAGCTTGCAAGAACATGAAAATAGTTACAATAACATCAAAAAGTCGACTTTTTCGGTTTGATTCTTGGTTTGATCATAGGTTACCCTTCTTTTACATATGAATGTGTATAAGGTGTAACCTACAAACCATCAAACCTTATATGAGGATTTAAGCCATGAAAAAGGCATGAAATCCATGAAATGAACATGATAAAAGAAGGAAATGAAAGCTAGGATGAGTGGTTATACCTTAAGGATCTTATATTAATGTAAGAAGACCTTTAAAATGGTGATTTAATGATGAAAAAGGGGCTGGAGATTCTGGAGTTTAGTGTGTGTTTAGAGAGTTTGTATGTGTTTTCTTGAGAGAAAATGAGAGAGTGAAAGAGTGAAAGAGTGTAGGTAATGATTTTGCATGGAATCAATTATAGTGAGTGGAGTTTTATAAGAAAAAGAAGGGATTTAAGTGGGGGAAAGGGGAGGTCCGGTTTTGGGCTTAAAAATATGAGTTTTTATTTTATTTTTTTGTTAAAATATAATGTATATTAGTTGTGGTATTTATTTGTATTAAAATTGCACAAGTCTTGTACATTTGAAGACTTTAAATTGTGTTGTTTTAATGCTTAATATTTGGGTTATGAAAATTGATGTTCTAAATTTTTAAAATACTTCAAATTGTATTTTAGATTGTTTATAATGGATATTCAAGTATTAGTTTTTCGGATTCGAGTTTTGTTTATTCGATTCGGGTCGCGTTTGCCAAGTTACGGAATTTCGGTTAATTCCGATTTTTGTGATGTTTTTGTGGTTAAAGTTTGAGTCATGAAACTTTACCTTATAAGTTTATAACACTTTGATTCAATCACGATTGACATTCACGAGTTAATTAACCGATTTTCGGTTGCGTTTACTGAGTTACGGAATTTCCGGTTAAATTCCGATTTTTGCGATATGATAAATATTTTGTGATGATTATGAAATTTAATTTCATTTGTTTTCTTTGGCACTTTGTAACCTAATTTTGTGTTCCTCACAGTCTTAAAGTCCGCTAAGCAATCTCCTAGAACGTTACGCGATTTCGGTAATTTACGGTTTCGGTACTTAAGGAGTCGTAACCTAGACTTCTCACTAGGATTTTAGAGTGCTGTAAACGTAATTAGATAGACTAGGAATTTAAGTGCGTTAATGACCTGAGATTTTTTGACGGTTGTTACAGGAAGAGAGATGTTGAGATTAACAAGATCAGGAAGAATACCCCTTATTCGAAGATCTCTTACTAATGAAGCTTCATCAGCTTTGAATTTCTTTATTCTTGGTGTTCTGCTGGGTCCTTTGACATTAAGAGTAGAGAGAGGTTGGTTAAGGCCAGCTTCACTTTTGTTCAGATTTACCACAAGTTCATCAATGATCTTCAATATTTGTGGCTTAGCAGCACTTGATCCATTTTGAACACAAGTGTAAATTTCTCCTAATTCACTGAAACCGATCTCTTTGAGTTTTGAGAAATAAATTGTTACTATCTTCTCTGACCCTTCTCTAGTCATCTCCAGAAATGATTTTTTGTTTTTGAATACTCTGGGAGTGACCTTTGTGATTCTGCTTGGGTTCTTTCTGACAGAGAGATAAAATTTTAATCTCTTTAGCTCATTCTTTTTCTTCTCCTTCTCTTTCTCTGCCATTTTAAATAATCTTTCATTTTTTTCCAAAGCAGTTTCACCCTTTTTTCTCTCAATCTCCATCTCTTTTGTCAGAGCTCTTACATCAACATCACTTTCTTTATTAAGAAGAGCTTGTTTTTCAACCTCAATATGCGCTCTGATTATTTCCACTGGAACTTTTAGTTCCTTGGCTGTTTTCTTGATTTGGTCATCTTCATCAGATTCAGATTCAACAACTATCTTTCTTTTCTTCTTCTGATCAACAGTAGCAGTCACAACGATCACATCTTCTTCTTTAAGGTCGGGATCAACTTGCTTTCTTCTTCTGATTAGGGAGGATAATGATTGCCTTAACTTTGCTCCCCCATGCTCTGTGCATCAGTTACTGGAATGTTAATATCTATGACAGTAGCAGCAGCAGTGGGTTTCTTAGATTGTACTACTTGCACCACAGGAGGCTCTGGTATTACTGTTTCTTCTGTACGTTTCTCCCCCATAACTGGTGAATTAGGAAAATCAACAGTTATTCCAACAGAAGCCTAGTGATACTAGCAGTGTGAGAGAGCTGGGTAATGACAAGCTTCAGAATGGCCTTCATTGATGAGATATCAGCTTATAGTAGAGATATAGAGTTGCTAGTGAGTAGTAGAGATTTCCTGGTAAGATGGAGTTGGGTTCTGTCAGATGTTGTGAAGATATCTGTTGGCTGAACAGTGAGCTGATCAATTTTTGATGTGAGAGAGGACATAGAGTCTGTATTGTTGTTGAGTTGGGTTGTTAGAGATGAGATTTCTATAGTGATTGGTGAAGTCACAACAGAGATACTAGACTCCAAAGACTGACATCTATCAAATAGAGTGTTGAAGGTGCGATCAACAGCGAGAATATGATTATGCTGGATGCATTGAAGTGTTTCCATTTGAGAAGAGAGAGAAGTCATCTTTGTTAGAAGTAGCTGCAGAGAACTATTTATCTCTGCTGATGACTTGGATGGTGGTGATGATATGTTTGCTGTGGTTGCAGGTGGAGTAATATGTGAAATATTTTGTGGTGGTGATGAAGTGATAGGAGGACCTTATTGAGATGATGCTGCTTATGTGGGTGGTTTTTCCTTGGGAGATGTGATGATGCCTGATGGTGAAGGTGGAGCAGGTGAGCGAGATCTCTGATGAATGCTTGTATAGGTTTGAGTGAGATGAGGTGGAGTTTCTACAACTTCATCAGCTTCAGAGTTGATACAGTATTCAAATTCTTCCGCTTCTTTATCTGCAATTTCTTCCTCTTCAAAGCCTAAGCTGCTAGGAAAGAACTCTGGCTCATTCACTCGAACATCAAAGAATGAATCAATCAACAAAGGCTGATCTAATCCATAGTGTGCCAAAGCATTTATATAAGGATTATCTTTAGGTTCAGCTTGCTCAGCAGCCCTTGTTCTCTGCTTGTTCTGACTTCATCTTCAAAAATCATGTCAGCATCTGTATTTGTTCTCTCATTGACTCTTCATTTACTCTCTCATCAACCTCTTCATTTGCACTAGAGACATCATCATCAATCTCGATCGTGACCTTATCCATAGGATTAGAAGTCACTGCTTCTTTTTCTCCAGCAGTAGTCACAGTTACTTCTTCATTTAATGCATCTCTAGTTAGATCAACTGCTTCTTCATCTGCAGGAGTGGGAGAAGGAGATCGAATGGACAGAGGAGTGGGATGAACAACTTCTGTTTGAGTTGCTGGTGGTGGAGTTGGCTGAAGATGTGGAAAAATAACATCTCTGATGATTAACATAGTGGATGGTATGGTTGAAAGTGTGGATCCTTCTCTGAGAGCTGGTTTTGTGTGTATATTGTGTTGCCCATTCTTGTTACTGGAAGAAATTCCAGAGAGCCATATGCTTCGTTGTGTTGATCAAGTCCATACTTGTCACACCCCGATAAAATCGTTTCACGAGTAACAAGTGCGGAAGCTCGGGGGCGTGACGAGAACGATCAATAAGCGTATGATTATCGCAAACATATAATTAGAATAACATAAATAGTTTAAATAACACGGTTACATGTTCGTCGTGTTTACAAAACAATAGATGTTTAGCAAAACAATATGATTAACATTTTAATCACAAATCATAATTTCAATATTTATCAAAAGGATGGCATCCTATTCATCGTGATGAGCAAGGGTCCCAAAATATGCATGCATAATCTTACATCGCTGCTAATTCCCTGAAAAACATATTTATAAATCGTCAACAAAATTGTTGAGTGAATCCACAGGTTTAAGACCCTATCATTAAACCTTTACTTGTATAAATCAATTGTTTGCAAGCATAAACCTTTGCAACATTATAAGATAAATAACATATTCATTTAAACAAAGCCATGACTGTGATCCCCCATAGACTAGCTAGGTCATACGAGTTAATGTGACAACACCTATGTCTATAACCAATCCACGACTCGCATTACTTGCTTGTGCCTCTCAACAAACTAGATATACGATCCTTATTTCGATACAACGTCGACAGTTAGCGCGACTAACCGATAACAATTATGGCGGGTAGTCACCCCGATAGTACTATCCGTATATCCACGTGGCTAGCGTCATCTAGCTAATGGTCATATTGTGTAAGCAAGAGGACTTCAATGCACTACATCATGTTAACTTAGGGTCGCACAAGATTCATTGTCATGTTTTACAAGACAGTTCATATGTTTTTCACCCCAATTTATAAAGCAGTAAAAACAGTAAAAGAGGGGCTGCGAACTCACCTGATGAGCAAGAGTGCTAGCGTTTCAAAATGTATCTTTTGCCCAAATAGAAATAGCCTCCTAACGCCCTATACGCATGAGGTCAATTATATAAGTAGACGGCTCTAATGGCCTGTCTATGCTAGTTGTTCACTCAACTAGTAGGAGTATTACTTGCCATTTAAATGTATGTACGACTTGTTGGTGATAGTTTTGTATGCATACTTGTATGTTTCTCGAAAACATAATTACTTTGCTATTACCGTGTACATTTAAGGTTTTTAATACCTAAAATGTATATCGTTAGTGAAAACGCGATTCTTAAATCGATTAAAAATTTTCATTATCATTTGTTCAAAACCGTGACGTTTAAATACATTTATCTATTTGTTCAAGATTGGAAAATATTGGGTTTACAGGGCTTAGTGTTGTTTTTGTAATGTTGTTTTCATTATTAGTGATGTTAAGCCAAAGTTAGTGTCGTTAGTGCTGTTAAGTAAGTGCTGTTAGTGTCGTTAGTGCTGTTAAGTTAGTGCTGTTAGTGTCGTTAGTGCTGTTAAGTTAGTGCTGTTAGTGTTGTTAGTGCTGTTTGTCCAAAGTTAACACTGTTAGACCAAAGTTAACACTGTTTGACCAAAGTTAACACTGTTAGACCAAAGTTAACACTGTTTGACCAAAGTTAACACTGTTTGACCAAAGTTAACACTGTTAGACCAAAGTTAACACTGTTTGACCAAAGTTAACACTGTTTGACCAAAGTTAACACTGTTTGACCAAAGTTAACACTGTTTGACCACAGTTAGTGCTGTTAAGTCACAGTTAGTGCTGTTTGACCAAAGTTAACACTGTTTGACCAAAGTTAACACTGTTTGACCAAAGTTAACAATGTTTGACCACAGTTAGTGCTGTTTACATTTTTAACAGATTCTGCCCATTTTTTTACCCTTCTTGTGGTATCATTTTGACTGGTCAAACGAACTTATTTTCTTATGAAGTTTTTATCATATGTTCCCCTATGTCTTAGGTTTACAGAAAAGTAAGATTCATAATTTTTGAACAACTATAAGGGGTTCAAAACTATTTATTTGTACACAAAGGTACAGCAACTACGTTTCTGGACAGTTGATAGGAAAATCACTTGTTCACAGAGCTAGACTCATCTTCACAAAACGTGATCATACTACTTTTAAAGATAAGACAAAATGTGACCTTTAGGAAAAAGATTCATCTCTTTTGGATATGTGGATAAAAAGTTGGGGTCTCGTAAAGTAGAGTCATATTTCGTCTCCTGAAGACAGATTAGATACATGTTCTTATAAAATCGTTTTGAGGTATCAAAACTTGTCCAAATTACATGAGACCACTTGGGTTGGAAACCTAACTTCTTAAACTTAATGTTAGGCTCAAGAATCACTAGATTTGGTTATTTTATGACCGAGTTATGGTCTTCCAAATTCGTCCAAAGTTTCTGTCCAGTAAGTTTCTTTGAGTTTTGAGTTTCTCTAGTTCTTTTTAACGAGTTTTCACCATTAATAACACATAGATAATATATATTAGTTGATTTTAACGTACGAGTGAACATCTAGCATGTAGGTATTTAAAATGAAAGAAAATAAGAGATCAAAAGGGAGAGTTTCCTTACAATGCTCTAGGATGAAATGGTAAAAAGAAGAGAACTTGAAATCTTCAACCCAAATCTCCTTTTTTTTTTAAATACTTAATGATGATCAAGAGCTTGAAAGGAGGTGAAAAATGAGGTATAAAAGGTGGTGGTTCATGGTGGTTTGTGGTGGTTTGTGGTGGTTGTTCTTGAAGGAGGTGGTGAAAGTGGTGAAATGAGAGGGAAAATGAGAGAGAGAAATGTGCAGAATTTTTGAAATGAAATTCTGAAGTGTGTGTACGTAATGTTTTCTCTTGTTTAATGCCTTTCTTAAATGTGAAGCAAGAGGAGGTGGTGATGGGAGGTGCTTAGTCTTTCAATCAAATCAAGGGAGCAAGTGGCGTTGGATTATAAGCAAGCAAGTAAACATGTGAGTGTGAAATTAAGCAAGTAACCAAGTAGGAGAAAACATATGGTTGAGAAAGGAGCTTGCGAAGTGAGATCACGTAGAAAAGGAATCTGCATTTGAATTAAGTGACATGCTAGCTAGGTTGCTTGGATTTAATTAAAGCTATGTGCTAGCTTGCTTGGTTAAATTAGAGCTATGTGCTAGCTTGCTTGGAATTATTTTGACATGTTTAAGCTTCTAAATGATTAGTTTAAGTGGCATAACAATATAAGTAGTTAACTACTAATTATATTCAATAGTTTTATACCGTTCGGGAAAAAGTTATCACCAACGTTCGTGTTTATCGGAAATCATCCGATTTATATTGTGAAATTCTCAATAATTACTTAAACGAAATGCATCAAGCATTAAAGTAGTGTGAACCAAAACGTGCAACGTGGGCGTGTGCTAGACTTATCTCAGTTTAAAACACGTTTGATTTCATTAAAGGGAATTAGCGTAAGAATGCATGATTTTAAAGTGTACGGAAAGTACCGCTTTTCGAGGGTTGTCACAATACTTGTCCTCCATAACACGTTTGATCACAAGAGAGATGAATCTGATGTATGGAACTGTTGATTCTCTCTTCTTAGCACAAAATCTCTTCTTCAAATCATCAAATAGAAGTTTGGCAATATCAATACATCTCAAAGTAATCAGAGCTTCAGCTATTTGCTGCTGCATTCTGTTGGCCTGATCATGAGATCTTGTATTTATGCGCAGGCACTGAATAATGTGAGCGAAGAAAAGATTCCATTCACCACTCATATGAACTCTAGTGACCTTGTTGTCACCCTCTACATGATCATAATCGATCAAATCAACAATAGAACGAGCTTCTTCAGCATCTATAGGCTCTTCATATTCAGAAATGTTTTCAATGTATTTTAAGTAATTTAAGCCCAAGGCTAACCTGAATCTTGAAAGTTGGAAACAAATAGGGGTAGTTCCATTATTTACAGTTGCTTTAAAACCCACATATCCAACCTCTTCATTTCCATCCACAAATCGTACAGTATACCAAAACTCAGAAAGATAGGGAACATACAATGGTGTAGATCCCTAGACGATCTTTTAATCAAATCGTTCAATAACCCCACGTGCGAAATTCGTAGGATTGTAGTAATCACGAATATAAAGTTTAAACAATGAAGAACAAATCAATAAGAACTTTATATTTCCTTAAACAAAATTCTCTGATCAAAGTTACAGCTGAAAAACGCAGAGAGTATATTCTAAAAAGTCTAACCTAATTACAAAGTAATTAAGGGTATTTATACTAATCTGACCGACTTATGCGACATAAGCACTATGCGCTAAGATCACTAATGCGACATAACACTATGTTGCTATTACAAATAATGCGACACAAGGCTTGTGTCGCATAACACAGAAAATGTAATTCAACCTAACCTAAATTACATTAACAAAACACAATACAGACTTGACCAACTGACAGACACACTAAGATGCATCAACAAATGGAGAAGGATCCCTTGTAATGGCTTCATAGATGGGAGAATTTAAAAGATAATCAACCATTGGTTTATATTGAGGTTTTGAAGGAGGATATGTAAATTAGCAACATAGTTGCAGGCTTTGATGACGATTGCATCTGGAGCAAACTTCACATTTGCGGGTTTGGATGCTCGAACAACATCAGATGGAACGAATGGTACACAATCTGTGGGGTTTTTTTGGATGAACCATGATTGATTTTGAAGATGATGAAGAAATGAATGTAAGTTTAGGGTTTGATCGAGTTTTAATTGCAAGAGAAATTGGGGAAAATGGAAACGGGGATTGTAGGTCACCCTTGAACGGATCTAACGGGGTAACAACGCTTGTTAGAGTGCGGAATACTCTAAGAAACGATACGAGTGTCTAAAACATGTCTATCTCACTTACAAACCTTTACTTCATATGTATTAGAACTAGGATGAATCGTACGAACTTAGTCTACTGATCTCAGTTCGTAGGAAGGCTTAGAAATGATATTTTCGAACTTTGTATTTATAGGCAGCTAGGTTCGTACGAACTTACCTGCCCAAGTTCGTACCAGACTAGGTTCATACGAACCTATATGTTCGTACGAACTTACACATAACACAAATATATTTCTAATACATTAATAAACAATCATATAACAAAATATTCATTTATTAATATCAAAGACTATTACAAGAACTAATCTATTACATAATAGAAGCTGTTGTCAAAAACATGTACCAACAGACTCCCCCTTGACAATAGCTCTATTAGTCTTCAGTCTTTACTTAGTCTACTGAGCATCTTCTGATCAGCTCTGATGACTTCCAACCCAGATCCCTTTCTCGACACACACCTTGACAACCTTTTGATATCTTCGGCCCTCGTCTCTCCAATTATCTCTGTAGAGAATCTTGTTGACATGCAGCTTCATCAGATCATCCTTTGACAAGTTTACCAGATGTAAACTGTCGTACACTCTTAGCACCACATTTCCTTCATTATCCTCCATTACTGCCTTTGCAGTTTCACTATCAACATACCACCATTTCAGGTTTGTTAGAATGTCTTGTGACATCTTCTTCAATGGAACCCTCTTCAAGCACTTGACTGGTTTATAAACCATCTTCATCCATGGCTTGTTAGTAGTGGGATCAATCCTGGTCAAGTCAGGAACTCTTTTACCTGCCCTTGGTTTTAAATCAACGAATTTTTTCGCTCTTCCTTCACGCCTAACAATTCTTTCTAAAGTCCAGGCATAAGGATCATTTCCACGATTCAACAAGTCAATCCAGGCCAGTTCCTTCAATTCAATTTTCGGCAACGAGCTGAATATCTTCAGTTTGTTTCTCTCCTGTACTTTATCATATCTTCAAGTAATGAATTCCATCATATCTTTTATTTTTGAAAAGTTTGAGTTCACAATCATAGAACCAACTTATGATACCTTTATTCAGTTCGCCCGATCCCTTAACCCTGATATCTCCCCTGTACATTATCTCTGGTTCCTTTTCAGCATGTTTAAACCATAATGTTTTTAGTTCTGCTCTGGACGGTTCTGTTTCATCGTCAAGGACTTCCTCATCTTCTGATTCTTGATCCTTGCGATATAACACCTTCTCACCAGTTTCATTCTCAATAGTCACTTTAGTGACAGGTTGCTTCGCCACGACGTGTTCATCAATATCAATATCTGTATCTTGAACCATCTCTTCGTCTGACTTCCAATCTGCAACATCTGTACTGAAAATATCTCATTCTTCAAGTTCTGACCCATCACTATCGAATTCATCTAATCCAAGCAGTGCTTCGATGGTGTCAGTTTCATCCAGATTGACAGGAGTTTGAGCTGAACCACTCGCTCCTTCTTTTTGACTTGACTCCCCCTGAGCCTGTGGCACTAGGCTTCCAGTTGAAGAGCTAGGCAGCTCACCTTCCTTTGAAGCCTCGGGATCATCGTCATGGTCATGATCTCTTTTTCGTCTCAACTCGTCTTCTTTACAGCTCATCATCTCCCCTTGAGCTACCTTGCGCTTCAACCGAAAGAGAAGAATCATATTCTCACTTAATATCTCTTCTAGTTTATCATTTCTCTTCTCAAGTTGGTGATTTAAATCCATTAAATTGTTAACTCGGATTTCTTGACTAGCAACAACGGCAGTCAAATCTGCAACCATATCAACCAAACTTGTGATCCGGCCCTCAAGATATGTGAATTTTTCCGAATCAGAGAGACCAGCAGCAGGGTTGGGGATAGACGGTGTCGATTGAGTTGGAGGAGGAGTGGAAACTGATGGAGTTGCGGTAGTTGTAGTGGTAGGAGATTCTTGAAGTGGAGTCTCTGGAGTGGTCGTCAGTGGAGTAAGTGTTGGTTGGACGGTTGGTGGAAAAACGGGCGGAGTTGTTGGAGTTATGATTCGGGGAGGAGCACCGCCCTCACGAATAACTACGCCGGTAGAGCGCTGGCGTTTACGAGCCCGCAGCTCATACTGTTTTGTTTCGGAGTCAAAGGCCTCATCTCCCTCCGGAAAATAATCCGTATCTTCTTCTTCTTCTTGAACTTTCCTCTTTCCCTTTTCCTTGCCCAATGCCGCCTTGGAGTCAAGTAAAACACCCCGAGAACCATGGAACCCAATCATGGGTCGGTCCTCATCATCAACGTCATCAACATCGTCACCATCATCATCATCATCAACATCAGTCTCAGTTGCCTCATAATCAGTAGCCTTGCTTTTTCCGGCTTCATCAGTAGGCGGGGATCCTGCATCACCCGTAGAGAAAAAAGTGTCTATTTCTCTCAAGACCTCATCAAAATCTGGTCTTGTCTCAGTGGCCGCAGCACAGCTGGCACTACCTTGCAGTACACCTCGCACTACAGCTTCAACAATGTCAGCTACAACTCGCCCGGCCTTAATAGGGTGCTCTAGCTGGTGCAAAATTTCTGCAACAACTTTATGTTGAGCCTCAGCCGCCACTTCTGGTGGCGCTGGAATATCAGCTTCAGCCTGAGGGGGTGACCCAGCATCTTGTTCTTCGGCCCCCTCTTCGGCCTGTGGAACATCCCACCACCCGTCATTGGGTAGGGCTTGATAATTTTCATCAATAATTGCCCCGAATAACGGTACTGCCTAAGGTCTGTCAGCAACAGCACGACGACTGCTGTGACTAAGACAGTGGCCGAAAATTTTCTTATCCACTGACACCAGATGAACGACTGGATCGCCAGCTGGGAGGTTTGGAGTCAACCCATTAAGAATCATCATGACGAATCGCGGGTATAGGATAAATCGATCCTTTACGCTCCCCCTGATTTGTTGCACCATCTCATCAAAGAAGAATTGAGGAAAGCAGTATGACTTGTTATATGCCAATGAAGCCATGCCAGATTGCATCTTGTGGTTCATGGTGTCAAACCCAGCCTTCTTTGGTCCAAAGGAGACCAACAGAATATGCATCAAATACCTCTACTGTCCATATAGCAAACTCTTAGTGTACTGGGTATGAGTTACATCACCAACGTAACCCATTCTCTGGAATGCCGCAGCACGGAACTGAAGTGGAAATGAGGTGGGACCATTTTCTTGTTCTTCGGTCCCCAGATGCAAGGCAAGCCTCAAATATGCTGCCGTGAACTCAATAACCCTTCCGTGTACAGTTGCACGGATGACTGGAGGGTTAGGGCGACAATCATGCTCAGCAGTTGCCCAGAATTGACTTAAGAACTCAAATTTTAACGTCGGTGAGTGAGTCAGTGCGTATAACACTCTTGAGCACATGAGATAGTCCAACATGCCTCGAAAAGGGTCAGTGTTCCCATCAACCAGATCAAAAGAGATGGAGAGATTGTGTTTGTCATAAAACGCATACTGATCAGCCATATCTGCACACACGACAAAAACAAGCTAAAAGAAGATAACAATAATGTTAGTTATAATCTATAATGAATTTAGAATCCTGCAAGATAGATTCAACAATTTAATACAGGTTATAATACATAGTGTTAAGAAAAATGATAATTGTGTTGCAAACCTAAGTAGGTTCGTACGAACTTACAAGTTCGTACGAACCAGTAAGTTCGAACGATGAACACCTTTATCAACTTTAAATTTTTTGGCAATTAAAACATGATTAGGCACATGAAATAGATTCACATAGGTCCGAATGATGTTGTGCAACAAGTTTCAATCAATTTTAACCATAAACACACGTCAAATATTCAAGTTAAAGTAGTTTTTATAAAAACCCACTTTAATTTTGAGTTTAACATGTTTTAACGATTCAAATGCTGAAATGTTTACTTACTTAGGTTCGTGTAAGTATAGAAATGATTTCTATCAGATTAGAATGGTCTAACACGGATTAAATTTCAAGTTTCAGATTGAAAATGGTGGTTTCAGTAAGTTCCAAGGCTCCTGTAGGTTCGAATGAGTGTAAGTTCGAAGGGTTTTGAAAGTATAAGGGGTTTGACCCGGTCAGTCCCTTATATACCCATTCTAAGTTCGTACGAACTTAGGCATTCGAACATCTAAGTTCGTACGAACTTAGATAAACTTAGCCAAAATTTAAAATTTTCAAACTTTCAATTTTTCAAACTTAAAATCATTTTGCGAAGACTAATATACTTCGACACTTAATTGAACAAGGTTTGAGCAACGAATCAAACTAAATGTACTTATTTCCCGTAAACGAAGAACTTTAATTCAATAAAATAAAACAAAGTAAGATAACTTATAATTTTAAAATGCAAATATGAATTTGTTCATATTATTGAAACGTACAATCTTTTTGAGAGTGTCACTTATACAAAGATCGAATTAGCCATGAGGAGCACAATACACAGATAGGAATTTTTGATTTATTCCTTTGTAATTATTTGTCATAAACTATAGAACACTACAATTATCGGTATTGTTCTCCACTTAAACATTTGACACGCAGAATTCTCAAGTACACATTAAATTATTGTTTACGACTTACTATGTATCTTACAGTTGATATACTCTTAGAATCTAGAAAGTCCAGAATATCATGTATCGGATATTTTTCATATTTTTATATCATCTTTAAAGTCAAGTCATTTTATATTATAAGCAATGCACGTAGGTACATGTTTCAGCTATAAGACAAGACTAGGGTTGGAAGCAAACAAATCTAAAATCAAACCAGAGGTGACATGTCTATACTTTCGTACAACAAAACGACATAGTTTGACTAGAGACCTTGAAAACGGTATTCTTGTTTCGCGGTCGAGTTTGTTCCAGATTTAGGATACACTGACTGAGTCTAGGTCAGCATGTTTCAAGATGTAGCAGAAGAAACAATCAGTGAACCCCCCAGATGAATTATTTTAATTATTTATCCGATAGCAAGCATTCAGGTACAATCTATTTCCTAAAAAATTAAGACTTAAGTCGTACATTAACATAAAGATTTCACAGAAAAATCGCATTATTTAGTATATATTAAGTACACTGTTATATCTCAGATTATATGTTGTTTTAATATGTTTTCGCTGATCAATCAGTTAGATTCCATATTATATAACTTATCACAGAACACTGTTATATCTCAGATTATACTCTCTGATTAATCACTTAGAGCATAAGCTTAGATAAACGAGTATTTAGAGAAGAAATCCTATGAACAGAGATAAAAATCCGCATATAAGATCAGTTAGAGATTTTATTTGTTCATAGCCAAAGGAAATTTCATTAGTCCTTACTCGCTGATCAATCAGTTAGGGTAATTTCTAAATCAATTTTCCTAGTTTTTTATAAACATTTTGACAATTGCTGAAATTGATTGTCAGTTTTAGAACGAAAAGGTTGCTTAGGAGATTAAGCATTTAACATTCCCAGCTCACTGATCAAAAAGTTAAACCTAGATTCATCCAGGGCTTTTGTAAAGATGTCAGCAAGCTGGTGTTCTGTGGGAATATAGTAGAGTTCCACATCACTCTTCATAACATGATCTCTGATGAAGTGATAACTTACATCGATATGTTTTCTTATCGAATGATGAACAGGGTTATTTGTGATGGCTATTGCACTTTGATTATCATAGAAAATTGGTGTTTTAAATACCTGTTGGATCTTATTTTGTGATTTGAACGTGATTTGAATGAAATCCGAATGTAAGTACACGTATGTATATGCGTATGTATGAATAGATGAATGCTTCTTGTATTGATTAATCAATTCACTATTACAAGCTCTCAGACTCTTTGTAAATCAGATACATAAACGCACATACAAATCTCTCTGATTTCAACAACTATTGAAATGAAAAACAAAGTCCTGTATTTATACTATGTTCCTGCGACTTTGTTCCTTCTGCGACTTTGTTCCTTTCTGCGACTTTGTTCCTGCGACTTTAATTGAGACTTCGACTTTATTCTTAAAGTCGCACTTTGTGTTATTGCGACACTATCTTAGTGTCGCAGAACCAGTTTACAGATACGAATGCAAATCCTATTTTTATATCTAACAATCTCCCCCTAGGATTTAGCATCTTGTTTTTCTTGAATATCTTCTTTGAAGCTAATATCCTTTTGAAGTCTTTGAAGACCTTTCTTTCTATTTTCTTTGATTCAGCTTTTTGTCTTGAATCTTTTATTTGTATGTCTTTGACATGGAGAAATAGAACTTTCTTTTGAGTTCTAGTCTTCTTTTTCCTCTTTAATCTTTCCTCCTTAATCTTTTCTTCACATACGTTTTGTTGACTTTGAACTTCTTCTCTTGTGTACTCTTTCCTTTTAAACTTCTTTGAGATAGATTGTCAGCAGTCTTATCTCTATTTAGAAATTTCTTTTGACGTTATTTCTTAACTCTCAACTCTTGCTCTAGCTCCCCCTTAAATGTATATCTTGATCTTCTAGAGCTTTTAACCTTTATCTTTAAAAGAATCTCTTCTTTATTTCTTTTCTTTTCAGTGCACCTGAGCTTGTAACTTCAATCATTCTTCCTTGATAATAGTTGTGATAGAACATGAATATCTTTAAACATGTGATTTTGGAAGAGTGTTTTTCTTATTCATTTTAGTAACCAAAGGTAAGCAATGATTCATTTGATGTAATCTCAGAAAAGTTGATTGTATAATCAGAAAACACATTTATGAAAATACTATAACTCTTGGATCACATAGATTACCAGTTAACACAACAATTGAATCAATTAAATGTTTCAATTGAGTGACCTACGTTCAATGTTGGCTTTAATGTTAGCATTGGTAGGATTTCCATTCAATCATTGTGGAATACCATTTTAGGTATCACTATGAATGTTCCGGCAATATCACATAGATATGCAAAATGTCACTTAGACATAGAGTGTATTAATACACATGTGTCCTAAAATTATATTATTTTCAGGCTCTAGACTCAATTCGTGCATTAATGATGTCAGGGACTGGAGCAGACTGTCCTCTTGTTTTCAATATCAACAAACTCCAACAGAGTTGTCGATAGATTATGTGTAAAATCTCCGTGAGAAAACTAAAACAAGAATTTGTTAAGAAATTCTTGAGTGGTTAGGAGGGTATATGTGCATTGCATCACTGGGTCCATAATGTCTCCTTCAATACCAGAAATCAACACATGATTTCCGATAGTAGATGTGGCTACCGGCGATTATTTGTTTAGTGTTGGTACATTTAGTATGTCTGTCACTTGGTCTAGAGTTTGAATTGTAATTAGTTAGTCAAATTCTGATGTATCCAGCGACATTGACAATATCGCTATAGCGATATTGGCAATATCGCCTAGGCGATATCATCAATATCGCCTAGCTGATTAGGTGATAGTATAAATACCTAATTAGGGTTTCGGTTTTGTTGCTGCTGTTGCTGAAATACGAATTTGTGCAGCCTGTGGTATTCTCTCTGGTCATTCATCTGTAATTCACAACTGGTTTGTTTGATAAATATATTATTGTGATTACTTGTGTTGAATTTGTTCTTTAAACATACTTTGATTAAGCTTTTGATTTCCGCGCTTAAGCTTTTGTCTTATTGATTCATTGTTAAAGGTCTGTCCTTTTCGTTCCTACATTTAGAGAGGGTTTTCTTTTTCTTTTAACCCTTTCACACCCTCCCTCATTCTAAGACCTAAACTTTCATCCTATTTTGGAAAGTGGCTCCTTTGGTAAATCCAACCGGCTCTGGAGGATTATAGGAGTAGTTTATAAACTATCGTTCTTAGTACAGAAAATAGTTTTTTGCCAAACAATTTGATTGAAATTGGTGATCTGATTATCCATCAATCCTTGGAATCTCAAAAAGTCTTTAAGAATCTTTCAAAGTGTTGTGCAATATGCAAATAGGTTTGTACACTTGAAAGTTTTAGATTTTGAAAAATACTCCCCCTTAACATATGCATAAGATTTATAAAATATTACATATGAAGGTGAGCTATAAAAACAAAATCTCTTTTTCTTTTGAAGATCGGGTTTTACTCTGAATTTAAGTAAAAACCATCATGCATCACTTATGCAAAATATTTCAACGCTTTGATTCTCCCCCTCAAAATATGATAGTACTTTGCATTTCGAGTTGAAATAGACAGATTATTGCTTAAGTGAAAGCATGCCTAACTGAGACACTAAAAAATGAAATCGTTTGTCATCTAAAGGTTTGGTGAATAAGTCAGCCAATTGATAATCTGTTTTGACAAAAAATAACTCGATATGCCCTTTTTCAATGTTATCTTTGATAAAATGATACCGAATATCTATGTGTTTTGTTTTTGAGTGTTGTACCGGATTGCAGGAAATAGCAATCGCACTTTGAGAATCACAATAGATAGGTATTCTTTTCAAATTTGAAACCAAAATCCATGAGTTGAGACATCATCCACAAAACTTGTGAACAACAAACAACAGCTGCAACATATTATGCCTCAGTTGTGGATGTTGAAACATAGTTTTGCTTCTTGGAAGTCCAACTAACTAGCTTATCACCAAGAAATTGAGCACCACCAGATGTGCTTTTTCTGTCTAGCTTACAACCTGCATGATCTGCGTCTGAATAGGCTTAGTTCGAAACCAGTATCCTTTGGATACACAATCCCAAGTCAATTGAAAATTTTAAATATAATAAAATTCGTTTGACAACTTGGAGATGTGATTCCTTAGGAGCTGCTTGGTATCTTGTACAAACACATGTAGAAAACATGATATTTGGACGGCTTGATGTCAAATACATCAAGGAGCCAATCATGCTTCTATATAGTGTGTGATCAACTGTTTTTCCCGTTGGATCAACATGAAGTTGTGACCAAGCAGCCATGGGTGTAGAAATAGGTTGACAATCTACCATTTGAAACTTTTTCAATATATCTAAAATATATTTAGATTGATTGATAAAAATTCCATTTGGTAGTTGTTTAACACGTAATCCAAGAAAAAAGTTCATTTCACCCATCATGCTCATTTCAAATCTGGATACCATTAATGCCGAAAAATTCTTGCAATATTTGGCATTAGTGGATCCAAATATGATGTCATCAACATATATTTGAATTAGAATTATATCTGCTTTTTGTTTCTTAATGAATAGTGTAGTGTCAATTGTACCTTTTGAAAATCCCGATTGAACAAGAAATGTGGACAAGACATCATACCAAGCTCTCGGGGCCTGTTTTAGTCCGTATAAAGCTTTGTCCAGAATGTAGACATCGTTTGGTCTCTTGGGATCGACAAAACCTTCAGGTTGACCCACGTACACCTCTTCCTTAAGAATGCCATTTAAGAAAGCCGTCTTCACATCCATTTGATAAACTGTAAATGACTTCTGAGCAACATATGCTAAGAAGATATGAATCGCTTCAATTCGAGCTACTGGAGCAAATGTTTCATCGTAGTCGATTCCCTCTTGCTGACTATAACCCTTTGCAACCAGTCTAGCTTTATTCCGTACCACAATTCCATGTTCATCCTTTTTGTTCTTAAAAATCCATTTGGTTCCAACTATAGACTTATCCTTTGGTCTTGGAACTAATCTCCAGACTTTGAGTCGATTAAACTGATTCAACTCATCTTGCATGGCGAGAATCCAATCTGCATCTTAACGAGCTTCCTTTACAGTCGTAGGTTCAACTGAACTTAGGAAATTGGAATATAGACATTCATTTTAAGTAGCTTTCCTAGTTTGGACCCCAGAAGTAGGATCACCAATGATTTGTGAAGTTGGATGCGATTTAGTCCACTTACGTTCAAAAGGAAGATGTTGATACTCAAAATTGGAATTTGAAGAATCAACATATGGAGTAGAAGTAATAAGTTCTTCAGAAACAGTCCTTGGTTGGATTGGTGAGATAACTGAAGTTGGTTCGGTTTGTAAAATTTAAGTTATGGTTTCAGGTTGTACTGGAGGAGACTCAGATGTAGGTGTCTGAGTTGGAGTTGAAGTCGTTGAATTTCCAAAGTATTCTTCATAAAAATATGAGAATAATTCATCAAGATCATTCACAGTTGATTGTGATGATTCAGGTTTATCCTCTATTGAGCTAGTTAAACTGGGTTTTGAACTGTTTTGTTCAAAAACCATCTCTGTCATTTCATCAAACTTTACATTAACACTTTCATTGACAATCTTTGTTCTCTTGTTATATACCCGATAAGCAACTTTATCCTTTGAATAACCAATAAAAATCCTTCGTCACTCTTTGGAGAAAAGTTCCCTAAATCTTCACGATCATTTAACACATAGCAAGGACATCCAAATATTCGGAAAAACTTTACATTTGGTGGACGGTTGTTGATAATCTCATAAGGTGTCTTGCCGAACCGCGTATGGATTATTGACCGGTTTTGAGTAAAACATGTAGTATTTACAGCTTCTGCCCATAAGAACAGCGGTAGTTGAGAGTATATAAGCATTGTGCGAGCTGCTTCAACAAGAGTTCGATTTCGACGTTCAACGACACCATTTTGTTGTGGAGTACGTGCATCGGAATATTGATGAGTAATGCCAACCGATTCCAAATATGAAGATAAGATTTTATTTTTGAATTTCGTGCCATTTTCTGATCTCTTAATTCGAATTCGTTACTTGTCTAATTATATTTAACAAATAATAATAAAAAATTAATATCATATCTGTTGTCACAAAACATGTCCCAACACAAACATAAATAAACAAGATTCGAATGGAGAAGAATTAAACACTAACTTCTATAATGATTACAAGACGAATGAATGGCTTAGGGTGTCCACAAAAGCTCTCCAAAATCTCCCAAAATCGTCTCTAATTCGTGCTTAATCAACAAGTTAATGATCATTAGGGTTTAGGGTATATTTTAGGCCAAAAAGCCTTAACTGACCCTCTTACCCGGCTGGAAATGCAAGTACCCGGAGGGTACTATGGCCTCCCCACCCGGATGAGTGTCTGATTCCCGGCTAGGCTCAAAACTGGAAAAGGATGAGTACCTGGCGGGTACTATGGGTACCCGGCGGGTAAAAATGCATTTTCAGCCTTAAGTTCCTGTTTGAAAAATGTAGCCCTCTGAGTTCCGAGAATTTGGACACTTGAATCACCTCAATCGAAGTTTGTATGAGGGAGTTATAGCCAAAACCGTGGAGTCTCGCAAAAGCTGCAAAAATCACCCAATTCTTGATCTTTTCAATATCTTCTCGATTATTAACCTGAAACTAAACTAGACTAATTAAGTATGAAAATTTTATAAAATGACTAAAATAATATACAAATCGAATCGATCTCGCCCCTATAGATATGTCTAATTTAGGCGATATTAATAATGTCCCTCACGTAATTACGAGAATGTGGGAAAAATCGTGCAAACGGACAAGAAACGAAGAAGCTACGACCAACCGAAGATACGAGATCGAACGAACCCGCACACTACCACACCTTGGTTACCGTATACAGCCCTCCAGGAGACCATATATACCCCCATGGGCAGTATTTGGGATGTTTTTGCCTATAAATACCACCCTCAACCTCCTCATTTCTCATACTTCAACACCACCTCAAATCCATTCTACACACATTACTTACAAATATGTGTACAAATATGTCTCTACTTTCTCACTCTAGATTAGTAGTAATTAATTAGTACTTAGTTAGTAGAGAGCTTAGAGCTCTAATTGTACGGAGGTGCTCCGAGACTACGCTTAAGCAAGATTTGTTGTGATAATGCCATGATTATTTAAGAATGCATGCTTGAATTATAATTATGCTAGGCTAAACAAATATGTGGTGTTATGATAGTCGTTATGCTAAGACAATTATGTTATAATCTATGTCGTTACTTTGCATGTATGGAATTCAATTATGTTTGAATCTATGAAATAAATCACGAATGTTTATCTATCCAACTTATGCTTTGATTGGGACCTACTGAGGAATTTGGCCAACTTCTAAATGTATGTCCCTCCGTTATCTATGTCTGATGGTCGATGAACTCTACATGGCCGGTGTTCTCCTAATTGAAATATATCGGAGGGAGACACAGAGCATAGGATTAGAGATAGATTATATTTATATTCATTTATCAAATGCTTTAGAGAGAACTTTCGGAACATTTGTGATTTATTCATTTATCTGAATATCTTGCATGAAGTGAACCGAATACTATCCCTGTTACTCTACTGCATGTTCTTGTTTGATTGTTGTCTTAGGGTTTGCATGCTAGTATCAATTTGTCTGATTGTTGCAGTTAGATGTATGATTAGGTTCTCACACATGAAATAAGTTCATACATCAGTTTAACATGCTTAGAATAGTTATGATGATTAACATGTAATAATGATGAACAATTTAAGTGGTCATTAGACAAAACCATCCAAACTTATTCCGCGGGGTCATTCCTAGTCATGTTATCATTTATTCAACGATTCATGTCATAATACAGATATCTTTGATGTCCGAGATTGGGGGAATGAGACTCGAGGATGGTTGGTTAAATTGGTCGCTACATTTAGGACAACTTTTGGTGTGGTGTACATTTCATAGCTTTTATCCATGTGATATATTGTTTATATGATTGTGGACAACTCTACGTTAGATAAGTAATAGGCTAGGAGCTATGGCTCATTAGGACATAGAAAATATATTCCATAAGGGAAGATAAAGAACCTTCTAACAAAGCAACATATTAGCAGGTTGAGTCTGTGGTATAGCAATGGAAACACCTCTGTGTAGTACAATTGTGGAAGCCCCGAAAAAGCCGTTAAGTCTAATACTTTGTGAAGTAACATTCGTTGTTTCAAACTTGTCTATCAACCCCCAAGTCTATCATCATAACTAATGCCTTAATTAAAGTAACTACCAGTAAATTCATATACGGATTTCATAGTAACCACTCGCTTAATTAGTACTCTGAGTAACCTCTACCACTATCTTATTTTAAGAATTTCTTAGATGATTAGAAAACCAAAACAACCACTCTCCAACTATTCTTATCCCAGCTAAACTACAAAAGATAATTAACCATCCTAAATTCTCATGGTTGTGTAGTTCGAAGAACGACACCTGTGTCGTACCGACCGCTTACTACCCTAATAATAAACTTATTAGATAATAACTAATAGTAACTTAGTGTTGGGACATGTTATTGTGACAATAGATCTAGCTTGCAATAGGACTAGTGTATTTATTGTCAAACTTGTAAAATTGGTTTAGACTCGTAAATATATGATATTAATTTGTTATTATTATTTGTTACATGTTAGTAGACAAATATCGATTTCAAGTTAAAGTCAAAATCGCGAAATGAGAAGTCAACTCGCAGATCTAATAACATGTGAGATGAGATCTCAGTTCGCAGACCAATCTGGACTCGCAGCTTTCCACTGCGAGTTGAGATCTGGGTTCGCAGCCATCTGGACTCGCAGGCCCATGGGCTGCGAGTTGAGTCAACTCGCAAAGCCCATGGCCTGCGAGTTGAACCATATATATACACTTAAATGCTGCTCATTTATTGGTATCCGTGCCATTATTACACACATCAAATATTTAATTATTCTCCTCGTTTTTCGTGCAGATATAAAGGCTATTATTATATAGGCTCGGTTTTGAGTATTTGACCTAGTTAATATCAAAACGAAGCTTGTTAATTAACAGCAAAGTTATATAAGCCTAAACCTAAAGTATTGAGGGATTCCGCACCTCAATACCTTAAAGATAATCCGTTATCGAACCAAGATCTAGCGACCTTACAATTGGTATCAGAGCTTTCGGGCTTAGAAACGTGTGGTTACAAGGTTTGTGGTTATATAACATCTTTAGGGTTGTTTTACGAACGAAATCTATTGATTTATTCGTAAAAATACCAAAAAGGTTCAGTTCCCAGATTTCGAGGCGCCGTTTTGCGAGTTGAGATTAGGGTTACAATGTTATTTGCGAGTTTAGAATTACTTGCGAGTTCAGATTCAGCTGTGAGTTGAGTTACCTCTGCGAGCTGAGTTCTTGTGCGAGTTGAGATTCAGCTGCGAACCGAGTTCCCTTGCGAACTGAGTTTCCTGCGAACCGAGTTCCAACTACGAACTGAGTTCCACTGCGAGCTGAGTTTTCTGCGAACTGACTTTACTTGCGAATTGAGTTTATTTGCGAGTTGAGATTACTGAATTCGCAAGATAACTTGATTTTTGACTTTTAAAATGTCTGATCTGAGTCGAATGATCGAAATGGAACACGAGGTTGGCACCTGTTGTTGATGCATCTTAGTGTGTCTGTCAGTTGGTCAAGTCTGTAATGTGTTTGTTAATGTAATTGAGTTAGAATTACATTTTCTGTGTTATGCGACACAAGGCCTGTGTTGCATTAGTTGTAGTTGCGACACAATGCTTATGTTGCAATAGTGATCTATGCGACACAAGGCTTGTGTCGCATTAGCCGGCCAGTTTGTTTAGTATAAATACCCAAATGTTAGGGTTTTAGATAGAGACTTTTTAGGGATTCTCACACACACTTATTCTCTGTTTTTGGCTGCTTTGTATTGAGAGAATATTTGGTAAAGAAATATAAAAGTATTATTATTATTGATTTGCACTTCATTGTTTTAAGCTTTATATTCTTTGTGTTTGTGTTTGTCTCCACCATTCGATTTGATTAAAAGATCCATCCTAAGGGATCTACAATTGGTATCAGAGACATAATCATTGATTTGGTGGTATCAAATCGTTTTGGTAAGTTTTTAATACTTATTTTGATTATTTAACATTTTTTTGTGTTTGATCTTCATTATAAAGTGTTTTGGAGCTGAAACTTGGAGTTTTTAAGCCTAAAAAACTAAGCTTTTACGAAGTTTTCATTAAAAAAATCATTAGGTTTCGAAATTTTTCGTTTTTGAGTTTTCTGGGGTCTGACAGCGCCGTTTTGCGACACAAGTCTGCGACATTAATTTGTGTCGCTAATAGGGTTTTAGCGACCTTAATATTTGTGACATAAAAGTTGCGACATACTTGTTTTGCGACACAAGGTCTGCGCCACAGATATCTGGCGACACAATATTTGTATCGCTGTAAGATCTTCTGCGACACAAGTTGCGACACAACATTAGTGTTGCTAACTCCAGTTTAAAAAAAAAAAAATTTTGAAAAGTCTCTCAAGCCCGTTACATTGACGTCTTCTGCAGCAACATTTATTCAACAAGTTAGGGCTTTGTTAAAACATAATAGTGAGGTGGGTTCAACAAATAAACCACCTATGTATACAAATAGAATGAATTACTCGGATTGGCGTCAGAGATTTGAAGCATTTGTATCTTTCAACGATCCTGAAATGCTAATTTATATGGAAGAAAGGTATGAACGCCCCGGGAGGACCGGTATCTTTGATGGACCTATTCCTGAAAAATCCATTAAGTCTATGACTCTTGAGGAACGTAAGGCTTTTGACACTGAAAAGAAGACTTACTCTGCTATTACCATGGCTTTACCTCAACAGATTCTCCGACAACTTCGCCACCACAAAACTGCGTATGATTTATGGATTGCTTTTGAAAAGAAATGTGGTGGCAGTGATCAGTACAAACGGAACAAACTGGATCTAGTCAAGAAACAGTTTGAAGTCTTTGACATGCTGCCTACTGAATCTCTTGAAGATATGTGCAGTAGATATTCACAGCTTGTTAGTGAATTAGTCGAGGGAGGTGTAAATCTCGACAAAACTGATGTTAACAAGAAGCTTTTGGGTTCCTTACCCAAAAAGTGGAATACACGAGTGCTGCTGATGGATAAAGATGAAGACATTATGGATATGGAGCTAGATGATTTGGTTGGACAGATTGCTGCTGATCTCTTAGATATGCAGAAAAAGGAAACCAAAGCTACTGCACCTTCAGAACCCGAAGTTATATGGTGTGGATGTTCCTGTTGCAGTGACTCAAGCTGCTAGTTCTGCATTTTTCTCTGGAGGTTCTGGTAGTTCTAGTGCCCCAAGTACATCTGGTGGATTTGGATATCCTTCCATCAACTCTTCAAGTGGGAGTGGTGCTTATTCAAACTTCAAAGGTGCATCTCCTGCAGTTGCTGAAGAACATGCAGCTGTCTTTACAGCTTTCTTGTCGGCTTATGATGACTTCCTATCCAATAAGAACAGCACTGTGGATCTGACTGAAGAAGATTTCAGTCAAATTGATCAAGAAGAGCTTGAGCGTATGGACTTGAAGTGGAGCATGGCTATGCTCACAAGAAGAGTCAAGAACTTCTTGAAGAAAACTGGAAGGAAGAATGTCACTGATTTGGAAGAGAAGGGTCTGGGGTTTAACAAGAGCAAGGTGAAATGCTACCAGTGTCATAACTAGGGACACTTTGCTCGTGAATGTGACCGCAAGAAGAACCCACCTTCTGGCCTATCTAAACCTTCTCAGTACAACTCAACTGATAAGACCAAAAATGATGAGAAGGCAATGGTTTCCGCTGCACTGCTGCTTTCTAACAATGCTTGGGAATGGTCTGATCCAGATGAGGATGATGCAGAAAAGGCACTGATGGCTGAGGTGCATGAGGTAGATGATGAACCTTTATCATGCGTTTCGTGCATTAAATTGACTAACCAACTAAACAGGTATAGAGAGGATACCAAACGCCTTAACACTGTTATTGAAAATTTAAATGAAACAAATGACATGTTAAGAAACAGTGATAAGGCAAGTGGTTTAAAGTTAAAAGCTATTTTAGAAGAGAAAAAGGAAGTGAAAGCTAAAATTTTTGAACAACAAGATGAAATTGGTAGCTATGTTGATGTACTATCATCTGTTAAAAAAGAACTTGTTGAATCTCAAACTGAGGTTCTAAATTTAAAGAAAAAGCTTTCAACTTTTCGGTCTCCTCTCTAGTCTTTAATGAAATCCTACAGGCACAGAGGACCGATACAAAAAGTAAGGCAGGACTTGGTTTTCATCAAGTCCCACCTCCTAAGGATTATCTTCCCATGCCTGTTAGGGATAATGTTAATGACTTAATGCCTATCTTTACAAAGATAGATGTTAAACCTGTCAAACCTGCTGTTAGCATCAAAATAAGTAAGCCTGAGCTAGTTAAGGCTGAAACTGTCTTCATTGCATCCAAACAACCTGAAACTAGTAGGCCCGAGCCAGTTAGGGCTAATACTAGTGAGTCTGAAACAAGTAAGACTCAAAAGGTTGAGAAAGTTAAGCCTATTAAGGCCGAGATTCATCAGACTGAACTTATTAAGTCTGAAAATATAGTTGAGCCTAAATTAGGAAAGACTCTTTCTGTGCTTCCTCGTATTATTGAAGAGGAAATTGAAATTGAGGATATAACTGATCAAGAGTATCGACCAGTTAAGAAAAACGTCAAGCCTGAAAATCATATAATTACTATCGAACGAAATGAACAGGCTATAACAAAAGGAAAAGGTAAAGCTATGGCTGAACCTCAAAAGAAGATTGTTTCTAAACCAACTATATTAAATAAATCTTCTAAAAACTCTTCTAAAGCATCTCTTGTTGAATGCTCACATAAATGTGACTGTTCAACACATGCTTCTTTTGGTCGAGCTCATCGGTTTATTCCTCAATCTCAATCAAGTGTTGAGCATCGATCCTGCTTCTACTGCAAGAAGCAAGGTCATTTGATAAATGTTTGTCCCGTGCTTACGAAGAAATAGTATGGGAAACAGGTTTCGCGAGTCTCAAAATTTAAGAATCCTTCAAAGAAGTCTATTTCAATGAAAGGCTTAAAGACTCCTGTCCCAGTTGTCAAAGTCAACAAAGTTGAGCAAAATACTTTGCAAAACTTGAAGCTCAAAGTTGTTGACTCGCATGCATCCAAACCAAAGCAGGTTTGGAAGATTAAAGAATCTTGCAAAGATTCTACATCCGACAATACCTTATCAGTCAAACATTCTAAACTTTTTGAAAACAAAGTTTTGACTGATGTGGTCATTGTTGATGATGTTACTGGAGTACCTAAGACTATAAAGGCTTGGGTCTCCATTTCTAACTAATTTACCTTGTTTGTGGTGCCGCAGCAACCTGAATCTGTAAAGAATAGTAAATGGTATATCGACAGCGGTTGTTCTCGGCACATGACCGGTGATGTTTCCCTTTTATCTGAGGTTCATGCTTACAATGGAGGTTATGTGGCCTTCGCCGGTGATAAAGGGGGAGTTATTTCTGGTCAGGGTACGCTTACTAATGGAATGGTAAGCTTTGAGAAGGTGAATTTTGTAGAACAATTGCAACACAATCTTCTCAGTGTCTCTCAAGTGTGCGATAAAAAGTACACTACTACTTTCACAGACACTGAGTGTTGCATATTGAAGCCGGGATTTGTAATCCCTGAAGAATGGGTGCTACTGAGGGCACCTCGGGAGCGAGACACGTATATTCTTGACATGAGTATTGTGGAAACTACACAGCTCACATGTCTTCTATCTAAAGCTCCTGAGAAGGAATCGTTATTATGGCACAGGCGTATGGGACACTTGCACTTTCGCAAGATGAACTACCTGATCAAGAATGATCTAGTACGAGGTGTCCCTAAGCAATCCTTTGGACTGAATGATCACTGCGTCCCTTGTCAGAAAGGAAAGCAACACAAGAAGTCTCACAGACAGAAGCTGGCCAATTCAACTGAGAAGCCCTTGGAGCTGTTTCACATGGATCTATTCGGGCCAGTCAGAAAGAAGAGTTTGGGAGGAGCTTCGTATTGCCTAGTTGTAACGGATGATTATTCGCGGTTTTCTTGGGTTTATTTTCTGAAGACCAAGGATGAAGTGCCTGAGATTCTCATCTATCTATTCGACAAACTGCAAAATCTTTGTGAGTTGAGAATCAAGAAGATAAGGAGTGATAACGGTACAGAGTTTAAGAACTTGATTATGGAGCTGTACTGTTTGAGCAATGGTATTGAACACCAATTCAGTGCCACAAGGACTCCACAGCAGAATGGGGTTGCAGAACGTAAGAATAGGACTTTGATTGAGGCTGCACGTACAATGCTATCTGACTCTAAGCTTCCAATCACATTTTGGGCCGAAGCTGTGAATACGGCCTGCTACGTTCTGAATCGGGTGTTAATGGTTAAGAAGAAGAACAAGACGTCCTATGAATTGTTCAACAACAGAAAGCCTAATCTACAGTTTCTTGAACCATTCGGCTGCCTATGCACTATTATGCACACCAAGGAACAAATTGCTAAGTTTGGTGAGAAATCTTGTGAATGTGTTTTTCTAGGATTCTCTAATAACTCACCAAACAAACGTGTATATAATCTAGTGTCCAAGCGTGTGGAAGAACATTTTGAAGTCACCTTTTTCCATTACACTGACAACCCTCAGGGGAAGGGACCCGAATATTTGTTTGACTATCAAACACTGTTTGATTCTTTTAATATTCCTGAGGTGAATGAAGAAGAGGATATAGTGACACTACTTCACGGGCTGGACATCGCTTATGAAACACCACCCATCTCTGTTCCTCCACCACCTACAGCAACACCAGCAACTGCTCCTGCTGCTACTTGTGAGACTCTACCTCTACTCGTTACTGAGAACGTTCTTGATCCTACAAATGATGAGGAACAAATGTTTGAGGATTCTGTTCAATCACTTGCATCTGACCTTGAAGATTTACCTGCACTTCAACTAGAACTTGAAGCTGACTCTACAAACCTTGATTCTATCATCGTTCCGGCTGCAATTCCGAGTTCTCGGATCAATGTGTCACATCCAGTTGATGCTATTCTTGGTGATTTAAACAAAGGTGTTTTAACGAGACGACAGATTGCTGCTGCTGAACAATCTGTGTTGACAACGTCTCCTGTTACCGACACTGATCCTGTTTGTCTTGCTTCAGAAATTGAAGAATGCTTTCTCTCACAAGTAGAACCGAAAAAGACAGCTGATGCGTTGAAGGATCCATACTGGGTTGAGGCTATGCAGGAAGAGCTTCAACAATTCAAAAAGCTGCAAGTATGGACTTTGGTGCCTTTACCCAAGGGTGTTCATCCTATTGGCACTCGTTGGGTATATCGTGCGAAGAAGGATGATCGGGGCGTGGTAATTCGCAACAAAGCACGTCTAGTGGTCCAGGGCTTCACTCAAATTGAAGGTTTGGACTACGATGAAGTTTTTCCCTGGTTGCTCGTTTGGAATCCATCCGCATTTTCCTGGTGTACGCTTCATTCAAAGGATTTCGGGTTTACCAGCTTGACATTAAGAGTGCATTTCCGTATGGTCAAGTGGTTGAAGAGGTCTATGTCAAACAGCCGCCTGGTTTTGAAGACTTTGTTCATCCGAACTACGTCTGCAAGCTGGACAAGGCATTGTATAGTCTTCATCAAGCTCCTAGAGCTTGGTATGAGCGGCTTGCGACTCATCTTCTGAAGAATGGTTTTGTACGAGGAACGATCGACAGTACTCTCTTCATCAAGCATGCAGGGGAGGACTTGTTATTAGTACAGGTTTATGTGGATGACATCATCTTTGGTTCCACCAAGGATGAACTGTGTCGCGACTTCAAGCGGATCATGAAATCTGAATTTGAAATGAGTGCAATGGGGGAACTGAACTTTTTCTTGGGCGTACAAGTCGAACAATCTGCTAAAGGGATTTACATTCATCAGTCCAAGTACGTCAATGATATGCTTACGCGGTATAACTTGACTGACTGTAAATCCTATGGGACGCCTTTAGAGCTGAATCATCACCTTGGTCCAGCGGAAGATGAAGAGGACTGTCCGGAAAAAGATTACCGATCTATGATTGGTTCTCTGATGTATCTCACTGCATCGCGTCCGGACATTGTCTTTGCAGTCTCTCTCTGTTCCAGGTATCAGGCTAAACCGAAGGTGTCTCACATGAAGGCAGTTACGCGAATCTTCGGTTATCTCAAATTTAGACCAACTCTTGGTCTATGTTATTCTAATGAGAAATCCTTCGCACTCACTGCTTACTCGGACTTGGATTATGGGGGATGCAATATGGATAAGAAGTCCACTTCTGGTGGATGTTAGTTTCTTGGACCACGGCTCGTATCATGGCAGTGCAAAAAGTAAACGACTGTTTCTACCTCAACCGCAGAGGCTGAATACATTGCTGCTGCCAGTTGCTGTTCCCAGGTTCTTTGGATACAACACCAGTTGCGCGATTACGATTTACTCTTAACTATGACTCCCATTCATATAGATAATACTGCTGCTATATGTATTACACGTAATCCTGTCCAACATTCTAAGACCAAACACATAGAAATTAGGTTTCATTTCATTCGTGATTGCTATGAGAAACACCTAATTGATCTGGTCCAAATAGATACCCTTAAGCAGAATGCCGACCTGTTCACCAAAGCCTTTTCCCGTGCTCGTTTCGATGAGCTAGTCAACATGATAGGGTTACGTTTCTTTCCCATTCAAAAGTAATATTTGTGACCTTATTCTGTTATGTTCTTATTAAAAAAAAAAAAAAAAAAAAAGGGTAAGTCATGCAATAGCCATTCTTTGTGCTTACTAGCATTAAAGAAAAGCAACGTTGCAACATGTGCAAAAGACCTTCAGTTGTGTCTGTAAACAACTAGGGAAATGATAGTACATTAGGAGACACACCTCAAACGTCAATTTTAAGTTTTATCCTCGATGTATCAGTAGGTTTATCTCGTATATGTTATGCATGTCCTTATAAACACCTGAATCATTGCACGATGTATTGGTAGGTATTTTCATACTCTTCTTTGAGCAACTAAGAAATCCTTTAATCTGTGTTTATTTTTTTTGTGATGACCAACATATGATGTATGACAATGTGTCTTAATTCCTATGTATCAACTTGCTATGCTTTTATTAACCTGAGCTTGTATCTGACAACATTTGGGGATTTATGCTGTCTGTTTCCTTTGTTGTACGCCCGTACAGACCTGGTCTCCGTCAGTATACTTTCAAAAACCAAGCAAACAAAAGTCAAAGCACTTTAAAGTCTTATAAAATCAAAGATACCTCACAAGGTCGCCAAACGGTTTGACCAAGTCTGGTTTTGCTTAAACCTGAATCAAGTTAAGTCGCTTTGTTGTACATCAGTACAGACCTGTCACCACTGGCTTGATTCTTAAAAATGTTGAATTCAAATACTTTCTCTAAACAATCGAAGTCTTGAGCATGTCTTGATACAAGGAGTATATCTGTGTGGGATTCACGAAGACATACTCACTCTCACAATAAATGTAAAGCTTGAAGTTGAGTGTGTTACATGTTTAAGTGGACAAACAATACTGATAATCGTCTTGTTACAGATTGCTTCTCAGGCTTGTTAACTTTGCTTGATAAATTTAAATTTGGACAACTATACTGATAATCGAATTCAAATTTGACATTGTCTTGCGAGTCTGTCTTTCTAATATGATCCCTAAATAGTCACCTCTCAAAACGTTCTTTTATGTTATTTTATTATTATATATCTGTTTTTGTTCAATCTCTTTTCTAAGTGTCACAAATAAAAATTAAAATTTAACCCTTGATTGACTTCAGCGACACAAGACTTGTGTCGCATATTTGTGTTGCTAACTCAGCGACACAATACTTGTGTCGCATAATTGTGTTGCCAACATAGCGACACAAGACTTGTGTCGCAACCTTGTGTCGCTCATTGTGTCCCGAGTATAAATACCCTCGTGTCGCTGTAATTAGTTTCTAATTATCAGCGACACAAAATTTGAAACTTGCGACACAACTGGATCCTGCGACACAAGGCCCCCGACGCAATTTTTCAATCTTTTTGTGATTTCTAGCTGTTTTCTGTTCGATTACGTGCTTGTTTCCTACTCTCCTTACTCACACGCATCTATAGGTACAACTTATACACGCTATTACTTCGTATCTATGATTACATTTGGATTTCAAGTTTCGGTTTTAGGTTTTAATATTGTTTGTCAAAATTATGTGTCTTGTGGTGTCTAAATGTGAGTATCTTTTGTTATATTGTGTTCCTGATATGCTAGTGCACCTTTGGAAACCGTTTAAACACGAAACCCCCAAAATTTTAAGTTTGAAAAATCTGGGTTTCTGATGTGTTCATCTTTGCGACATAACCTGCGACACAACTGTTGTGTCGCAGGATGATCCAGTGTTTATGTCGCTGACAGTATGCGACACAACTGTTATGTCGCCGTTTTATGTCGCTGACATGTTGCGCGACACAATTATTATGTCGCCATGTTATGTTGCGACACAATCCTTATGTCGCTTGTTAATCATTAATTTTATTATATTGCTAATTGCGACATAACTCGTTATGTCGCACCTGTGATCTGCGACACAACCCTTGTGTCGCCTGACATTTTAATTTGAAAATGTCAATTGTTTAAGTTGTTTATGGTCGACCACGCCCAGGCTGGGGAGGGATAGTGGGCTTTATACCCACGTTTTGTCCAATTATTGATAAATCATTTGCTCCCAGGTTTA